>QXTE01000039.1:0-120621 GCA_003942145.1 Platysternon megacephalum | reverse complement strand
GTCCCCAGAACCCGCTTCTGTGTTGCGTGAGTCTCCATTGACGGAGTCAAAGCACAGGGTTGGGCTACTGGTGGCTGCACCCCCTAGCATGGCATGCAGCTCGGCGTAGAAGCGGCATGTCTGCGGCTCTGCCCCGGACCTTCCGTTTGCCTCTCTGGTTTTGTGGTAGGCTTGCCTTAGCTCCTTAATTTTCACGCGGCACTGCTGTGCGTCCCTGTTATGGCCTCTGTCCTTCATGCTCTTTGAGACTTTTTCTAATGTTTTGGCATTTCGTTTACTGCAACAAAGTTCCGCTAGCACGGATTCGTCTCCCCATATGGCGAGCAGATCCCGTACCTCCCGTTCGGTCCATGCTGGAGCTCTTTTGCGATCCTGGGACTCCATCGTTGTTACCTGTGCTGATGAGCTCTGCGTGATCACCTGTGCTCTCCACGCTGGGCAAACAGGAAATGAAATTCAAAAGTTTGCGGGGCTTTTCCTGTGTACCTGGCCAGTGCATCCGAGTTCAGATTGATGTCCAGAGCGGTCACAATGGTGCACTCTGGGATAGCTCCCGGAGGCCAATACCATCGAATTGCGTCCACAATACCCCAAATTCGACCTGGCAAAGCTGATTTCAGCGCTAATCCCCTCGTCGGAGGTGGTGTAAAGAAATCAATTTAAAGAGCTCTTTAAGTTGAAAAAAAGGGCTTCGTCGTGTGGACGGGTCCAGGCTTAAATCGAGGTAACGCTGCTAAATTCGACCTAAAATCATAATGTAGACCAGGTCTAAATAAGCCCAGTTCCCTCAGCCTCTCCTTGTAAGTCATGTGATCTCCTGCTGTAGCATGAGACTGTCATGGGGCCAGCAGTACCTTCCAGGAGCCCAGGCCAGGCCTTAGGGACACCCTGTGCGGTGACACTGGGCAGCATGGGCTGGGAGCTGGAGAGCCAGAGGGAACCGCAGGGTCTGTCTGAGTCCAGCAGCCTCGGTAAAAATCCCCTTTGTGTTTCAGAGAATGTCAGGCCGGCAGGTACCCCAGAGATCACCCAGTCTGACCTGTACACCATGGGCCCTAAGGCTCCCCTGAATTCATTCCTGCTTGAACTAGAGCAGAGCTTTCGGAAAAACATCCCATCTTGATTTTAAAATGGCCAGGGATGGAGAATCCACCCCAGCCCCTGGTAAGTCGTTCCGATGGGGTTCAGCACAGCTGAGTCCGTCCCTGCTCTGCCATCAGGGTCACGCCTCAGCCCACTAGGCCCTGGGAGTCCCCTTGGCTCCCCGGGTGACGCGAGGGGCTGAGCCCCGCAGGCCTTTGGAGATGGAGGGTCTGAGCCGGCCGGGGAGCTCTGCCGTGCAGCAGGCTCCTGCATTGGGGCTGGGGCCCACGGCTGGCTGGCAGGGGCGGCTGTATCCCATGCAAAGCGCTATGGTGCGTGAACGCTCACGCTGCAGAGGGAAGCCCTTAACCGTCGTGAAATGCCACGTGCTGATGGCCCACCTTGTGCATTGCGCGGTGCCAGAGGCGGGGATGGGGCCGGGCTTCACTCACCACACGGCTCGGGCAGCGGAAGAAGCAGCTGCCTTGACTTGGGCGTTTCCTGACTTTTGAGCGCTCCGCCCTGCAGCCAGGCCGTTGGTTTCAGGTGTTCGGGGTGGGCCAGGGGAGCAGGTACCGTCAGCCAAGCAGTGGGCCTGGGGGGTAGCTCTATGCGGAGAGCAGCTTTCCTTACAGCCTAGGCCGTGGGGCTGGCGTTGGCCCCGTCCCAGCCGTGCAGGTGGGGGAGGGAGCGGAGACTATGTCACACTTTCCCAGCTGAGTTCTGTGTTGCTGGGGGGAGGGGAGGAGATTGCGATTTGATTGATTGATTTTAAATTGAGCAATTCAGTGTTTATAAGCTGGGCATCCTGCCAGCTGGCACATCCTGAGTGTCACAGGGCAGGCCTGCCTTCTAGCACCCTCTGCTGGCCAAGCACGGCACTGCAGGTGCTCCCTGCCTCAATTTCCCTCACCAGGGCTTTGCCTCTCCTGGGCATTCCCATAGGTTAGCCGGCTGGCTAAGTCACCCCATTGGTCAATCCCCTTCTGGAGTAACAGAAGTCCAAACACGAGGTCCTCCTTGCCCCACCTGGGCTCTTCTTCAGCCCACCCTCAGGGCTCCCTTTCCATCTTCCCTGCTCTGGGGATACAGCCCTGGCCCCCCGGCTGTTTCCCTGGAGTCCTTCCCAACCCTTCTTCAGGGCCTCGCCCAGGAGCCCGGCTTGCTCCTCGTGAGCCCCCCTCCAAACCGAGCTCTGTCTCACAGTCCTTTTCTGAGGGCCAGATGTTTCCGGCTGTCACCTGACCCCAAGTAATCCTGCCCCCTTAGGCTGGGAGGCAACTAGTTATGGCACAGGTGGGGGATGACCAAACAGGGTTGGCCACAGGGGTCACTAGGTCTCCCTGGGCTAGGGTTACCCAGGGTAGGGGTCTCCAGGGCATGGTTGGGCCTTGGGCCGGTATGGATCATAGAATCATAGAATCTCAGGGTTGGAAGGGACCTCAGGAGGTCATCTAGTCCAACCCCCTGCTCAAAGCAGGACCAATCCCCAACTAAATCATCGGGCTAGAGTTAGGGTGACTAAGGATAGGGATCCCCAGGCTAAGATTAAGGTTCCTAAGGGGAGGCTTCTCTGGGTTAGGTTTAGGCCTGGGGCCAGTAGGACTCCCCAGCATAGTGATGGTTCCTAAAGGGAGGCCACTCCGCACTAGGGCTAGGCCGGTGGTAGGCAGGGTTCCCGGGTCAGGCTCAGGGTTACCAAGCCCACCCTGTTACAGTGAGCCTCCCCTTGTAGCTCTGCCCGTGCTCCAGTCACGCCACGCAGTATTTTAGCCTGTGGTTCCCACTACCAGGCCCAGGCAAGCCTGTCTCAGAGTTAGCATTGTGGTGGGGGCCTGTGGAACTACTTCGCCCCCCGCAACCCTCAGCGTAACTGAGTCTCGCCCCAATGAGTCGCCCACCATGCAAAACGCAATGCCGGTGAAATCTGCAGAGGACACCAGCCTTGGTGGGGAGGTAAACAGCCATCAGGCCAGGGTGATTCTCCAGAGCAGGCTGCATCGCCTGGTGAGCTGGGCTCACTTGAACGACGTGTGCTTTAATGCAGCCAAGTGCCAGGTCAAATATCTAGGCAGGGGCGGCTCTATATATTTCGCCGCCCCAAGCACGGCAGTCAGGCAGCCTTCGGCGGCACACCTGCAGGAGGTCCACTGGTAGCGCGGATTCGGTGGCATGCCTGCGGGGGGTCCACCGGTCCCATGCCTTCGGCGTACCCGCCGCCGAATTGCCGCCGAAGCCGCGGGACCGGCGGACCTCCCGCAGGCAAGCTGCCGAAGGCTGCCTGACTGCCGCCCTCACAGCAACTGGCAGGCCGCCCCAGGCACGCGCTTGGAGCGCTGGTGCCTGGAGCCGCCCCTGCATCTAGGGACAAGGAATGTGGGTCGCACTTATTGGGTAGGGGGGTACATTGGAAAGCAGTGACTCTGAACTGGACTTTGGGGCTAGAGCAGAACAGAGCTTAAAGCTAATGCGATCCTGGGCTGTGTGAACAGGAGCATACAGAGTGGGAGCAGGGCGGTGGTGTTACCTCCATAGACAACGTTGGGGAGACCATTACTGGCTCCTGGGCCCCGTTCTGGTGTCCACATTTTAAAAAGGATTTTTGACAAATTGGGAAAGAGGCACAAGAAGGATTTGGGCTCTGGCAAACCTGCCTCATGCTGAGAGCTACAGAAGCTCAGTCTAGGGTACCCAAGTGAAGGTTAACAGACGACTTGAACAGTCTATAAATACCTTCCTGGAGAGCAGACAGCTGCATTATGTTCTTTTGGTTCTAGGCATGTCCACAGAACCTTATTGGTTTTTTCTACCAACACCGTTGGATGTACCCAGTCACACCCCTGGCTTTCCTATACTGTAACTTCTAAATTCAGCTGAGTCTGGTTTCTAAGGTCACCTGGAATTTACCTGGATGGAGCAATTAGTGGGGTCACCTCAAGTTTTAATCAAGAGCAATGTGTGTCTTTAATGCAGGCGAGTTCACCAAAGACATCCTGGCATTCTTCGCAAGTACGGGCCCTTCAAACTCAGCTGCTCCTGTAGCACAAAGTCAGATCTGCCTGCTACAGGGACAAAACCCAGGTCTTCCCTCCCATCCGCCCACAGAGGCTAAGGGAGAGGGAGCTGGAGTCTGCTCCTTCTGGTGCATCATACACAGAAACGGTAGCTAAGTTCCAGCCTCTTCCACCAGGGCAAGATCCACTGAAGACAATGGGGCTGCACAGGTGCCCTGGAGGGCCTGATTTGGCATTAAAACTGGTGATGGAAAGCAAGGAAAGGACCCAGCTTGACTCTGGGAGCCCAGGGGAGTTTGCAGGCTGGAATCCTGCATCTTGCAGTCCCTTCTAGCCCTATGGCTATAAGCTAGTAGAACATCTGTTTGTTTGAGCATGTTTGATCTACTCGCTCACATCGGATCTGGAATCATAGAAACTACCCTCCTGGAGCCATTTGGTCACTTTTCGGAACACAGCAGCCCTCTCATCTGGCCCCCTAGTGCGTACGCCTCCCGAGTCAGCCTTCAACTCAGCGATCACACACACGCCGGACCCCTGCTTCGTCCAGGCCACAGAGGGATGGGAAGGAATCAGGGATATGACAGTTATTTAGCAACAAACACTGGCCACAGCTGCTGCATCCGCAAAAAGGGAAACAACATTTGATGTCCCTGTGGGAATGAAATATTTACTCAATGTGTTTTGAATCAACTATTAAATTAAATCCTTTGCAGGGCTGTTATGTTCAATAAATTGCTTCCATCCTCGCTGTTCAGTGAACGCGCAGCCCTGTGCACAGCCAGCCTGTGCACCAAGGGCCGCGCTTACACCCACGTCGACTGGCATTATGGAGCTGGTTCAGCCCGAAGCTCCAGTCTGCAGCGGATCTGCCTGCGTATCCCGGCCGCCACCTTGGCGAATCCAAGACTTAAGAGCTAAAGCATGAGCCTGTATAGCTGGGGCTAAGGAGCAAGGCTGGGTCGGTGGGGCTGTAGCAGACTCACAAGCTCTGTGGATCGGGGCAGAGGGGTGTGATGTGGCGCCTGCCCCCATTGAGCTCTACGGGGTTAATAGAGCCCTAGGGAGGCTATGCAGGAGGTAGCCAATCAGAGAAGGGCTGAGAGGAGCAGCCAATCAGGGCCTGGTAGGCCCATATAAGAAGAGCTGCAGGGCAGAGCAGGGTCAGTTACACCCTGGAGCTCAAGGAGGGAGGACTGGCATCCTGGAGGAAGCTGGCATCCTGGACAGAGCTGTGCTGCCAGCAGGGACCGGGGAAGCTAGAGGGGACTCCTGGCTGGCTGCTGGGATTTGCAGCCTGAGGCAAGGGCAAAGAGGGTGCTGGGGCTGCAGGGAAGTGACCCAGGGAAAGGTACTGAGGAGCTGGAGGGGACGCAACCACATAGCTGTCATCTACAGGGTCCCTGGGCTGGGATCTGGAGTAGTGGGCGGGCCCGGGTCCCCACCACCACTGAGGAAATGGCCATACATTTGGCTGCCGTTGCCACTGAGAGAAGTGGTTGGAGAGCGGACTACAGTTCATAGAATCATAGAATCATAGAATCATAGAATCTCAGGGTTGGAAGGGACCTCAGGAGGTCATCTAGTCCAACCCCCTGCTCAAAGCAGGACCAAACCCAACTAAATCAGCCCAGCCAGGGCTTTGTCAAGCCTGACCTTAAAAACCTCTAAGGAAGGAGATTCCACTACCTCCCTAGGTAACCCATTCCAGTTCTTCACCACCCTACTAGTGAAAAAGTTTTTCCTAATGTCCAACCTAAACCTCCCCCTCTGCAACTTGAGACCATTACTCCTTGTTCTGTCATCTTCTATCACTGAGAACAGTCTAGATCCATCCTCTTTGGAACCCCCTTTCAGGTAGTTGAAAGCAGCTATCAAATCGCCCCTCATTCTTCTCTTCTGCAGACTAAACAATCCCAGTTCCCTCAGCCTCTCCTCGTAAGTCATGTGCTCCAGCCCCCTAATCATTTTTGTTGCCCTCCGCTGGACTCTCTCCAATTTATCCACATCCTTCTTGTAGTGTGGGGCCCAAAACTGGACACAGTACTCCAAATGAGGCCTCACCAGTGCTGAGTAGAGGGGAATGATCACATCCCTCGATCTGCTGGAAATGCCCCTACTTATACAACCCAAAATGCCATTAGCCTTCTTGGCAACAAGGGCACACTGTTGACTCATATTCAGCTTTTCGTCCACCGTAACCCCTAGGTCCTTTTCTGCAGAACTGCTGCCCAGCCATTCGGTCCCTAGTCTATAGCAGTGCATGGGATTCTTTCGTCCTAAATGCAGGACTCTGCACTTGTCCTTGTTGAACCTCATCATATTTCTTTTGGCCCAATCCTCTAATTTGTCTAGGTCCCTCTGTATCCTATCCCTACCCTCCAGCGTATCAACCACTCCTCCCAGTTTAGTGTCATCTGCAAACTTGCTAAGGGTGCAGTCCACACCATCTTCCAGATCGTTAATGAAGATATTGAATAAAACCGGCCCCAGCACCGACCCTTGGGGCACTCCACTTGATACCGGCTGCCAACTAGACAAGGAACCATTGATCACTACCCGTTGAGCCCGACCATCTAGCCAGTTTTCTATCCACCTTACCGTCCATTCATCCAGCCCATACTTCTTTAACTTGCTGGCAAGAATACTGTGGGAGACTGTATCAAAAGCTTTGCTAAAGTCCAGAAATAGCACATCCACTGCTTTCCCCTCATCCACAGAGCCGGTTATCTTATCATAGAAGGCAATTAGGTTAGTCAGGCATGACTTGCCCTTGGTGAATCCATGCTGACTGTTCCTGATCACTTTCCCCTCCTTTAAGTGGTTCAGGATTGATTCCTTGAGGACCTGTTCCATGATTTTTCCAGGGACTGAGGTGAGACTAACTGGCCTGTAGTTCCCTGGATCTTCCTTCTTCCCTTTCTTAAAGATGGGCACTACATTAGCTTTTTTCCAGTCGTCCGGGACCTCCCCCGATCGCCATGATTTTTCAAAGATAATGGCCAATGGCTCCGCAATCTCATCGGCCAACTCCTTTAGCACCCTCGGATGCAGCGCATCCGGCCCCATGGACTTGTGCTCGTCCAGCTTTCCTAAATAGTCCCGAACTACTACTTTCTCCACAGAGAGCTGGTCACCTCCTCCCCATACCGTGCTGCAGAGTGCAGCTGTCTGGGAGCTGACCTTGTCTGTGAAGACAGAGGCAAAAAAAGCATTTAGTACACTAGCTTTCTCCACATCCTCTGTCACTAGGTTCCCTCCCTCATTCAGCAAGGGGCCCACACTTTCCTTGACTTTCTTCTTGTTGCTAACATACCTAAAGAAACCCTTCTTGTTACTCCTAACATCTCCGGCTAGCTGCAACTCCAAGTGTGATTTGGCCTTCCTAATTTCACACCTGCATGCCTGAGCAATACTTTTATACTCCTCCCTGGTTATTTGTTCAATCTTCCACTTCTTGTAAGCTGTTTTTTTGTGTTTAAGACGAGCAAGGATTTCACTGTTAAGCCAAGCTGGTCGCCTGCCATATTTACTTTTCTTCCTACACATGGGGATGGTTTGTTCCTGCAACCTCAATAAGGTTTCTTTAAAATACAGCCAGCTTTCCTCTACTCCTTTCCCCCTCATGTTATTCTCCCAGGGGACCTTGCCCATCAGTTCCCTGAGGGAGTCAAAGTCTGCTTTTCTAAAGTCCAGGGTCTCTGTTCTACTGCTCTCCTTTCTTCCTTGTATCAGGATCCTGAACTCGACCATCTCATGGTCACTGCCTCCCAGGTTCCCATCCACTATTGCTTCCTCTACTATTTCTTCCCTGTTTGTGAGCAGCAGGTCAAGAAAAGCTTTTCCCCTAGTTGGTTCCTCCAGCACTTGCACCAGGAAGTTGTCCCCTACACTTTCCAGAAACTTCCTGGATTGTCTGTGAGCTGCTGTATTGCTCTCCCAGCAGATATCAGGGTGATTAAAGTCACCCATGAGAACCAGGGCCTGTGATCTAGCAATTTCTGTTAGTTGCTGGAAGAAAGCCTCGTCCACCTCATCCCCCTGGTCTGGGGGTCTGTAGCAGACTCCCACCACGACATTACCCTTGTTGTTCATACTTCTAAATTTAATCCAGAGACACTCAGGTTTTTCTGCAGTTTCGTACTGGAGCTCTGAGCAGTCATACTGCTCTCTTACATACAAAGCAACTCCCCCACCTTTTCTGCCCTGCCTGTCTTTCCTGAACAGTTTATATCCATCCATGACAGTACTCCAATCATGTGAGTTATCCCACCAAGTCTCTGTTATTCCAATTACATCATAATTCCCTGACTGTGCCAGGACTTCTAGTTCTCCCTGCTTGTTCCCCAGGCTTCTTGCATTTGTGTATAGGCACTTGAGATAACTCGCTGATTGTCCCGCTTTCTCGGTCTGAGACAGGAGTCCTCCCCTCTTGCGGTCTCCTGCTTGTGCTTCCTCCCAGTATCCCACTTTCCCACTTACCTCAGGGCTTTGGTCTCCTTCCCCCGGTGAACCTAGTTTAAAGCCCTCCTCACTAGGTTAGCCAGCCTGCTTGCAAAGATGCTCTTCCCTCTCTTCGTGAGGTGGAGCCCGTCTCTACCAAGCAATCCTTCTTCTTGGAAGACCATCCCATTGTCGAAGAATCCAAACCCTTCTCTCCGACACCATCTGCGTAGCCATTCGTTGACTTCCACGATTCGACGGTCTCTACGCTGGCCTTTTCCTGCCACAGGGAGAATAGACGAGAACACCACTTGCGCCTCAAACTCCTTTATCCTTCTTCCCAGAGCCACGTAGTCTGCAGTGATACGCTCAAGGTCGTTCTTGGCAGTATCATTGGTGCCCACGTGGAGAAGCAGGAAGGGGTAGCGATCCGAGGGCTTGATGAGTCTCGGCAGTCTCTCCGTCACATCTTGAATCCTAGCCCCTGGCAAGCAGCACACCTCTCGGTTTTCCCGGTCAGGGCGGCAGATAGATGACTCAGTCCCCCTGAGGAGAGAGTCCCCGACCACCACCACCCTCCTCCTCCTCCTGGGAGTGGTGGTCGTGGAACCCCCATCCCTAGGACGGCGCATCTCATGCCTTCCAATCAGTGGAGTCTCCTTCTGCTCTGTTCCCTCAGACGTATTTTCCACTCCACACTCTGCACTAGTACCTGCAGAGAGAACATGAAAACGGTTGCTCACCTGTATCTGTGTTTCTGGTACATGGATGTTTCTGGTACCCTTTCCTCTTCTGGAAGTTCTCCCGGAAGAACATAAGAGCGGCCAGACTGGGTCAGACCAAAGGTCCATCTAGCTCAGTATCCTCTCTGCCGACAGTGGCCAATGCCAGGTGCCCCAGAGGGAATGAACAGAACAGGTCATCATCAAGTGATCCATCCCGTCTCCCATTCCCAGCTTCTGGCAAACAGAGGCTAGGGACACCATCCCTGCCTAGCCTGGCGAATAGCCATTGATGGACCTATCCTCCATGAACTTATCTAGTGCTTTTTTGAACCCTGTTAGAGTCAAGGGAAGGGAAGGGAATGGGGGAGAATAGAGAAGGATGTATGGTCCTGGGAGTGAAATGGGTCCTGAAGCAGGGGTTACAATGGCGGCCGCAAAACAGCTGTTTCGCGGCGGCAAGCGCTGGGAGCTAGGGGGAGAAGCGGAGCCGCGGTGCCCTCAGGGGAGGAGGCGGAGCGGAGGTGAGCTGGGGCGGGGAGCTGCCGGTGGGTGCAGAGCACCCATCAATTTTTCCCCGTGGGTGCTCCAGCCCCAAAGCACTCATGGAGTCGGCGCCTATGGGCGAGACACCCCCAGAAGAGGGTGCACTGGCTAGTAAAGCTAATCCCCCGGACAGCCGCAGCGGTGAGTGAACCCCGTCCCAGGGGGACACGCAGCACCCGCTGATCAATGGGTGCACAGAGCCCCACGCACCCGACTGCAGCTCTGCGTGGGCCATTCACAGGAACAGGGATTACACTGTTATAACTGGGACCAGAATGCGGCCCAGAGCGACACAGAGATGGAAACTCAGGAGCCCTGCCTCATCCCCTGCACGCCCAGCCAGCCAGGGGGCCCGCCGGAGGGACGGGGCCTGGGATCACAGACTGCTGCACAGTGCAGTGAGACAGACACACCGAGGGAGGAGTTCAGGTGACCCCCACACACACAACACATGCTCTGGGCCCCCTCAGTCTGAGGGCAGACAGCCTGTTTCTGAAGGGCCAAGGGGCCCAAATCCAAATGTACAGACAGAGTCCTTGTGTTCTCCTGCTCCCAGCGCAAAGGAAACCACCTGCCAGCAGCGTGGCTCCAGCAGAGCTGGGTCTGACACTGGGTGCCCCACGGCCCTGGCACAGGGGAGCGGCTGGAGCACACAGTGCCCCCAGCTGGTGTCTGACCCTTCAGGCACCACACTCACCACCCACCGGGGCTGGGGCAGAGAACCAGGAGCTGTGACTGGTTGTTGGGGCTCAGCTTCTCCCCCTTTCCCCTCTCCTGAGCTGCCCCGCAAGGCTGTGGTGGGAGGGAGCCATCCTGTGCTAGGCACCCCCCCCAAGCAGGAAATGTCTCGGCCAGAGGCAGAGCTGCTCCCCTCCGTCCCCTGCACAGGGGGGTAGCGGGGATGCTGCTGAGGAGCAGCTCGCAGCACTCCTGGCTCAGCCAGCGCTGCCCCGGGGGCTGCAGGGGAGGCCGTGGGGAAGGCGCCCACAGGGCCTGGCTCAGGGAGACGCATTTTCACACACACCGTCGCCCTCAAGGGCCACAGTCTCGAGGCTCCCAAGCCAGGGTGGGCTCCCCTGGTCGATGGCGTCCCACTGCCTGGAGATCGGAGGGGATAAGCCCTGGAGAGCGCCCTCCGGCCTCGCTCATGACAACCAGCGCTGGCCCATAGCCACGGCTCCTTGGCTCGACAAGGAGGAGGTCCGGCAGGCCCCTGGAAAGGAAGCTGCTGCTGCCTGCCCTGGACTACCTGGCAACATCCCTGTAATGACCAAGGCCTGGAGAGAGCAGGGATTGCCCAACCTGCTTGGGTTTGTGGGATGTAAAGGGAACAATCATCTCCCCATCACAGAGGGCGTCAGACATCGTTCCCTACCTAGTGTCCTGCAGACCCAGCAGGAAGCTGCAGCCACTCTTGTGTTCCCCTGGACTCGGTCAGGCAGGAATGAGGGCACGGGGGCGGCTGCTGCCTCGGCGCACAGCGGTGGCAGCAGGGCCGGAGGAACCCATCGGCTAATAAGGTTGTATTGCTTTGTACAAATTAATCCATCCAGATTGTGAATTCAATGTATGGGGGTTGTGATTTTGTCTTTGTGGGCCAAGGAAGTCTTTGTGGGCCCAAGCAATATTGAATTTTGCACACAGCAGGCCTACACTGGACAATAGAAACCATGTCAAGGAAAGGAGGACGGCAGAAATTGAAGGAGGCCACCCTGCTTCTTCCCACCCCTGCTCCGCCCCGCCTCTTCCCACCCAGTTCCGCCCCCTCCCCCGAGCACGCTGCACCCTCGCTCCTCCCCCCAGCCCCTCCTGACACCACGAAATAGTTGATCCGAGGCAGGTGGCAGGCGCTGGGATGGAGGGGGAGGCGCTGATCGGCAGGACCCGCCAGTGGGCAGGAGGCGCTGGGGGGAGGGAGAGGCTAAGCACCCACCATTTTTTTCTGTGGGTGCTTCAGCCCCGGAGCACCCACAGAGTCGGTGCCTGTGGTAGTGAGAGTAGAATAAACTTATTTATTTATGTAAAATTAACAACATGTAAATGTGTATGTAGATCCTAGCTAATTACGTGGGCAGTTGCCATGGCATCACTGCTCCAGTTCCCCAGCGAGCGAGTTAAACCAAGCTCAGGAATGTCTACACAAGCTGCCATCAGCCCCCGTGACGGCAGTGTAGACATAACCCTTCGGGCTTGTCTGCTTGTGTGCTCACCCACACCAGAGGGGTGTCAATTCTAGTCTGCACTAGTGGGTTGCGCACCGACTGACCTGTGTGGAGCCTGCTAGCGCGCACTAAAAGGTCCCTTGTGCGTGCTAATGGCCTGTTTCAAACGGTACTGCACTAGGGAACTTTCAGTGTGCACCAGCAGCACTCACAAGGGCCCATTAGTGTGTAACACACTAGTGTGCACTAGACTTCACCCCCCTCTAGTGCCGACTAACCCACCATGGCCAAGCCCTTCGGGACACAATTCCACTGGCTTCAGGGCTGTTGCAGGGGGTGTAACGTGAGATTAGAATTTGACTCCACAGGGACTGATTCTCCATATTCCTGTGCCATGCGCCACCATTAATACCAGGGCAAAGAGGGTGTCAAATGCTCCTGTCTCAGATGATGGAGCATCTCGTCCCCACTTTGCACTCAATAAATGAACACACAGAGTGCAGAAAAACAGAGAACCAGGCCTTGTCTACACTAGAAAGTTGTTCTCCTTTAACTAACCTGGCAGAGTTGAAGTGACACAATCCCTCCGGTGCAGACGCAGTTCTACCTGTATACAGGTGATTATCTGGGGCCAGGTCTGCACTACAAACGTGCATTGGTATAACTGCATTGCTCAGGGTGTGAAACATCCACACCTGTGAGCGACGTAGTGACACTGACCAAACCCCGGGTGTAGACAGTGCTGTGTCGGCGACGGGAGAAGCTCGTCGCAGCATCTTCACTAACGCGCTACAGCTGCACCACTGCAGCTTTTTAAGCGTAGCCCGGCCCTCAGTATAGGTATAGCTGGATCCATGCTATGGGGGGAGGGGGTTGCATAGCTTTAACTCCACTGGTATAACTAGAGCAGTACAACCTCTGCGTGTAGACCAGGCTTAGATTATTCCAGGGAAAGAATTTTAAAACCTTACTTACGTTCCCCTGCTAGGACAGGGGCTTACCTAGCTCAGTGGCTCAGGCAGTGAACTCAGGCAAGTTCTAGTCAATGTTTCTGTGACGCTGACAGACTAGGGGCCAGCTCTTGCCAAAGCCCCAGGCCTCACTGAAAGCTTACAAATGCGTGGCTGGAAGCCAGGCCAATTCCCTTGTGTATTAGAATAGATCAAAGTGGTTGTTAAATGTAGAAGAGTGTTTAAACTTCATGACAAGTAATGGGAAGTTACATGCATGGTTTTTACTACTCTGTAGCTTGTTATAATGTAGCAAACATTCACATTGTGTTACCCCTGCAACTAAATAACCCACCAAAGGAGAAAGAAGCCTTGTGGCATGCAAATGATGAACTTTAACAGGAAAGTGCTAATTTCAAAGCAAGTGGTCATTGCGTGTGTGATGATTGGAGGTGAAAGACTCTAAATGCATTCCTCACGCTCCGTCCTCAAAGGAAGAGCCCACATGGCTAGTGACCCTGGCAGTCTGTTTTCTGTGAGAAGAAGCTATAAGTGTGGATTCAGGGGGAATCCTTCATCTCTGGACTGTTTGGATCCTAACAGGGCGGAATAACTGAACAAGAAGATGGAAATCCCCAGAGTTATTCTGGGTAGCCCTGAGAGTTTTGGGAAACTAGCCGACTACTACATCTCTGCTACCATTTGGAATTACAGACTGTGACTCACCTGTACATATATTGTACCTGCTTTACATAAGAACTTAAGAACGGCCGTACTGGGTCAGACCAAAGGTCCATCCAGCCCAGTATCCCANCTGAAAAGTCCTAGTCTCTTTAATCTCTCCTCATATGGGACCCGTTCCAAACCCCTAATCATTTTAGTTGCCCTTCTCTGAACCTTTTCTAATGCCAGTATATCTTTTTTGACATGAGGAGACCACATCTGTGCGCAGTATTCAAGATGTGGGCGTACCATGGATTTATATAAGGGCAATAAGATATTCTCCATCTTATTCTCTATCCCTTTTTGAATGATTCCTAACATCCTGTTTGCTTTTTTGACTGCTGCTGCACACTGCGTGGACGTCTTCAGAGAACTATCCACAATGACTCCAAGATCTCTTTCCTGATTAGTCGTAGCTAAATTAGCCCCCATCATATTACTTTACATTTATCCACATTAAATTTCATTTGCCATTTTGTTGTCTAATCACTTAGTTTTGTGAGATCTTTTTGAAGTTCTTCACAGTCTGCTTTTAACCTCTCAGTAACTCTCATTCCTTTTTCTTAGCTAATAAACCTTTACTTAGTTTACTATAGAATTGGCTACAGGGGTTGTCTTTGGCAGGGCCGGCTCCAGGCACCAGCTGAACAAGCAGGTGCTTGGGGCGGCCACTCGGGAGAGGGGCGGCACGTCCAGCTATTCGACGGCAATTCGGCGGAGGGTCCCTCACTCCCGCTCGGAGCGAAGGACCTCCCGCCGAATTGCCGCCGCAGATCGCGATCGCGGCTTTTTTTTTTTTTTTTTTTTTTTTGCTGCCTGGGGCAGCAAAAACCCTGGAGCCGGCGCTGGTCTTTGGTGTAAGATCTAGGGTACCAATTGATCTGGGGTAAGTGACTGGGCTCTCGGGACTGGAAGCAACCTGAACGTGGTGTGAATTTTGGTGTAAGTGACCACTTATCCCAAAGTCCAGTTTGCCGGGGTGGCAAGATAGATTGGAGAGTCCAAGGGGACTGTCTGTGACTCCATGGTCAGACTGGGATAGCGATCCAGGAGTTCACATTTGTTACCGGCTTGGTGAAATCTAATTAGAGACCACACCGCCAGCTGGGGGTGTCTGCCCTGGTTTGTGACAGTCCGCCCTGAGGCAGGCGCTCATGGTGGTGGACTACTCCAGACCGCGTGACAATCTCGTCCCAGTCGGACACACCTACCTGTGCAGCAGCGGGAGCTGGGCTGAATCCAAAGGATGTCAGTGCAGCCATCGTCATGTTGTTCATGATCACCTGATGCATCTGGGCGTTTTGTATCATCATTAACTCTATCAGATCTGCCAAGTGGAAAAGAACAACCCCTCACTATAGAGCTGGGTGAGAACGAGAGAGCAAAGCCATTCAGTTCGAAGCAACAGTCAGTTAGACTGACTAACGCCAAGCTATTTGCTGACTGTTGTGCACGGAGCTCCTAGAAGATCGATAAGAGGCTGTTAATCGTATCTTAGGGGACATGGCCATTGCTTTGCTGTGTCAGGAATTCCTGTCATTGGTTTCAGGAATTGCAGCAGTCTGAGCTGGTGTCAGCTGTGACCTTGTAAGAGCATGAAGCAAGATGCTTGGAAACAGTTAACCCGGCTGTGTGATGCTTCCCGGGGATGACCAGGGTTGGGAGGCACCTCACTACTACCTGCTCCTAGCGTGAGGGAGGCTTCTCTGTGCCTGCCAGAGGTCAGCTCCCTACCTCCACCGGCCAACACAAGCCCTTGTCTCTCACCTGCCCACTCTGCTGGTTAGCAACAGGCACATGCCCAGCCCCAAGCATCCCCTGGCGTGTCCAGCCCCCGTTTCACTGGCCACTTGCACAATTCCCAGATCCGCTGTTCCCAAAGGACCAGCACCCCAGATTACCAGAGACACCACGATGACGGGACCACCACTCCGCTCAGCTCGCAGCACTGGTTCATGGGGAAACCAAGTGTAAGCTTATTTAACAGAGATTCAAGTAATAGCAAGTGGGTAGAAGTGTTGGAAACAACTGGTTCCATCTTTAAAAAAAGGTCACACTGTGCCTTCTAGACCTTAGACATACCTAACAAGCCATTCCTCTGTCTCATACAGGTTAACTCAACCAGACTCTTCCTCCCAGAGTTTAACAGACAGGCTGGCCCGGGCCCTCCATTCTGAAGACAAGCATGGTGGCTGCTTGTCTGCTAGGTAGGTACCGGGTGTCTCTCTCTTCATTCTCCAGAGATGCCAGACTAAGGGCTTGTCTACACTTGAAATGCTACTGCGGCACAGCTGCGCCTCTAGTGCTCTGGTGTAGACACGACCTGCAGCGATGGGAGGGGTCCTCCTGTTGGCATAGGGGAGCCACCTTCCCAAGAGATGGTCGCTAGGGCCTTGTCTACACTACACAGTTTCGTCTACGCAAGTTACGCCGACAATCAAAAACCGGTATAATGACATCGCTTGTACATGTTCCCATGACGCTCCTTCTGTTGGCGGAGCGTGTCCACAGTTGGTGCTCTAGCATCGACAGAGAGAGCAGTGCACTGTGGGTAGCTATCCCACTGTGCTACTCGCCACCTACTCGCTGGGAAGATGCGAGGTGAGCTGTCCACGCCGAGCAAACAGGAAGTCGAATTTCAAAAATTCCTGGGCCTTTAAATGGGGAGGGGTGAATGCCGGCTTCCTGGGTACAGGGCAGCGGAGTTTGAACTGCTGACCAGAGCGGTCAGGATGGGCAGTGTGGGACACCTCCTGGAGGCCATGTACGGTGACATAACCAAGTGCGGTGTCTACACACTAACACTTTGTGCTGCAAAAAGCTCTACGCTTCTGGTCGAGGTGGTTTTATTTTGTCAGCAAAGCAGGAGAGTTTTGTCAGAAGCAGCATTGCAGTGTGTACACCTCCACTGTTTTGTCGATGAAACGGCTTTTGTCCACAAAACTGTGTAGTGTAGACAAGGCCTAGGTCGAGGGAAGAATTCTTCCATCAAGCTATCATAGAATCATAGACAATTAGGGTTGGAAGGGACCTCAGGAGGTATCTAGTCCAACCCCCTTCTCAAAGCAGATCCAACCCCAACTAAATCATCCCAGCCAGGGCTTTGTCAAGCCTGACCTTAAAAACCTCTAAGGAAGGAGATTCCACCACCTCCCTAGGTAACCCATTCCAGTGCTTCACCACCCTCCTAGTGAAAAAGTTTTTCCTAATATCCACCCTAGACCTCCCCCACTGCAACTTGAGACCATTGCTTCTTGTTCTGTGTAGAACTGCCTACACTGGAGGGTTAGGTTGGCTTACCTACACCGCTCAGGGGTGTGAAGTTTTCACACACCCCTGAGTGACAGTTAAAACAACTTAATTGTTTAGTGTAGACCAGGCCGAATTCTTTGATCTCAGTCATAAACAGGACAATCCCCTGCTGTGTGTTCCTTCCTGCAGATTTCATGATCTCTCCTCAACTAGACAATCTTGATTAGCTCATGGCGCCATATGCAGATCGACTTACGTTGTAAGATACCCAACGGTCAGCCAGGGAGAGAGAGAAGCCTCTCCTACCCCCTGCCTGAACCGAATCTGTTTGTCACCTTCAGGTGATCTGTCTGAACGTACACACCTTCAGAGCATAGTTTTCAGTATGGCTACATAACTCCTTAAATATCACCCGTACATACATCTCCCAGTGACTAGGACGACCAGTGCTTTACTGGCTGTCGGTAGAGCCGTCAGTGCCATGCTTTGCCGCACTGTTGTGTAGGCATTAGACCCAAGGGATCTCTGTAAACCCCTAGGCACCCTCTATGCCTGCTACAAGTTGGCACCAAGTGGGCTCTGGGTCATGAGTACCTGCTTTGAAGGGGATGATGTGCATTGTTTGGTTTCTTTCGGATGGATAAAGATGTCTGTTTAAACCATTGTTCTGGTGGGGTTTTAGCATGAGAATTTCAGCCGGAGTATTTGTTAGCGTGGCTGAACTTGCAGGGAAGGTTTTGCGTTTTAGTCTCCTACCTTCTCGGACGTGTCCTGGCCTTACGGGCTGAGTGAAAGGAGACAGGATCCCAGGGATCTGCTGAAATATTGTCATCGGCTGTTGGGGAACCTAGAAAACAATGCAGAGAGCAACTAATGTGAGAGGGCTGCGGGGTGGGGGGGAACGATTGGGGGAGGAAGGGCTGGGAGCGGGGGGGGGGGCATTGGGGGAAGGCAGAGCTGGGATTGGAGGGGAATTCAGGTGAGCCAGGACTGGGGCTGGGGGGGGCCGCACCCCACCCCTCTGGAGGGCGAGCCCCACACTGAGTGCAGAGCCGGCCTGCTGCAGCTCGCCAGTGCAGGCATGTCTGGGAGGTCTCAGCACGGGGCAGCCCTCGATGACCCTCTGCCCTCACAGGCAAGGGCTCCGGACAGGGCCTTGCACCCTGCAGAGCCAGGAGCAGTCATGGGGGAATCTCACAAGGAGCCTAGTCCCAGCCCAAATGGCCACCCCAACCTCCCCATATCCCACCTCACCCCAACCTCCCCTTACCCCAATCCCACTGAACTCCCATCCTCACCTCACCCCAACCCCCCACTCCCACCTCACCCCAACCTCCCCTTACCCCAACCCCAACCAACTCCCAGCCTCACCTCACCCCAACCCCCAACTCACCCCAATCCCAACTGCACCTCGTCCTCCCTTACCCCAATCCCAACCCCCCCTCATTCCCCCCACCCCAATCCCACCCGACTCCCAGCCTCACCTCACCCCAACCCCCCACTCCCACCTCACCCTATCCCAACTGCCCCTCATCCTCCCTTACCCCAACTCCCCCCATACCCCAATCCCAACCCCCCCATCCCCTCTCACCCCAATCCCAACCCCCCCTCATCCTGCCTCNCTGCCCCTCATCCTCC
The DNA here is from genome assembly GCA_003942145.1 of Platysternon megacephalum. Lineage (NCBI taxonomy): Eukaryota > Metazoa > Chordata > Testudines > Platysternidae > Platysternon > Platysternon megacephalum. Next base: position 102,088 of record QXTE01000039.1, on the reverse strand, counting down.
CTCCAGGGCCGGCGCTTCCATTAGGCGACCTAGGCGGTCGCCTAGGGCACTGCTATTTTGGGGGCGCATGCGCCCCCGCCGCCCGTAGAAATTTGGGGGCGGGACCTTCCGCCGCCGCTGTTGGGGGCGGGACTTCGGGGGCGGGACCTTCCGCCGCCTAGGGCACCGGCAGAGCTGGCGCCGCTACTGCCTCCCTCACCCCAACTCCCCCTTACCCCAATCCCACCGAACTCCCAGCCTCACCTCACCCCAACCCCCCTCGCCCCAATCCCAACTCATCCTCCCTCACCCCATCTCCCCCCTTACCCCAATCCCAACCCCCACTCATCCCCCCTCACCCCAATCTCACCTGCCTCTCATCCCAATCCCACCCACCTCTTGTCCTCCCTCACCCCAATTCCACCTGACTCCCAGCCTTACCTCACCCCAACCCTCCACTCCCACCTGGGGTTACCAGCTGGCTGATATTTGACCGGCCTGGCCGGTTTTTTATGGATTTGCTGTTGCCAGAAAAGTAATTTAATCTCCTGGGTTTTTTTCACGTGTGTCTAAAGATTTGCGTTTGTCACACTGCACTGGGCTAGCTAATGTTCAAAGTGTCTGTGTCCTGCCAGAGACGCTGCAGCTTTCCCACTGCCGCAGTTTACGCGATAACTGATCAAAACTACCGAAAACACAGCCGGTCTGCCCACCAACACACGAGAGTGAGGGGACTTGGGATGTAGTCAGTCTTCTCTATGTGTGTTCTCTCTCTAGACACTATAAAGTGGCTGTTGCGGGGGGTTGTGGAGTTGCCTTGTGGTTGGGTTGTGGCGGGTTTGCCTTGTGGGGGTGGGTGCCAGTGTTTTTGCATTTCAAAGGTGGTACCCTACTTCCACCCTCACCTCGCTCCAGTGCCCCCCACTCCTGGCCCGGCCCCCCTCGTCTCACCCTATTCTCCTCCCCAGCCCTGGCCCCGTCAGAGAGTCCAGGACACTCGGTCTCCTGGGGGCGGACGCTGTCACCAGCAGTCCTGTCAGAGGAGCGGAGGAACAGCTAGAAACGCAGTGCCCTGAACGTCTCTCACTGTGGCAAAGGGAAGCCCAGCCCGTGGAATCGGGAGCTGGCTGCCCCATAGCTGCCCACGCATGAGCAACTCAGCAAGGCCTTAATCTGCGGCTCGGTCTCCGGGATTTACCTACCGACTGTTGGATGATCTGCACCCGTGGGGGAGTCTCCCCCCAGGCCTCAGCTGCCCCCAAATTCATGGTGAAGGCACAGCCCCCGTCTGGAAGGAGCTTGCCAGTGAGGACTGGATGGGAGCAACCCTCCAGGGAGCAGGAAAGCAGTAGGCGGCCAGCACAGCTCGTTGCTATAGATGCCATGTGTAAACAAACCCGCTCCGGAGGCAGAGAAGACGTCTCAGCTGGGCTCTCCCAGTGCATTGTGTCCCCAGAGACACAGGCCCTGGCTCTGGAGAACCCCTGCAGTGAAATGAAGCAGGCACACACGGGGGGCAGAGTTAAGGGTGTGCAAGCAGCCTTCACTCTGGCATTCCTAGCCTTAGAGGGCACAAGCATGTAGCCGCAGCATCCTGCTAGGGCCGGAGGATGATCCTGATATGAGGAAACACTCACCAGCATGAGGCAGGGGTTCACATTGTGGCTCCGGGTGCACAACCCCCCTGTGCCCGCGGGGTTAGCCACGCACCAGCAACAGTGCCGTCACCCTGAGCTTTGGGGAGAACAGCTCAAAAGCCAGGCCACGTATCAGCAAACCCGAAAAGTGACCGAAACGAAAGATTTCAGAGGCCGAGCAAAGATTAAAGCAAGAACAATCGCCCGGCTCCCACTGCGTTCCAGGGACCAGAACCTCCTAGCATCCAAGGAGGGTCAGATTTGTAAAGGTACCAGGCACTGAAGATGCGCTTGGTGGGATTTTCCAAAGCTCCTGGGCTACTAAGACAGAAAGGCAGCATGGTCCAGTGGTTAGTGCACTAGGCCTTGTGAGACCGGGGTTCAGTGCCCAGCTGTGCTACACACTTCCCATGGGACCCTGGGAACCTCTGGTTCTCTGCTCCCAGGGGGCTCCTAGCCTAGCCCTGCCCTGCCGAACAGGGGGGTTGGGAGGGTAAATACATTAAAGATTGGGACGGTCAGTCACTGTAGTGAAGGGGGCCAGATAAGGACCTAAGACAGAGTCACGGCCAAACAGGTCATTGGCTTACAAGGGAACAGCAAAGACAGAGTCTGTCAAGTCCTAGTTAGTGCTCTAACCACTGGGCCATCCTGTCCCTCTGGTTCTAGGACACTTTGCCTTGGGGAGCTCCTATAAGGCACAAAGGAAAGGAGAGGTGTCTGCACAGCTATGGAGCTGCCCAGGAGTGAAAAGGGGTCCGAGCAGCTGACACCCGGCTAAGAAAGGCAGAAGGCTGGGTGGAGTGGGGGACGAGGGGAGTCTGCTCAGGGATTTCTCAAGAGGATGATTTTGTCAGGGCCTTTCATATTCGGATCTGTCTCTTTCCCTTGAGAGTGGGAGCAACACGTGGCGTCTCTGCTCCACCCACTTAGCCCCCCTCTTGACTGGAGCCCCCCCCCCAAAGATCAAAGGATCTACGGGTGTTGTTCTCTCTGTACAAAGAGACGCTTTCATGAGGCCTGGGATAATAGTGAGCAAATGGAAGCCCTTTCATGTGCCGCACTTCCAGGTGCAAAGCATTCGGGGAAGGGAGGAGTAAGCTGCAACTGACCTAGTGGGAAGAGCTGAGCGTGTGAAAGCTCCTTGCACACTCGTGCATTCCAGCTTCACAGCATTGGCCTGGGGAACCTGCCCCTAGGGATTCAGTCACGCCCCGGGACTGTGCACGGTGTAATTCCATTGGCATCCATGCAGCTCCTCCCCTGGGCAGCCGCACTTCATTGTGTCAGGCTCGCTGGAGCGCCCCCCAGGCGGGAGGGTCCCAGCACCTCCTGCTGATGCACCCTTCCCAACTGGGGAGCAGGGTGTTGGAAAGGAGGGAGGCGGGAGGGTCTTCTCCTGTTGGTTCCTTGATCCCAATCTGACCTGAGGCCCAGTACTAAAGAGGCAGCTGTTCTCCGGCCTTCTGGGGTAGGACGCATCAGCTGTCCACTCCTTCTGCAATGGGGATCTGGCCACATACCTTGCATAAGGCAGAGTCCAGGGATCCCCTCCCCACATGGGCAGTGTCAGCTCCCTGCAGTCTGAGTCTACGGCACATCTATTCTCTGTGCTTCTCGGAGGTGAGAGCACCACCTGGCCTTTCCCTGCACGATGCTTCCAGCCAGGACGCTGCTTTATTAGCTGCATTTTTGGTCACCTCCCCCCTTCAAACCTAGTTTAAAGCCCTCCTCACTAGGTTATCCAGTCTGTATCCAAACATGCTCTTCCCCTTTCTCGATAGGTGGACCCCATCTTTGCTTAGCATCCTTCTTCCAGGAATAGCATCCCGTGGTCAAGGAAGCCAAAGCTCTCCTGGCAACACCATCCTCAGAGCCAGGCATTCACCTCTGGGATGCATCTGTCTCTGCCTGGGCCCCTACCCTTGACCCTTACTCCCAGAGCCCTATAGTCACTGATGATCTGCTGAGGGTCACACCTCGCAGTATCATTAGTGCCCACATGGATGAGTAGCATGGGGTAATAGAGGGTGGATGATCCTCGACAATCCCTCTGTAATGTTTCGCATATGGGCCCCTGGCAGGCAGCATACTTCCCGGGATGCCATGTCCAGGTGACAGCTGGGTGCCTCCGTCCCCTTCAGAGGAGAGTCACCAACCACCACTACCCTACGTTTCCTCCTGGGAGTGGTGGCCGCGATCCTCCCAGCCTTGGGGGTACATGGCTTTTCCTCTTCCACCTTTGAGGGTGATTCCTCATCGCTCGTTGCCAGGGCAGCATAATGATTCTCCACCATCATGGTGGGTGGGTTGGGAGTAGAGGTGGAGCACTGCCTGCTGCCAGAAGTAACCAGCAGCCAGTGTCCTCCCTGTGCCAGAGCCATATCCTCCTAGCTGGATAGCTTCCTCGCCCTTGGCTGTCTTCCTATGAATACTCTCAAGGAATTCCTCGTGGGCATGGATGCTCCTCAGCCTAGCCACCTCCTGTAGCTCTCCCACCTGTTCTCTGTGCTAATCAAGGTCTGTCTACTCTGTGCTGCAGACAGCTAATAAACCCCAATGCTTTTACCACACTGGCTGAGTCACTCACATGCTGACGGTGGAGTGCGTTGCTCCCTTTGGGTGTCCAAGTCTCGGGCGGGTGTCCAAGGCAGGGAGCTCCTGGTGCCAAGCAGGGATGCTGCTGGCGGCTCCAGGGTTTGGCTGAAGGAGGCGGTGAAGCCAAGGGGCCAGGGGCTTGCCCTGGTGACCGAGTGAGACCCTAAGGGAGCCTGGCACACCGAAGGGGTCCTCCCAGGGATTGGTCCAGCACGAACGTGTGGGTGCGGGAAAGGGCTGCTTCATGGTCCCGGTGAAGCCGGTCTGAGCAGTTCGCTCCCATTTGCTACCTGACTCCCTGGGTTCTGCCCCGGAGCAGGTCCTGGCTGGAGCGGGAGCACGGGGCTAATCACCGTGTTAATGCAGCTCCCTCCCGCAGCATCACTGCCACAGCGAGCAGGTTCCCGGGGCTGCGAGATCCAGGGCCCTGGGCCCATTCGTGCAGAGGCACCTTCCTGCCCGGCCCCAGCGCTTTCCCCGAGCTCGCCCAATCCCCTGCATGGCGGCAGCCGCCAAACCACCCTGTCACCGCTGCTCGGGCTCTGCTCCATGTTCCCCCAGCACCAGCCGCTTTCCTCGGCTCCAGCCCGGGACCCCCAGCCGGACTGCAGCGCGGGGACTTTCCCCAGCGGGAACCGGCCCCAGCCCGGGACCCCCAGCCCGGCTGCAGCGCGGGGACTTTCCCCAGCGGGAACCAGCCCCGGCCCGAGACCCCCCGGCCGCCCCGCCGCGCCTGGGCTCCGGGCTCCTCCCTCGCGAGCCCGAGTCACCGAGCGTCCCGAACCCCCCTGCGCGGGCCCCACCCGCCGCCCAGCCAATCCGGGGCGGCACCGCCCCCCCGCCCCGCCCGCAGCCTTTTGTCCAGCCGAGGAGCCATGGCCGGGGCCGGGGGCCCAGCGCGGCGGCTGCTCCGGCCCCGCCGGCAGCGGGGCGGCGAGGTGGGCGGGGCCGGGGACAGATCCGGGGTCCCTGGGGCGGCTCTGGGGACAGATCTGCTCCGCGCGCCCCGCAGCCGGGGAACTACCCGGGGGACGGGCCGGACAAGCCCCGATGCCGGGGCAGAGACCCAGGGAGGTCCACACCGGGAGCACGGGGCGCGGACCCGGCTGGTGAATGGCTCTTAGCCGGGATAGCCCGGGACCCCCCGGCCGGGTGTCCCTAAACTCCGCCCGGTACAGGGGGCGGTTCGGGTCATTCCCTCCGGAGCCTCTGACACCGGCCGCTGTCCGAGACAGGAGACGGGGCTGGGGCGCCACTGGTCTGACCCAGTGTGGCCCTTCTGATGGGCTTGGGGGGCTGCTTGGAGCTGGGCTCTGGGGTGTGTCAGTGGGGGAGTCAGAGCCAGACTTTGGGATGTGTAGATGTGGGGGAGGTTTAAAGCTGGGCCTTGGGGGTCTGCCAGTGTGTGCAGGGGTCAGCGCTGGGGTATTGGGGGGTGGTTTGGGGGGATATTGGGTTTGAGGGGGTCCATGTTCAGATCCGGCACTTTGGGTCTGTTGGGGTTGGAGCTGGGGAAGTTGGGGGAATGTCTGAAGTTGGTTGTTTGGGATGTGGGTGGGGCTGGGGAATGTTTGGGGCTGAGGTTTGGGCTGCAGCCCTGTCACTTCACCAGGGTGTCCTGTGTCTTCCTTGGAAAACCTGGTCCTGCTTTCACTGCCCCCGTGAGATCTTCCTCGCTGAGGCTGAACTGTATCTGGCAAGAAAGTCAGTCCCAGGGGCTCTGCACAGGCATGTGCAGGGCAGGATTTGACCCTGAAATCTGGAAGCTGTGAGGCTCTTTCGAGCAGTTTGTAACACCCCCCTTCCCCCGCTTCTTGCAGGAGGCACCGGGAGAGCATCTGGCCTGTCAGCGGAAAGCCGAGGAGGAGCGGCAAAGTGCAGAGCTGCTGGTAGGTGCCCAGAGCCCCCTGGGATCAGAGTGCCCTGAGTGACACCAAACGCAGGACCCGTCCTGCCAGCCTCAGCCAGGAAAGCATCCCCACTGGAGCCCAGGGAGAGGACAGGGTCAGACTTGGGGGCAACATGATGTGTTTAGGGCCCAGGGGACTCCTGTGCAGGAGAGTGTCGGTCTGTGCCCTGGAGAGACCCTGCCCAAGGGCTGCTCAGATATTATAGTGACCAGGGTTCCTTTCTAGCGCCTAGGGGAGATGGCGGGTGGGGGGGAGGAGAGGAAATGTGGGGGGGCAGATGAAGAGTTAGGTTGAGTGCAATTTGATGAGGTTTTGGGAGAAAAGCCAGCCCCCCCACCCCACCCCACCCCGCCCTGTTAGCCATGTGAAGCTCATCCCGCCCTCCTTCCTCCACCCTTCCTGGCCTAACTGAGCTCCCATTACCCGCCGCATCAACCCTGTGTTCTGGTAAATAACTCCCCCATCTGCGGGGGGGGGCACAGGTCTGATTCTCCCCTGTTACCGAGCCGCCCTCTCCCTGGGTTGCAGAAACAGACGGAAGCCGAGAGGCAGAAGATCGTTGCGGAGTGGAAGGAGCTGCGAGGGTTTCTGGAGGAGCAGGAGCAGCTCCTGCTGTCCCAGCTGGACGAGCTAGCCAGAGCCATTGTCAGGAGAAGGGACGAGGGCGTCTCCAGACCGTCCGGGGAGATTTCCCTGCTCGGAGGGAAGGGGCAGCAGCAGCCGAGGAGCCAATCCCCCCAGGTCAGACTGGCTTATGGCAGTGCTAATACGCTGCTTCTCAGCCCTAGACCCCAACGTGCTTCACAAGGTGGGGTCTGGGACATTATCCCTATTGTACAAAGGGGAAAGTGAGGCACAGGACGGAGCACAGTCCTGCCCACAGTCACACAGTGAGTCTGTGGCAGAGCCAGGGCTGGGACCTGGGAGTCCTGGGTGCTGTAACCCCAAGACCGTCTCTCCTGCCCTGTAAATGTCTCTCTGCATTTGCACTTTGAGGGTGAAATTCCCAGCCCACCCTCCCCCCCGCCAGGCCCACGGTCCCATGTCCCAGGTTAGTGGGTTCAGTGGTGTGAGGGGACTTGGGGGGGCTCTCAGCACTAGGGGGAATATCCTCTTCCCATAAAGTGCCTGGGGAGAGACTTTCCCCAATGGCGACCTAGCAGGGACCCCTGGGGTTGCTGGGGGCAGCTGTCCCAGCTGTGGGGAGGGAGATGGCAGCTGTTCTCTGAACGTGAACCCAAGTGTCTGAAATTCCCCAAATACCCGCGGCTCCAGTGGTGACTCCCCTGCAGAGCAGGAGGCCACCCCAGCCTGGGACAGGCCGACTGACTGCCTCTTCTTTCTCCCCCTGTGCAGGGTGCTGGACGCACTGAGAGCAGGTACGTCCTGGGCTCCATGTCACCGTTGGCGTGGAAAGCGATGGTTTAGCATTGGAATTCTCCTGACTGCGGCGCTTCCCCCACTGTGACCCACTGGCTGAATGCCTGAGATCACGTCTTTCCTTAGTGGCTGTCTCAGGAAGGAGAAGAGCCTCTTACTATCTGACAGCTAATGGGGGCTGGCAAACATAGGGCCTGTGGGCCAGACCCAGCCTGGCTGATGTATTTGTGGGCACATCACGTGTTCACAGTGTGCAGAATCTCAGCTTTTGTCTTTTAGAAATAGGTTTCTAGCCTTCACGGTTGCAAAGAAACCTTCCGAAATGCAAAGGGAGGCGATGGTGCCTTCCTGAGGGCTTGTCTACAGCGTTTCAGTGTAGACCAGGGTTTCTCAAACAGTCGCCGCTTGTGTAGGGAAAGCCCCTGGCGGGCCGGGCTGGTTTGTTTACCTGCCCCGTCCGCAGGTCCAGCCGATCGCGGCTCCCACTGGCCGCGGATCGCTGCTCTGGGCCAATGGGAGCTGCTGGAAGCAGCAGCCAGTAAGTCCCTCAGCCCGCGCTGTGAGCACATGGGACACGCCCACTCTCTGGTCTCTGTCTCCTCCCTTTCCACATATCCCAGTGCTGGTTCCCCTTGTTACTGGAATAACCCAGGGTGGAGGGTGGCTCAGCACCCCAGCGTGTCCCAGCGAGGGCACCAGAACCTGTCTCCATTCCGGGCCCCAATGGCTCCCCACATCCCATCTCTCTGGGTCAATGGAGAGCACCGGGCTGTGGGCAGGTGACATCTCAGACGATAAAGCTCAGATGCAGGTTTCCTGGAGTTTGGGGGTTTCTGGGATTGGGGATCAGACCCATGTCTCACCCTTCCTGCTTTCCTCAGCAGGGAGGACAGTCCGTTTCAGAAGCCAGAGCCGGGGTTTGCGGAGCTGGAGAAGAGACTCAGCGATTTCTCTCTGAAAAGTGCCATCCTGCAGGAGGTGCTGCTGGGATTCAAAGGTGAATTGGAGTTTGGCAGCAGCGTCCCTTCTGGTTAGAGGAACCCTCGCCCTGGGGAGGAGTCAGGGGCTATAGTGTGTCGCTGACCCTGGGCTCCGTCTCAGCCCCAGCTCAGGGAGTTGCCCTTCCCCATGCGAGTAGCCTGTGGGGCTGGCTCTGCCTGAGTTATCAGCCTCGCTCTGGGTCACCATCTCATAATGAAAAGCAGGTACGTTAGTAACCAATAGGAAGATGCCCATGAATGCGAGGGCCTGAATTCTCACCTCTCCCATCCTCTCCTTCCCCAGAGACTCTGCGACTGGAGCTGGAGAACAGCACAGGTACGTTTCTGTCTCTCATGGGGAGGTTTCAGAGCAAGAACCATGTTAGTGGCAGGGGCTTGCTGCCTCCAGCCCGAGATAAACCTGAAAGCGGTGGAACAGCGACTGCCCAGGTCACTCCTGCGGTGAGGTCTGGTGGGGGTCAGAGTGAATCCTGAGCTGACAGGTGCATTTCCCTTTGAGGAAAGGAACAAGAACCTGAGTGGTGTGAAATGGGGAGACGAGTCTGCAGCTTTAATGAGCGACTGAAAAAGGCCACAGGGCGGCAGCAGAGTTTCAGGAATGAAGGATTGGAACCCTTGTCTAGACGGATCCTGAATGAGAAATGGGGCTGCTATACTGTGTACAGACTGGCTGTGAAGGGAAGAGAGCACTGAGTTGTATAGGGGCTCATTCTGAAGGAGGAGGGGGGCTTCGCCAGTGGAGATCAGTGTTTCTCACACTTCACATTGGGGATCCTTTGTTTGAGGTAAAGAATTTTTGCAACTTTCTTACCTTTACTCTAAAAGTAAGAACAGACCTATGGAAGGGTGTTAAGCCTTCACAGTGTGTGTTTCAACAGGCCGACAGAGAATACCTGACCTTGAGGGATAAGAGTATGCAGGGCCTGAGGGAATGAGATTCTCTTTATTTAGGTCCTAATAAAGCTTTCAGTATTTCCCGGCCCCCATGACTGCCTTTCCTGAGCCCCCTGGGGGCCATGACCCATCAGTTGAGAAACACTGGATCAGATTTTGGATTACTATTGGCTATGAATAGGAAGAGAGCACTACATTGTCTATGGACCAAGTTTGGATGAGCAGCTAGCTACTATAGCATATGTGGACTGACCCTGGAAGCTATTAATTCCAATAAAACCCACATTTCATAATCTTTTCCTTACTTCTGAAACCCGACTGTGAATTCAGGCAGGTTGCAGCTGTGCACAGTAAGAGTTTCACTGATGTGTTCCTATCACGGCCAGAGAGCCTGAAACCACCGCAATGGTTAGCAGAGATGGGGATGAGGCAGAATGTTTGGAGCCAAAATGGCATTCGCTGCTGTTCACATTTGCAGGCGAGTGAAGGAACCCAGGAATAGATGGTGACCCAGTCGCCCAGCCAGAGGAAGGGGAGAGGGCGAAGGAGATAGAAAGGGCAACAGGAGAGAGACACTGAAGGAGAAATTAAATGGAAAAAACCGTCATTAATGCAGAGACCCGGTGACAGCACCTGCCCTTCCAGAATGCTGAATTCAGCAAAATTCAAACTTCTGCAGCCCAGGAAAGGGAGCGTTAGGGTGAACGTCCACACAACCCATCTCGGTGCCCCTGGAGCTGGCAGGTCCTTTGTTATTGTCGGCCGGTACTCCAGCTGCATTCATTGCATTAGGAGTAGCTGTACTTGTGACCCGGTGTGCCCGGGGCAGCCCTCACTGGAAATGCCAAGGTCAGGGCAGGCTGCAAAAAGAAGAGCAGATTCTCCCAAAACTGGTGGTTCACACTGAAGTTAGACTCACCAACCAGTTGCAAACTGCTCCTGATTCCCCGCCACGCTGGTTATCTAGAATCTAAAAAAGAAACCACACAGCCCCCTTTACTGCATTCCAGTTCTCTGGCTCCCAATCAGCACCTAGGGTCCAGTACAGTGAGAAGTCATTTAAAACCTCTGCTCACTATACAAAATGTTCTTCTGACCCCAAAGGGTCAGCCACGCCACCAAGCCAATATTAGTTTGGATCTTACCCAAAATACCACGCTGGCAGCCAGTCCTTTAGTGTTTGAAACAAAAGGTTTATTATAAAAGAAGAAGAAGAGAGTTGTTAAATGGTAAAGCAATCGGATACATACAAGACTACAAGGTCCATATATCAGGTTCCTACCAGTATTGGTGAGTTTGCTGGCTTGAAAGTCCCTCTGGAACAGATCCTCAGCTTGGATGGGTCATTCAGTCCTTTGTTCAGAGCTTCGTTTGTAGAAAAGCAGCAAAGAATCCTGTGGCACCTTATAGACTAACAGAGGTTTTGCAGCATGAGCTTTCGTGGGTGAATACCCCATCTAAAGTTTGTAGAATAGTTACTCCAGAGGTAAGAAGCAGGAATAAAGACAAAATGGAGAAGATGCAGCTGCCCTTTATATTCCTTTTGCCATGTGGCTGGTACTTCCTTTGTCCCAAACACAAACTTCACAGCACATGGCATGGAAAAGCCTTGGAATTCTGTCCATAGGCCTGCCCCTACATGTCTTGCTGACTCATAAGGTGTAGTCCCTGGCTTTTTTAATGGGTTCATTGTACAGCTGATGTCCCTTGATGGCCTATCAAGCAGGCTTAGTTCTGATGTCAATCTGTCTGGGGGTGTCACCCAGAACCACAGCACAAGTTTTGAAATACAGATATATCACACATACCTAGAACTCACAGTATACAAAGGTGATACAAACATATAAACAACATTATCGTACCTGGCAAATCACTGACACCTTACACGGCATATCTGGCATGATTCATTGCAACTTTATAATATTGGTAATAATAATAATATAAAGTGTCTCACAGTTCCATACAGTGTCACAGTACTGAGTGGTGGTGGGGGGGTGTTGGAGGAGCTCGGCAGCACAGTGATTGTGCTATGAGGTGATCTGGGGAGCTGTGGCTCTCTGGGTTTGGGGGGGGAGTCCTCCCTAACCTGTGGGATATGAGGAAAGAGGTACATGTGGACCTTGAGCGATCCAGCATGCCTGATTTCAGCACTGCACTGTCACTAGCAGGGCACAGGGGCCATCTTGCCATGGGGTGTGTCAGCAGTTAGTGTGCAGATGTGTGTGTTGTGGGTTTAATGAAGGGGAAGTAAATGGTATTGTACACACCAAGGCTCTAAAGGGGTTGAAGGAGTTGTATCACTGAGTAGCTATGGTGCTCTCCTGTGGGGCAGGCTAAGTGTAGGGAGCTCCTGGCCTATACAGGGCCAAGGCAGAATGCGTGATGGGTGCACGGCCCATCACTCAGAGAGTGTAGAGTTCGGCTGTGTGGGCAGGTACCATAATTCTGTATTCGCTGGTTTTCACGAGTTGGGCTTGGCTGAACTCGATGTTCTGGGAGGGGCCGGGGCCGGGCACTGGTAGGCTGGGGAGGGGAAGGTTTGGGGCAAAGAGCTCCTGGGAGCTGGGAGGACTGTGGGGAGGGGGTTACCATAGAGCAGGTGCTCTGGAGAGTCGCGGTGTCGAGGAGGGCTGGACAATGGGAGGCATTCAGGACAGGAGCTCTGAGGAGCTGGCAGGCTGGTGGTGCTGTGAGCAAAGGAAGGGTGGGTACTGCAGGCAGTGGTGGTGCTGGTGGGAGGGAAGGGGATTTTTGTGGGGCAGGAGCTCCTGGGAAGTGGGAGTGGGGAAGGCTTGGAATAGTGGGAGGGTGGGATGGAAAGCGGTTGAGGACCTGGAAGCGAAGGGGTTAGGGCCGGAGGAGGAGAACACAAGGAGTAGGGGCTGTGGTCCCAGGATGTGAGGAGGGCGGGGGGGAGTGTGGAGGAAGAAGACTAATGGCCACCAGGGGGGGAGGGCAGGTTGGGGGGATCTGGGGCTGGGGGAGTCCCAGCCCATGAACACAGAATCCCTGCCCAGGCCCCGGTGCTTTGGAGCCTACCCTCCATTTTCTTTAGCTCACTTTCTGTTACGTATTTTTTATATTGTTATAACTCTTGTCCTCCCTCCTCCCCCTGCCCACCTCGTCCCTACCCACTGAAACCCTGGACACTGTTCCTGCATTTCATCCCTGCCACGGGACAACCCCTTCCCCGGCATAAAGGGGCACTTTCTTGGTGATGGCACAGGATGGTAGTGAGACTTCTGGGAACTCAGAGGATCTTGCTTCCCCCTCCCTGTCTGCAGCAGCCACAATCTCTCTTCCCTGCAGGCTCCTTGGATCTTAGAGCTGGTCCCTCTTTAGGTCATGTGACCTGAGTCTGATTTCTTGCGTTCTCTTTTTCCAGAAGAATTACAGTCTGTTTCTCCCAAATTCTAATTCCCTGGCCCTCTCCCCACTCTGGGGGATTTTCATACTCTCTCCCATTACACGGAACTCGATAGAGTCCGTAATTCCCCAAAATGCACTTTCTTGACAGCTAATAACCCTGAGCTGCTGCAGTTGGTGCTGACGACATTCCTCACACGTGCTGAACCCAGCCAGGTCGTGCTCAATGGTCCCTGTTTCCTGAGGCCTCTCCTTGTCACTGGACACCTCTGTTGGTGAGAAGAGCAGTCAGAGCCACTCCTCCTCTCTCTGCAGTCTCCTCTTTCTGGGACATACAGTTGCCTTCTCTGTGTTTTAGGATCCCCTCGATGATGAGTGTCTGGCTGTGTGTGTTCCCAGCAGAGATGCAGATGGTTACATTCCCCCATTAGCAGTGTCCTGCAGCTTTGGGCACCTGGATTTCACTGCTTTAAACTGAGCTAGGGTTAAAACCACACAACGTTGTTTGTGACAAATGTCCCACAAATTCACCTGCCCTCCCTTGTTTTCTTTCCCCTGAGCAGGGTTTCCAGTTTCCAAACCTGATGTTGTCTCCCAGCTGGAACGAGGGGAAGAGCCCTGGGTCCTGGGTCTCCAGGGCTCAGAGGAAAGAGAGATCCAGGGAGGTGCCTGCTGGGGTAGGAATCAGTTCAACTAACTCAAAACTTCTTGATGTCTGAAGAAAATAGCTGGGATTCCCTCCAAAGAACCTTGTGAACTCTAAGTTCAGGGTTGTCCCCAGCATGTGATACGTCCTCATGAAGGAGGTCACAGCTTCCCACCCATCCTCACTGACAGCTGGCAGTAGCTCCCTCCCCAGTCTCCCTTGCCCCTGAGTGTTCGCATGGGATGTGGAGGCAGAACGGGGCTCCTCTCTCTCTTCTCTGGGGAAAGATGGGAGGGGTTCAGCTCCTGCGGGTTACCCCCCCCCCCCCATCTCTCCAGCAATTACTGTCATTTGTTTCCCCCTTTTCCCATCCCCTATCTGAGGTTTCCTTTGTGCCCAGCACCTGGAATGATCCTGCCTGGATTCTCTCTATCCCAGCAGGTGAAGGGGCAGTAAATAAGAGCAAGGAGGAGAATCCTCAGCAGAAAGATCAGGAGCAAGTGGAACCACGCGGGATGTTTTCAGAAAGATTTGAAGGGAATGTTCACTGGAGTCGTGAGTGGAGAAAAGCTCATGAGAGTCAACAGGGAAATCAGCCAGGGGATTGTCGGGGAAGTGGCAAGGACCTCCAGGAAACCACAACCCAGCAGAGAATCCCCACAGGAGAGAGAAAAAACACCTGCACGGAGTGTGGGAAAACCTTCAGTAGTCGCTCCAACCTTATTACACACTGGAGAATCCACACAGGAAATAGACCCTATAAATGCTCAGAGTGTGGGAAAAGCTTCAATCAGCGTTCAAACCTTATTAAACATTGGAGAATCCACACGGGAAATAGACCCTTTAAATGCCATGACTGTGGGAAAAGCTTCACTGACAGCTCAAACCTTACTCAGCATCAGAGAACCCACGTGGGGGAGAGACCCTATAGATGCTCAGAGTGTGGGAAAAGCTTCACTCGGAGCTCAGACCTTATTAGACATGAGACAATCCACACGGGAGACAGACCTTTTAAATGCTCCAAGTGCGGGAAAAGTTTCAACGACCGCTCCAACCTTATTACGCATCAGAGAACCCACATGGGGGAGAGACCTTATAGATGCTCAGAGTGCGGGAAAAGCTTCAGTGTGAGCTCCAGCCTTATTACACACTGGAGAATCCATACGGGAGAGCGACCCTATGAATGCTGCGAGTGCGGGAAAAGCTTCACTCGGAGCTCAGACCTTATTAGACATGAGACAATCCATACAGGAGACAGACCTTTTAAATGCTCCAAGTGTGGGAAAAGCTTCAATGACCGCTCCAACCTTATTAGACATCAGAGGATCCACAAAGGACAGTAAACTCATTGACTAGGGCTGCCCAAAGATGCTTTTGCCAATTCCTACATAGAGACCTTTAAGGCTGTTTGCACCAGCTGTGTCACCGCACTCTCTCAGCTGCCCCACTTTTGCGTTTGCAGCTCACCCTTCTTTGGGGTGAGTCCCAGGGCCCCTTCTATCAGCCCCTTTGTCCTGGTAGTGGAGGGGATGGTGTCCCCCACCTGCCAGGAATGTCCATCAGCCCCGGGTGGGGAGATAGCGTTGACCTCGACTAGCTACATTGAGATGTAATCTGCCTAGGCCATGTCTCCACTGGGATTTTCCATGGAGATAATTAGCCCAGGTTAGCTATCCTGCTGTAAAACATAACGATTCCTGCAGTGCAGCCATAGCCCATAGTGCCGGCATTATCTAGCATGTTCCCCTTTGACCTGACTTCACCTCCATCGCTTTTCCTAGCCTAGACCAACCCTGGGCATCACGGTCCCCCATGGTCAGCAGAGTGCTTGTCAGAGGCATTGAGTTCCCCCTTGGGGACAGATTGGATATGTCTGCACTCCGAAAACTCCTGCAGCNGAGAGAGAGAGGGGCGGGGGGGAAAGGCAGGAAAGCAAAGGGTAGCAGAAGTGGCTGTTTTCCCAGTGAGTGAAAAAAGTTGTGACAATGAAGTACTTTATAAAGAACAGTCATTAAAAGCTTTCTATATAAAGGGCAGATTCCCCCCCTTGATCTTTGTGCCTGGGTGTCCCCAGTTTATGCCCTAGCCTAAGGACAATGGTAAGTGGGATACAGGCCTCTCCACCAATGGGGCTGACCCCCCGGGGGTCACTGCTTTAGCTGAAGTTCTCAGGGCGTTTGATATTAAATGGTCCAAGTTGATTGCCTGGGGAAGACCTGGGCTCTGTCTGTGCCACTGTGAGCGCATGGGACACGCCCACTCTCCGGTCTGTCTCCTCCCTTTCCACGTATCCCAGTGCTGGTGCCCCTTGTTACTGGAATAACCCAGGGTGGAGGGTGGCTCAGCCCCCCAGCGTGTCACAGCAGGGCACCAGAACCCAGTGGCTCCCCACATCCCATCTCTCTGGGCCCATGGAGGCTGTGGGCAGGTGACATCTCAGACGATAAAGCTCAGATGCAGGTTTCCCAGAGTTTGGGGGCTGCTGGGCTCTGGGATTGGGGATCAGACCCATGTCTCACCCTTCCTGCTTTCCTCAGCAGGGAGGACGGTCCGTTTCAGAAGCCAGAGCCGGGGTTTGCGGAGCTGGAGAAGAGACTCAGCGATTTCTCTCTGAAAAGTGCCATCCTGCAGGAGGTGCTGCTGGGATTCAAAGGTGAATTGGAGTTTGGCAGCAGCGTCCCTTCTGGTTAGAGGAACCCTCGCCCTGGGGAGGAGTCAGGGGCTATAGTGTGTCGCTGACCCTGGGCTCCGTCTCAGCCCCAGCTCAGGGAGTTGCCCTTCCCCATGCGAGTTGCCTGTGGGGCTGGCTCTGCCTGAGTTATCAGCCTCGCTCTGGGTCACCATCTCATAATGAAAAGCAGGTACGTTAGTAACCAATAGGAAGATGCCCATGAATGCGAGGGCCTGAATTCTCACCTCTCCCATCTTCTCCTTCCCCAGAGACTCTGCGACTGGAGCTGGAGAACAGCACAGGTACGTTTCTGTCTCTCATGGGGGGGTTTCAGACCAAGAACCATGTTAGCGGCAGGGGCTTGCTGCCTCCAGCCCGAGATAAACCTGAAAGCGGTGGAACAGCGACTGCCCAGGTCACTCCTGCGGTGAGGTCTGGTGGGGGTCAGAGTGAATCCTGAGCTGACAGGTGCATTTCCCTTTGAGGAAAGGAACAAGAACCTGAGTGGTGTGAAATGGTGAGACGAGGCTGAAACATCCTTACACGGTGCAGTCTGCAGCTTTAATGAGTGACTGGTCTGTGCATTTCATTATTTTATTTCTCTCTTATGCTTAAATTTAAATCTTTGAGTAGTAAGTTCTAAAATGCCTAACCTGTCCTGGCTGGAGTAATTATCCCTATGGCAACTTTTAAAAAATATATATTAGATCTAGGTTTTTTGTGTCTACTGGCGGTGCACATCTGCACTATACCTCAATATTGGTGCACATAACAAAATTAATTCCGCACATGGATGGAAAAAATTAGAGGGAACATTGCTCCCAACCCCTCCCTTTTCCCAGGGGTAAAACCGGGTCCCTTATTTACCCCGGACTTCTGCCCTTTTTTCTGTGTCTTGTGCTCTCTAGATGCTCTGGCTTGCACATCGCAGTCAGCCAGATTAGGTTCAATTCAGGAAGCAGCCAAAGTTTTATCCTAAATTATGCTCTGATGACTCAGAGAAGCCTTCTCATGAAATGTTCATGTGCAAAAAGGAAGAATAACTGGTCATAAACCTCCACATCTTTCCCCATTTCCTCATCAAATCACCCATTTTATAACCATGTGCTCTATGACTCACGTTAACACCTTTTTTGAGGTTTCTAAATCACCCTGTCTACTTCATGAGTACTTTGAAGCTTTTGCAATACAGCCTTTGTAAAGTCATCATCAAAGCCTGTTGAATTGGCATTTCATTAAATACATGTAATGCTTTATGCGCGAGCTTTGTAACCGGCATAGGGACTTTCTTGTCTCCTGGGACTTTATGGAACTCAGCGTTTTTTCAAAAGTAGTAAGGTATTCCTCGGTACAATCTGACTCTTCGTATGCAGGGCATAGTTTGTCCATGTGGGCGTTCCTTGGAAGAGAGAGTACCTGTGGGCTTTGAGAAAAAATCAACAAGGCAACACATGCCAACCTCTTCAAGTCAACAGTACTGCCGGCAATGTTATATGGCAGCAAAACATGGGCGCTTACGAAGATAGAGGAGCAACAGCTTGTCTGTCATGGAGAGGGCGATGGAAAGAAGAATTCTGGGTATTTCAATCAGCGACCAAGTCCCCAATGACCTGATCAGACAGCAGAGTTGAGTACAGGACGTCGTTGTTGAAAGCAGGTACAGTAAAATGCGATGGGCCGGGCATATAGCTAGGCTCACTGACAATCAATGGACTGCAGGTGTCGCTGAGTGATACCCACGGGAACTGAAATGACCACTCGGCTGACCTCCAAAGAGATGGGAAGATTTTATTGTGCAAAGGCATGGCTGCACCTGGAGAAGGAAGGCCAGGATAAGAGAAGATAGAAGACCTATTGTGATCGGCGCAATCTATATGAGGGCTGAAGAACCAATCGATCAAGGTGACAACCAGTTGATTCAGTTGCTTATTCTTTGTGGTTCAGACCTCCTGTTCTCCCCTTGGCATGTCTGGATCCTGGTTGTCACAATTGTTCTCCAAGGGAATCTGCCAATCCATTTCATAGAATCCTAGAATGTCAGGGTTGGAAGTGACCTCAGGAGGTATCTAGTCCACCCCCCTGCTCAAAGCAGGGTCAATCCCCAACTATATATATATATATATTTATGTTTTTGCCCCAGATCCCTAAATGGCCCCCTCAAGGATTGAACTCACAACTCTGGGTTTAGCAGGCCAATACTCAAACCACTGAGCTATCCCTCTCCCCCCGCTTATCCAGCTTCTCATCCACTGTAACCCCTAGGTCCTTTTCTGCAGAACTGCTGCCTAGCCACTCGGTCCCTAGTTTGTAGCAGTGCAAGATCAATTGTGCTACGGTATTTTGCTTTACCCAAAGTGTCTAACTTGTCATCAGTTCTGGCCTAGGGCATGCATCAGGGACTGTGACACCATTACGTTTTCTAGAATCAACACAAAACCTTACAGCTTAGCTTTTTTACGGACCAACACCACAGGAGAGGCCCAGGAGCTGCCAGACTCTTTAATTTCCCGTATCCAGCACTTTGTATTTCTTCACGAATTTGTTTTTGTACATTACCTGGATGCCCTGCTAGAGGCAGGCTGGGGTCCCCCTCATATTCTAGGAGTCATCCCTAGCATGTTTGAGAACACTTGCTTCTGGCTTTGCAGAACAGCCAAGATCTCTGCCTTCTGAGTGGGTGTTAGCTCTGTGCATACCTCAGTCCTGACAAGTGATGAGTCACCCTGGCATTCAGGATGCCTCAGACCAGTGGTCCCCAACCTTTTCCGTGGGGTGGGCACCAGACGACTAGCTGCCGAGGACCGTGGCCGGACAAGCAGCTGCTTAAATGCTGCCGTGAAGCGGCAACATCAAGAGGCGTCACCGCCGAAATGCCGCCGTGAAGCAGCAGCATCGAGAGGCGTCGCCGCCGAAATGCTGCCAAAATTCGGCGGCATTTCAGCGGCTGCTTCTCCGGCGGCCAGTAGGCGGGCACCCATGGATGCCCCGGCGGGCGCCATGGCACCCGCGGGCACTGCGTTGGGGACCCCTGCCTCAGACCCTCCTTCCTCACAACGCGCCATTTTCACAATTGCTTCTCTATTGTGATAGGCTCTAAGCCTATTAACGTGTAATAACACGTAGTGTGGGGCCGCATTACTTTGGGGGTCATGCTCTTGTTCTACAACTTCATAAGGTTCCTCCCAGGAGATTTGCTTTTTGTCTTTTTACAAGGAGTAGCACTAATACTAAATCCCCCACGTCAAAAGAGCATCGACAAGCGTTTTTATCATACTTTGCCTTTTGTGTGGTCTGGCTATCAGTGTTTCAAGAGGCAGGATGTCCTCATTCCCTTCCTGTGGACTTTCCGCCCCCCCTGTTTGTCAATAGGGTGTTTTGATTCTACCATGCTTAATTTACAGCGGAGACAGGTAAATAGCTGCCTTCTCTCCTGCCTCGGAGCGAATCTGCTTCTCCCTGTTTGGCCACAGACATTAAAGCATAATATCATTGAGTATGTATATTTACTCATACAGTGTTAATACAGACATTTCACAAAGATATTAATCACCAGTGTCATTAGCTGTCAGAAAAGAGCTCACTCTGTGGATTTTTATAATACAGTAATATTGTATACAATCAGTGGATTCAATTGCTTATCACTTTAGGTTCAGCTCCCCATCTTTATAGACCAGTAAACCTTTGAAATGGATTCTTCTGAGGGTCACCCCTCAAAGTCAAGTTTGTTCAGGCTGTGAGGCAGGTGACATGGAGTCCGGTGGTGAAAGAAGCTCCATGCTCTTTCTTCCACTACTGTTTGCTAAAATGCAAATTAATTCTGTTTCCCCACAATCTCCCCACCCCACCCCTGTTACTTTGATGGCCCTGTTTATTGCTTATGTGTAAATGTACCTTCATTGTCTCTGCCTGATGGTTGGGCTGGTCAGAGAAGCCAGCAGTTCCTTTGCGTAGAGCAGACCTGTTTACCAACTCCCCCAACATAACTGGATTAAACACATTTTGTTCATAACCCCAGTATATATCAATAACTCTTAATACACACTGTGTACATACATCATGCAAGGATATTAATGATCAGCAAGTTATTAGTTTTCAAATGATACCTCACAAGGCCTGTTTTTACAACGATTATTACTATAGTGTGTAGGAAGCTTTGGATCAGACATGTGAAACACCTCCTGGGGCTGTCCTGCTGCATGCAGTGTCTGTGAGTGTGATTACCAGGAGGGGATTGATTCTGAGGAGGTGAGTTCACAACCAGTGTTCCCTCTAAGCTGCACAGCTGCACAAGAGTCAATCAAGTGCAGTTGATTAGCAGAGTCCCGCACATCCGGCACATGTGTTCAGGTGCCCCTCCCCCCACTTCTCTGCAGCCATATTGCTCCTGCCCTTTGCCTTGGAGCCCCTGGCCGGCTGCTCCGGGGACCCTCCTGTTTGCTGTGCAGAGTGTGTGTGTGTGGGGGTGCTGATGTCAGGGTGTCCCCCTCCCCCTGCCTCCCCTCAGTCCATGTACCCCACCTCCACAGAGTGGGGGAGGGGACAGGCAGGGGTGGCTCCAGGCACCAGCGCAGCAAGCGCGTGCCTGGGGTGGCAAGCCGCAGGGGGCAGCAGTCAGGGAGCCTTCCAGGTGATACACCCTCTCTCTATCCTTTTCTTGGGCTTCTTTCTGATCAGCTTCTTTGGCTCCTGCGTCAACTCCCCTCTTTAGTGTTCGGCTCTCTGGTCTGTTTCCCATGTTTGGTGTTTACGTTCTTTATCTCACTGTGTGGCTTTCCATTTTTGGTGTTCACATGCTGTTTTTGCAGCTTCCCACTCTTTATCTTTCTGATTATAGAATCACAGGGTTAGAAGGGAGCACAGGGGTCATCTAGTCTAACCCCCTGCCAAGATGCAGGATTTGTTGTGTCTAATCTATCCAAGACAGGTGAGCCATCCAGCTTCTTTTTGAAAACCTCCAGTGAAGGAGCTTCCACGACTTCTCTAGGCAATTTGTTCCATTGTCCTACTGTTCTTCCAGAGAGGACGTTTTTCCTGAGATTTAATCTAAATCTACTATGCTGTAATTTGAACCCACTGCCTCTTGTCCTGCCCTCTGTGGTAAGAGAGAATAACTTTTCTCCATTTTATTTATAGCGGCCTTTCAAGTATTTGGAGACTGCTGTCATGTCCCTCCTCAATCTCCTCTTTTCCAAACTAAATATACCCCAGTTCCTTCAGTCTCTGCTCGTATGGCTGCATTCCACCCCGTGTCACTCACCTCTGGATCCTTTCCAGTTTCTCTACATCCTTTCTATACAGCGGTGACCAAAATTGGACACAGTACTCAGCTGAGGCCTAACCACTGCCGCATAGAGCTGTACTCTCACCTCCTGTGACTTGTGTGATCAGCCTCCAATCTGGCCAGTTCTAGCTTTGCAGTTACTTTGCTGTTGCTTACTTTAAAATTCCTTGCTTTGTTCTATTGAAATAAGCACATAGAAAATAATAAAACTGTAACCTTTTTTGCCTGTTCTCAGTCTTCTCACTCTAAATTACTTTACAAACACTGGTAAACTAGATTTTTGTGTAAACCTCAGTCAAGTAGCAAGCTGTGTGAAAATCCTGTCCTACTACACCAGTGTGATGGTTTGGGGGTTCACCCAGACCAGCAGGGGTTCTGTCACTGCCTACCCTGGATGCTTCTGTGCTGTGCAGCTTTGGAGCAGAGCTCTGCCATCAGCCACCTGCTCACAGCACAACGGCCTCCCCTGGCTTCCCCTAGCCTGACTACTCCTGGCAGGATGGCACCAACAGCCCTTCCGTCCTGAGTCTCCCCAAAACTGAACCTGTCTGCTCACGGACGTTGTTACGTTCGCTGCCTCCAGAGAGACACAGCCCACGCTAGCCTGGTAGTTTACCTGATGACTTCACACTTCAGTTTAATACACGGCACTGAGATAGTTTTGTAATAAAACAAGAATAAGTTTATTAACAGACCAGAGATTTCAATGATACTAAGTAAGAATAGAAGACACAGGTACGGTTACAGGTAAAACAAAACAAAATACACTTTCTAGTGAGTAAAACTTAATGTCAGCAAGTTACAGTCTTTTTCTAAGCAGGTTTCTCAGCTGTAGTCAGTTCCAGCTACCCCGGGTTTTCAGGTCAAAAAGATCCACTTTGTATGAGCTCAAAGGGTGCTTCTCCCCCTTTGTCCCCTAGGTAATGGATGCCAGAAAGGCTGTCTGCCTTTGGGTATGTGACCCAGAGTCTGTTGTCTCTGTGCCAAGAGCCAGGAAGGCTTCCTTGGTGTGCAGGCTGCATTCCCTGTCATGAGTGCTAACTGGTCTCTCCTCCCACCCCCACCCCACACTTGGTTTAGCTTGAGGGTTTGGTTTGTTATATGTAGATGGCTTTTCTTTGTCCTCCCAGGAATTACCTGGTTCAATTTCCATTGGGGACACAGGAAAACAACATTCCTTTGTCTGGGACAGGCTGGGTTTATGCACTGCTTACAAAAGACATTTTAAAAACCTTTTCAGCACATGCCTATAATTCTTTACACATGACCAGGACGTGTAGCACACGGTACTATTAATGACGGGCATGTTACCTGTTTGCATAGGATACTTTACATGACAACTTGTAGTACTGATAATGACAACAGTGTGTTGGGACAAAGGGTGTCAGCCTGAGGAGAGTCACAGTTTGTCTGTGTCCTTGCCAGATGACACTGAGGGCTCCATGGGCTACACAGGGAAGGGGAGATTTGGGGGATCTGGAGTTGCAGGGGATCCCAGCCAGTTAACACACAATCTCTGCCCAGGCCCCATTGCTTTGGAGCCTACCCTTCATTTACTTTCATAGGCGCCAACTTTCCCCGGCACCAGTGGGTGCTCGCACCCCCCCGGTCCCGCCCCAACTCCACCCCTTCCCCAAATTCCCGGCCCCACCTCTTCCCCGAGCATGCCGTGCTCCCCCCCTGCCTCCCAGTGCTTGCCGCACAAAACAGCTGTTTTGCGGCGCAAGCGCTGGGAGCCAGGGGGAGAAGCAGAGCCCAGTGCGCTCAGGGGAGGAGGTGAGCTGGGGTGGGGGGGCGGGGCGCTGCTGGTGGGTGCAGAGCACCGACCAATTTTTCCCCGTGGGTGCTCCAGAGTTGGCGCCTATGTTTACTTTAGTCCACTTTCACTTTCTTTTACATATTTTTTTTCAGATATTCTTATCTCTTGTCCTCTCTCCATCACTCNCCCTTCCCCCCCCCCCCCCCCCCCGGACACCCTTCCCTACCCACTGAGACTGCAGACACCGTTCCCGAGTCCTTACATTCCCCCCTCGCACTCCCTTCCCCAGCACAAATGGGCACCTCGGTGATTATGTCACAACGTGGTTAAGAGACTTCTGGGGACTCAGAGAATGTCACTTCCCTCTCCCTGTCTGAAGCAGCCACAGTCTCTCTTCCCTGCAGGCTCCTTGGATCTTTGAACCAGTTCCTCCTGAGGCCACATGGCCCGATTCTTGTTTCTCACATTCTCCTTTTGCAGAGAAAATAAGAGTCTCTTGCTCCTGAATTATATTCTGTAATTTCATAAGAACATAACATAAGAACATAAGAAAGGCCGTACCGGGTCAGACCAAAGGTCCATCTAGCCCAGTATCTGTCTACCGACAGTGGCCAATACCAGGTGCCCCAGAGGGAGTGAACCTACCAGGCAATGATCAAGTGATCTCTCTCCTGCCATCCATCTCCATCCTCTGACGAACAGAGGCTAGGGACACCATTCTTACCCATCCTGGCTAATAGCCATTTATGGACTTAGCCACCATGAATTTATCCAGTCCCCTTTTAAACATTGTTATAGTCCTAGCCTTCACAACCTCCTCAGGTAAGGAGTTCCACAAGTTGACTGTGCGCTGCGTGAAGAAGAACTTCCTTTTATTTGTTTTAAACCTGCTGCCTATTAATTTCATTTGGTGACCCCTAGTTCTTGTATTATGGGAATAAGTAAATAACTTTTCCTTATCCACTTTCTCAACATCACTCATGATTTTATATACCTCTATCATGTCCCCCCTTAGTCTTCTCTTTTCCAAGCCGAAGAGTCCCAGCTTCTCTAATCTCTCCTCGTATGGGACCCTCTCTAAACCCCTAATCATTTTAGTTTTATGTTCCATTATCATTATGTTCCACACGCTGGGGAATTTTAATACTCCCTCCCACTGCACCTGACTCTCTAGATTTCCTGACATCTGTTACCTCTGCATTGCTGCATTCATTGACATCTCTGCTCCCTCCCATCCCTTACTGTGCTGAAACCCCTCTAGCTCGTGCTCACTGGTCTCAGCTTCTGTAGGACTCTCGCATTGTCACTGTCAGTGAGAACTGCATCCAGGGTGGCGTCCCCTCTGGCTGGAGCTCCCTCTTTCTGGGACATATAGAAATGTGTTCTCTGTATTTTAGGATCCCCTCTATTCTCTGCTGGGAACACACACAGCCAGACATGTGGATAGCTGAGTATCCTGCAGCTTTGAGCACCTGGGGAGCTGGCTCTGGGATTTTATTGCTTTAAATAAGTTTGTTAAATAGTAGGACATTGTGACAAATATCCCACAATTCACCTGCTCTCACTTATTTTCTTCCCCTGAGCGGGGTTTCCAGTTTCCAGCTCTAATGTGCTCTTCCAGCTGGAACAAGCTCAGAGCAAAGAGATCCTGGGAGCTGATTGCACAGATGGGAATGAGTTAAACTAACTCAAAACTTCTTTGTGTGTAATGAAAAGAGCCTGGGATTCCCTTTAAAGACCTTGTGAACTCTGGGTTTAGGGTTGTCCCCAGCATGTGATGCCTCCTCATGAAGGAGGTCACAGCTTCCCACCCATCCTCACTGACACCTGGCACAGCTTCCTCCCTGACGCCCCTTGATCCTGTCCTCGCTCTCCTCTGGGGAAAGTTTTGGGAGGAGTCAGCTCCTGATTTTTTCCATCTCTCCAGCAATTATTTTGGTTTGTTTCCCCCTTTCCCCAGAGCAGGGAATGACTCATGACTGGATTCTCTCTCTGTTGCAGCAGGTGATGGGGCAGTGAGTGAGAACGAGGAGGAGAAGCCGCAGCAGGGAGATACTCAGCGCGTGGAACCCCCCGGGATGTTATCAGAAAGATCTGAAAAGAATATTGACTCGAGTCGTGAGCAGAGAAAAGGTCATGAGAGTCAGCACTGGCCAGAGAAGCAGCAGGGAAATCAGCCAGGGGATTGTCGGGGAAGTGGCAAGGACCTCCAGGAAACCACAGCCCAGCAGAGAAACCCCCCAGGAGAGAGAAAAAACACCTGCACGGAGTGTGGGAAAACCTTCAGTAGTCGCTCCAAGCTTATTACACACTGGAGAATCCACACAGGAAATAGACCCTATAAATGCTCAGAGTGTGGGAAAAGCTTCAATCAGCGTTCAAACCTTATTAAACATTGGAGAATCCACACAGGAAATAGACCCTTTAAATGCCATGACTGTGGAAAAAGCTTCACTGACAGCTCATACCTTACTCAGCATCAGAGAACCCATTTGGGGGAGAGGCCCTATAGATGCTCAGAGTGCGGGAAAAGCTTCACTCGGAGCACAGACCTTCTTAGACATGAAACAATCCATGCAGGAGACAGACCTTTTAAATGCTCAGAATGTGGGAAAAGTTTCA
Organism: Platysternon megacephalum; assembly: GCA_003942145.1. Taxonomy (NCBI): domain Eukaryota; kingdom Metazoa; phylum Chordata; order Testudines; family Platysternidae; genus Platysternon; species Platysternon megacephalum. Next base: position 76,344 of record QXTE01000039.1, on the reverse strand, counting down.
ATCAGAAATCACACCTTATTACACATCAGAGGATCTACAAGGGAAAGTAACCCCATAAATAGCTTGACTAGGGCTGGCCGAAGTTGTTGTTTTTTAATAATACATTTGCTATTTCTCACATAGTGACCTTTAAAGCTGTTTGCACCATTTGCTTCACTGTGGTCCCTCAGTCACCCAGGTGAGTTGCCTGCTTTTGCCGCTCACCCTTCTCTGGGGTGAAGCCCATCGTCCTTTCTATCAATTCCTTGATATCCTGTAAGTCATGGGAGTGTGTGCCCCTCCTGACAGGAATGTCCGTCAGTCCCAGATAGGGAGATGGGGTGACCTCAACTAGTTACACTGAGGTAAAAACTACCTGGACCTTGTCTCCACTAGGGTTTTCCATGGAGTTAGCAAGCTTGAGTTAGCTATCTTGATTTAAATACTAAACCATTTTTGCAGTAAAGACGTAGCCCTGGTAAAGTGGTTGGGGTTAGCTAGCACATTTCATAGAATCATAGAATCTCAGGGTTGGAAGGGACCTCAGGAGGTCATCTAGTCCAACCCCCTGCTCAAAGCAGGACCAAACCCAACTAAATCAGCCCAGCCAGGGCTTTGTCAAGCCTGACCTTAAAAACCTCTAAGGAAGGAGATTCCACTACCTCCCTAGGTAACCCATTCCAGTTCTTCACCACCCTACTAGTGAAAAAGTTTTTCCTAATGTCCAACCTAAACCTCCCCCTCTGCAACTTGAGACCATTACTCCTTGTTCTGTCATCTTCTATCACTGAGAACAGTCTAGATCCATCCTCTTTGGAACCCCCTTTCAGGTAGTTGAAAGCAGCTATCAAATCGCCCCTCATTCTTCTCTTCTGCAGACTAAACAATCCCAGTTCCCTCAGCCTCTCCTCGTAAGTCATGTGCTCCAGCCCCCTAATCATTTTTGTTGCCCTCCGCTGGACTCTCTCCAATTTATCCACATCCTTCTTGTAGTGTGGGGCCCAAAACTGGACACAGTACTCCAAATGAGGCCTCACCAGTGCTGAGTAGAGGGGAATGATCACATCCCTCGATCTGCTGGAAATGCCCCTACTTATACAACCCAAAATGCCATTAGCCTTCTTGGCAACAAGGGCACACTGTTGACTCATATTCAGCTTTTCGTCCACCGTAACCCCTAGGTCCTTTTCTGCAGAACTGCTGCCCAGCCATTCGGTCCCTAGTCTATAGCAGTGCATGGGATTCTTTCGTCCTAAATGCAGGACTCTGCACTTGTCCTTGTTGAACCTCATCATATTTCTTTTGGCCCAATCCTCTAATTTGTCTAGGTCCCTCTGTATCCTATCCCTACCCTCCAGCGTATCAACCACTCCTCCCAGTTTAGTGTCATCTGCAAACTTGCTAAGGGTGCAGTCCACACCATCTTCCAGATCGTTAATGAAGATATTGAATAAAACCGGCCCCAGCACCGACCCTTGGGGCACTCCACTTGATACCGGCTGCCAACTAGACAAGGAACCATTGATCACTACCCGTTGAGCCCGACCATCTAGCCAGTTTTCTCCTTAAGATGGCCTAACCTCCATCACTCTTCCTAGTGCAGACACCCCTAAGCATCACATTTATATTTACTCCTGCGGGAATTCTGCACCAAAAAAATAAAAATTCTGCACACAATATTTTAAAATTCTGCCAATTTTATTTGTCAAAATAACACTACATAATCATGCCCATTTCAATTATTTTGGTAATTTATTTCAAAATACCTGTCAGCAAGTATGACTGTAAAAATACAGACACACACAAAATTTCCCCCAGGAGCAGAGAGTTAAAGAAACCCCTATGACAACCTGGTTCCTGTTTCTCTGCCCTCCCCCCTGCACAGAGCCCAGCTGGGTGGCCAGACAGCCACCCCCTCTCCCTCCAGAGCCCATCCATGGCCCCCCCAGGCCAGACACCAGCTCCCCTCCACTCCTCGAGCCCAGCTGTGACACACACCCCTGGCCAGACACCAGCTCTCCTTCCCCCCCAAGACCAGCCGTGGCCCCCATAGGCCGGACACCAGCTCCTTACTGGCCAGGGATCCAGAGGGAGAAACAGCCTGTTGCTGGGTCCCAGGCTTGTGTGGAGTTTCCTGCACGCCGCCCTCACCTTCCCTTGGGGCGTGCGGGGAACTGCAGCTGCCGGGAACTCTCTCCTCTCTCCCCCGTCCTCCCCACCCCCGCAGTGTCTTCTGTGTGCAAGCGGGACTCAGCCAGGTCAAGCGGCCCCTGCTGGCGGCCAGCAGCATTGCAGCCCATTTCTGTGGGGGAAAGGAAATTATGCGTAAAAAGCATTAATTTCTGCATTGCACAGTGGCACAGAATTCCCCCAGGAGTATTATTGTTCCCCCACTAGCAGAGTGATTGTCACAGTAACTGAGTTCGCCCTTTGTGGACAGATTGTCTCACTCCTTGTTATTCTCACTTTCTCCAGGTAGTGCTCAAAAGTTGTTGTTTTTGTACCATTTTTCTCATTTAAAATATATTTATAGCAAAGAGAAGCAGCAGGAATACAAAAAAGTGTCATTTCAGCCTCTGATACACAAAGGAAATGGGGTGAATTGGAGGGATTCTTTCCTACCCCATCACCATCATGATACTCCATCACCACCTCGGCTTTAGAATGTATCCCTCCGCCTCTCAAAGTGTCACGTGACACACTGTTCTCAGCTCTCTGTGCTTAGGAATCAGCGACTTGTAAGCACTGGAGATTAAAGTGTCACAGACCTAGAGGGAAATTTGAGTGGATCCCAAAGCCAGTGTGATCGTTCTGATCTTAAATCCCAGTTTCCATTTATTGAAAAAGTAAATTTGGGGCTTTTTCCTGCTGAGCAGATGGAAAAGCTGCTGTTTTTCCCCATTTCAATTATACTAAAACTTTTGAAAATAATAATGAGGTGGTGTTGAGTGAAGCAGGTTTGAATGGATCATAGGAGAACGCAGTGGGAGAATTTGTCCTCCTGACTTTTGAATCATTAGATATAACCTCCTCTGGAATTTCAGTGTGTATTACACCATAATTGTCAAATTTCTCTGCATTATGGATTTTTCTCTCTTTCCTGAAGGCCGTTTGGTCACGTAACTGGATATTTTGTTGGACAGAATGTAGATCAGATTTATTAGAGACTTTGAAACAGATTACCATTTGCTAAAATAGTCTTGTGGTTTTTTTCCCATCTCTCCACCATGACATAGAGGAAATTCTTTCAGTCACCGGGAGAGAATACTCCAATTTATTAGGTATGCTACCAAGGAACTAGTAGTGTATTTTAAATCTCCATACTGAAATGGTGAACAACAGTGCACCACAAATGGTGCAGCTTGCTGAAGTAATTGGATATGATCACACTGTTGTTCAGTTGGTTGGGTCAATATCGTGTCAGATGATCTGGGGAGAGAATTTCACAGTAAGTGACTTGGAACTAGGCAAAATATTTGGTTCCCAAAAGAGTTGTGGCCCAGGCAGGTCCGGATTAAAGAATTTTGGGGCCCCCTCCCCACCTTCCTTAAACTAGACAGAGCAAGTGATATACCATATGTAAATATGAGAACTTCATTTATGATGATTGTTAGTTAGAGCTTTCTCAGCAGAAAATACAGAAGCAGCACTGAAAGTGCAATGATTGTGTTCTTATGCTAACTTATACAGTAGCATAGTGTATTTGAGTATTAGAAAGAACACAAACAGAATTTAAATATAAGAATAAAAATTAGCCCCACTGAGTGAAAAAAAGCATTACCGTGTGCTGCGCTGCATGTTTCATGTACTGGAAGAAAACAAGTATGTTCAATATATTTTAACGTGTTTTGTTTGTTTAGGGTTTTTTGTTAAGCACAATTCTCCATTTTTACCTAGTCGTTTGTTCACTTTGTTACCTTTTTTTAACAAACCTAATAATTATTTTTTATAGAATGCTTCAGAATATAACATGGTGTGTTAAACTAAATTGGTTTGTTCAATTCTCAAATTGTTACATCCAAACAATTTGTCAATCATATTTTTATGCCCTGGGTGGAGAAGGCATTGCTGCTGGGCCCAATCCTTCTGACTTTACTCTTTGAAATCAGTGTGTGCAAGGACTGTGTGAACCAGACTGTCGCGGGGTGGTCACCCGCTCTGGCCCAGAAGGGGTTAAAGCCAGCCCTGGGACAGGGCTGGGAACGAAAGCCTGGGCTGATTGGGGAAGCAGCGGCAGCTGGGCCATGCCCCAATCAGGCCCAGCTGGTCCCTATAAGAGGCTGTGAGCCAGAAACCTAAACAGTCTCTCTCTGCCTTCAGAGAGAGAAGGGCCTGGCTGCAGGGAGCTAAGGACAGGGTACCTGAGTGGAGGAGGGCTGGGGAAAGGCAGAGGAGCTGGGGAGCTCCAGCCTGGAAAGCCCCAGGCTGCGGCCTAGCAAAGGCCAACAGGTACTGGGGGTTGCAGAGGGCAGCCCAGGGGTAGGCCAAGGCAGCAGGTCCAAACCCAACCTTTGCCTATGATGAGTGGCTGACACTGCAGTCTGCCCCAGGGCGCGGGGGCTAGTTGGAGACTGGAAGTAGCCTACGACTGAGGCAAGGTGGGGATAGTGGGTGGAGGGTTCCCCTGGGAGGGGGGAGACCCAGAGAAAGGGGCACGGGGGTTCTGGGAGGGACATGGGCCAGTGGCAGACGGGTCACCAGCCTGCAGGGGGCGCTCCAGGACGCTGGAACGAGCTAATTCCTAGGACGACCAGCAGGAGGTGCCGCAGGGGTGAGTCTGCGCTCCCTTACACAGACCAACTCTTATTTTGCAACAGATTTAACAGGTTTTTGGTTTTCTTTGGTTGTGTTTTGTTTTTTGCTTTTTAAGTGTAATCAGTTAGCTGGGCCTTGTGCCAAGACTCCAGTGATTATAAATGCAAATTTGTGTGTGTGTGACACACTCTCTCTCTCTCTACACACACACAGACTCCTGAGAATCCAGGATAGAGCACCAGTCAGTAGTTTAAGGACACCCACAGCATGGGGTTGCATCCCTGACCATCTTGGCTAATAGCCATTGATTGACGGATCCTCCATGAATTTATCTAGTTCTTTTTTGAATGCACTTAGGGCTAGTCTACGCTACCACATATCAGCGCAGCTGCATTGCTGCAGCGTGTCTGGTGAAGACATGCTATGCCGACAGGAGCACGCTCTCCCCTCGACATAAGTACTCCACCTCAACGAGAGGCGGAAACTGTATCGTTGGGAGAGTGTCTCCCACCTACATAGATCGGTGTAGACACTGCTTCAAGTTGATGTAACTTACGTCGCTCGGGGGGTGGCTTTTTCATAACCCTGAGCAATGTAACTTACAAAGACTTAAGCGGTAGTGTAGACAAGCCCTTATACTTTTGGCCTTCAAACATCCCTTGGCAATGAGTTCCACAGGTTGACTGTGTGTGGTGTGAAGGAGTACTTGCTTATGTTAGGTTTAAATCTGCTACCTATTCATTTCATTGGTGACCCCTTGTCCTTGTATTATTTGAAGACATAAATAACACTCCCCTATTCATTTTCTCCACACCATTCATGACTTTATAGACCTCTAGCACATCCCCCCCCTTAGTTGCCTCTTTTCTAAGATAAACAGTTCGTCTTTTTAATCTGTCCTCAGGTGGAAGTTGTTCCATACCCCCCATCATTTTTCTTGCCCTTTTCTGTACTTTTTCCAACACTAACAATGCATAGCCCCTCCCCCTCAGTGACACCCCCACGTCCCCTCCCCCTCACAGACCCTCTCGACAGTGACTTCCCCATGGGGCCGCCACCTCAGTCACACTGCATAACCTCTCCTCGTCACAGCCCCTCCCCCCAGTGACACCCAGCATAGCCTCTCTCCCTGATAGCACCCATGTTCCCTCCCCCCACAGCGACACCCAGCATAGCCCCTCCCCCACAGCCTCTCCCTGACAGCACCCATGTTCCTTCCCCTCACAGTGATGCCCCTCCCCCCACAGTGACACCCAGCATAGCCCCGCCCCCACAGCCTCTCCCTGATAGCACCCATGTTCCCTCCCAGCGCTGGCTCCAGGGTTTTTGCCGCCCCAGGTAGCCAAAAACCAAAAAAAAAAAAAAAAGCCGCCATCGCAATCTGCGGCAGCAATTCGGCGGGAGGTCCTTCGCTCCGAGCGGGAGTGAGGGACCCTCCTCCGAATTGCCGCCGAATACCTGGAAATGCCGCCCCTCTCCCGAGTGGCCGCCCCAAGCACCTGCTTGTTAAGCTAGTGCCTGGAGCCGGCCCTGTTCCCTCCCCCTCACAGTGATGCCCCTTCCCCTCACAGCAACCCATAGTACAATAGATCAGCAGCACAATAGACTGATAGTCTTGAAGCCCTGGGGAAGGTCTGGAAGGCTGGAAGGAAGCTAAAAAAGGGTAAATGGACGACCCAGGTCCTCGTAGGCCTGACATCGATCCTGGGCAAGATAATGGAGTAGCTGATATGAGATTTGATCAGCTAAGAATGAAAGGAGGGTAATGTAATTAACACAGATCGACATGGGTTTGTGGAGAATAGATCCTGTCAAACTAACTCGATATAGTGTTTTCTTGAGATTTGGGGAATTTTCGGCAGCCCCAGAGTTTTGGGGATGTTTGGAGACCCTTTATCTGATGGGACGGTCAGAGGCCCCTGAGCCTTTGTGTTTTTGTGATTTCTGGAGGCCCCAGAGTTTTGGGGATTTTCACAGGCCCTGCAGCAAAAGCCCTGGAACTTTAGGGATTTGGGGGATTTTTGTAGGCCCTGGATCTTTGGGGAATTTTGCATTTTTTTGTAAGTCCCAGAGTTTTGGCGATTTTTTGGGGTATTTTCAGAGACCACGGACTTTTGATGATTTGATTTTTTTGATATTTCAGGGCTTTGGGGGTTTTGGAGGACCCCAAGTTTTTGGGATTTGGTGGATTTTCTGAGGCCCTGGAACTTTTGGGATTTTTATTTTATATTTTATTTTTATTTTCTAGCTGCAAGGAACTTGAGATTTTGGGAATTTTCTGAGGCCCTGGGGATTTATGGAGGCCGTGAAGTTTTTGATATTTTGGACTTTTGGTGGTCTTGACTTCGGGGATTTTTGGAGGCCTGGGATGTTTTGGGATTTTTGTGGCTTTTTGGAGGTCCTGGTGTGACAGTCTGTATCTCGGGGGAACACCCTGCACCCTCATGTTAATCCTTATAATATGATTGTGTGGTATCCAATGCAAAGTTTGTCATGTCGGGTGTCTTTGGAAGGCTCATGATGCACTGAGCATTGTTGTTATAGTGATGTTATAGGTTGTAATTTCATGTATATAGTTATGAGTCTGAAAATGTCCTCATTGGCTTAAAACAAGCCCAGGCAAAACTCTCCAGGAACAGAGCTTTTATTTCATTTGACCAAATCTGACTTCTTGTGCTTTGACTTATAATCACTTAAAATCTATCTTTTGTAGTTAATAAATCTGCTTGTTTAGCCTACCTGAAGCAGTGCGTTTGGTTTTTAAGCATGTCAGAGACTCCCCTTGGGATAACAAGTCTCCCATGAGAACCAGGGCCTGCGATCTAGTAACTTCCGTTAGTTGCCGGAAGAGAGCCTCCTCCACCTCATCCCCCTGGTCTGGTGGTCTATAGCAGACTCCCACCACGACATCACCCTTGTTGCTCACACTTCTAAACTTAATCCAGAGACTCTCAGTTTTTTCTGCAGGTTCATACCGGAGCTCTGAGCAGTCATACTCCTCTCTTACATACAATGCAACGTCCCCCCCTTTTCTGCCCTGCCTGTCCTTCCTGAACCGTTTATATCCATCCATGACAGTACTCCAGTCATGTGAGCTATCCCACCAAGTCTCTGTTGTTCCAATCACATCATAGTTCCTTGACTGTGCCAGGACTTCCAGTTCTCCTGGCTTGTTTCCCAGGCTTCTTGCATTTGTGTATAGGCACTTAAGATAACTTGGCTGATTGTCCTGCTTTCTCAGTATGAGGCAGGAGCCCTCCCCTCTTGCGCTCACCTGCTCGTGCTTCCTCCTGGTATCCCACTTCCCTGGAGTCCTTCCCACTCCTTCTTCAGGGCCTCGCCCAGGAGCCCGGCTTGCTCCTCGTGAGCCCCCCTCCAAACCGAGCTCTATCTCCCAGCCCTTTTCTGAGGGCCAGATGTTTCCAGCTGTCACCTGACCCCAAGTAACCCTGCCCCCTTAGGCTGGGAGGCAACTGATTATGGCACAGGTGTGGGCTGACCAAACAGGGTTGACCACAGGGAGTCACTAGCAAAGGCCCCTACACCAGGAGTAGTGAATAGGCGGACTGCGGGCCAAATCTGGACCGCCAGATGCTTTTGAACAGACCCTGAAATCCTTCTACTTACTTATTATCATTATTATTGTTTTTAAATTTTCTCTGGAGTGTGGACCTTGACTATACCTTGACCAAGAAATTTGGACCTTGACAAAAAATAATTGACTACCCCTGCCCTACACAGCTCAGGAAGGCCATCTGCTCAAAGCCAGCCAGTATTTCGGGGCCCTTAGTAATCGCCACCACCCGTGGGCAAACCACAGGAATAATCACCTCCCAAACCTCCATCACCACAACACTGATGGTTGGCTTGTCACCACCAAACTGACCAGCCACCGACCTGCAGCAGTCTGGGGCAGCCAGCTTCCATATGGCAATGGCACCCCATTTCTGGACTGGTCTGGCCTCCCTGCACTCTGGGGCTCAACGGTCGGGCAAGCTCCTCACACTGCTCCTATTTACTGACTTGATGGGTTAAAAACACTTCCACACACAGGCCGAGGATGAGCAAGTTCTCCCACAATACATTACAAAACAGCTCAGAAAGTGGCTTGGTTTAAAAATTGCCGGTTATGGGGACTCTGCCACAATCATTGGCTGTTAAATATGTGTGTCTTATTTCCAGTCTGAATTTGTCTGGCTCCAAATTCCAAAGACTGGATCTTGTAAGACCTTTGCCTGCTAGACTGAAGAGCCCATCTGCTTCGAAGTAGGTCCTTAGAAACTACGATCGAGTCACCCCTTCACCTTCTCTTTGCTAAGCTAAGTAGACAGAGCTCCTGAAGTCTCACTGTAAGGCAGGTTTTCCAATCCTTTCATCATCCTGGCAGCTCTTCTCTGAATCTCTCCAATGTTTCTACATTCTCTTGAACTGTGGGCACCAGAACTGGACACAGGATTCCAGCAGCAGCCGCACCAGTGCCAAACACAGAGGTGAAAGAACCTCTCTGCTCCGATTGAAGGTTCACCTGTTTATACATCCAAAGATCACATTAGCCCTTTCGGCACAGTGTCACATTGGCAGCTCACGTGCAGCTGATTGTCCCAGATGATCTCCAAGTCTTTTTCAGAGTTGCTGCTTCCCAGGAGAGAGCCCCCCCATCCAGTAAGTGTGGCCTGCGTTCTTTGTTCCTCTATGTACATTTACATTTGGCCATATTAAAACATACATTGTTTGCTTACGCCCCGTTTATCAAGTGAGCCAGACAGCTCTGTATCAGTGACCTGTCTGCTTCATTATTTACCATTCCTCTAATGTTTGTATCGTCTGCAAACTTATCAGTGATGATTTTTTGCCTTCTTTCAAGTCATCGATAAAAATGTTAAACAGCGTAGGGCCAAGCTCCAATCCCTGTGGGACCCCACTGGAAACACACCCATCAATGAAGATTCCCTGTTTACAGTTACCTTTTGAGACCTGCCAGCCAGCCAGTTTTTAATCCATTTAACGGGTACCACCATGTTAATTTTGTGCTGTTCTAGTTTCTTCATCAAAATGTTGTTAACGAGCCAAATACCTCACACAATTCCAAGTACACTCCATCAACCCTATTACCTTTATCAACCAAACTTGTAATCATATCAGAAAAAGTTATCACGTTAGTTTGAGCGGATCTATTTTCTATAAACCCGAGCTATTGGCATTAATTATATTACCCTCCTTCCATTCTTCATTGATGGAGTTGGTAGCAGCCAAACCATCTTGTAACAGGCGCTCGGGCTCTGCTCCATGTTCCCCCAGCACCAGCCGCTCTCCTCGGCTCCAGTCCCGGACCCCCAGCCCGGCTGCAGCGCGGGGACTTTCCCCAGCGGGAACCGGCCCCGCCCCGGCCCGAGACCCCCGACCGCCCCGCCCCGCGGAGCCTGGGCTCTGGGCTCCTCTCTCGCGAGCCCGAGTCACCGAGCGTCCCGAACCCCCCTGCGCGGGCCCCACCAGCCGCCCAGCCAATCCGGGGCGGCACCGCCCCCCCCCGCCCCGCCCGCAGCCCTTTGTCCAGCCGAGGAGCCATGGCCGGGGCCGGGGGCCCAGCGCGGCGGCTGCTCCGGCCCCGCCGGCAGCGGGGCGGCGAGGTGGGCGGGGCCGCGCGGCCGGGACACGGGCCGGGGGGGCGCGGGTGGAGCCGGGAGTCGGAGCGGGGCCGGGGACAGGTGGGGGGTCGCTGGGCGTAGGGTGACCAGACAGCACGTGTGAAAACTCGGGACAGGGGTGGGGGGTAATAGGCGTTTGATAGGTCTAACAAATCATGGATGGTTTGGAGAAAGTGACATGGGAAGTGCTATTTACCTCTTCAGGTAACACAAGAACCAGGAGTCGCCCGATGAAATTAACAGGCAGTAGGTTTAAAAGGAACACAAGGAAGTACTTCTTCACACAAGGCACAACCAGCCTGGGGAGCTCGTTGCCATGGGATGTTGTGAAGGCTAAAAATACAACTGGGTTCCAAAAGAAATTAGATAAGTTCAGGGAGGACAGGCTGGTGAATGGCTGTTAGCCAAGATAGTCAGGGACACCCTTCTTCCCCCACCCACACCCCAAGGGCCAGGTGTCCCTAAACTCTGCCAGAAGCTGGGACTGGATGACCGGGACAGGGAGCGGATCTCACGCTAATCGCCCTGTTCTGTTCATTCCCTCCAAAGCATCTGACACCGGCCACTGTCAGAGACAGGACACTGGGCTAGGTGGACCATTGGTCTGACCCAGTGTGGCCCTTCTAATGCTCTTATGTGGGAGGAACAGCTGGAGCCGGGGATCGTGGGGCTACTTGGGTTTGGGGGGCTGTTTGGAGCTGGGCTCTGGGGTGTGTCAGTGGGGGAGTCAGAGCCAGACTTTGGGATGTGTTGGTGTGAGGGGTCTGTAGATGTGGGGGAGGTTTAAAGCTGGGGCTTGGGGGTGTGCCAGTGTGTGTGTGCAGGGGTCACAGCTGGGGTATTGGTGTGTGTGTGCAGGGGGGATATTGGGTTTGAGGGGGTCCATGTTCAGATCTGGCACTTTGCGTATGTTGGGGTTAGAGCTGGGGAAGTTGGTGAGGAAAATAGAAAGCATAAACTCTGGCCAATGAAGTGTAAAAATATAACTAGGAAAGCCAAAAAAGAATTTGAAGAACAACTAGCCAAAGATTCAAAAAGTAATAGCAATTTAAAAATAAATATATATATCCGAAGCAGGAAGCCTGCTAAACAACCAGTGGGGCCACTGGACGATCGAGATGCTAAAGGAGCACTCAAGGACGACAAGGCCATTGCGGAGAAACTAAATGAATTCTTTGCATCAGTCTTCACATGTGAGGGAGATTCCCAAACCTGAGCCATTCTTTTTAGGTGACAAATCTGAGGAACTGTCCCAGATTGAGGTGTCATTAGAGGAGGTTTTGGAACAAATTGATAAACTGAACAGTAATAGGTCACCAGGACCAGATGGTATTTACCCAGGAAGGAACTCAAATGTGAAATTGCAGAACTACTAACTGTAGTTTGTAACCTATCATTTAAATCAGCTTCTGTACCAAATGACTGGAGGAGAGCTAATGTGATGCCAATTTTTAAAAAGGGCTCCAAGGTGATCCCGGTAATTACAGGCCAGTAAGCCTGACTTCAGTACCAGGCATACTGGTTGAAATTATAGTAAAGAACAGAATTGTCAGACACATCCGGGGCGGCTACACTTGCAGCTGTACAGCGCTGTGAGTTAAACCTGTCTTCGTACAGCTGAGTAGGGAAAGCGCTGCAGTCTGTCCACACTGACAGTTACCAGCGCACTGTCGTGGCCACATTTGCAGCGGCATTGGGAGCGGTGCATTATGGGCAGCTATCCCAGGGTTCAAGTGGCTGCCATGTGCTTTTCAAAAGGGCGGGGGGGGGGAGAGAGAGGGGATTTTTGGAGTGCCGACACTGTGTCAGCACCCTGCCTTGTGTCAGCACCCTGCCTTGCAAGTTCCGACCCCCCCCCCCTCCTCCACCCCTCTCACTCACTCAAAGCAAACAGCAGCTGTTTGTTTTTTTTCTCACAGACCAGATAAGCAGCCTCCCCGAAAGCTGGGAATGGGCGATGGGATGATTTAGTTGGGGATTGGTCCTGCTTTGATCAGGGGGTTGGACTAGATGACCTCCTGAGGTCTCTTCCAACCCTGATATTCTATGATCACTTGATGGTTACCTGTTCTGTTCATTCCCTCTGGGGCACCTGGCATTGGCCACTGTTGGAAGACAGGATACTGGGCTAGATGGGCCTTTGGTCTGACCTAGTATGGCCATTTTTATGGTTGTTTGGGATGTGGGTGGGGCTGGGGAATGTTTGGGGCTGAGGTTTGGGCTGCAGCCCTGTCACTTCACCAGGGTGTCCTGTGTCTTCCTTGGAAAACCTGGTCCTGCTTTCACTGCCCCCGTGAGATCTTCCTCGCTGAGGCTGAACTGTATCTGGCAAGAAAGTCAGTCCCAGGGGCTCTGCACAGGCATGTGCAGGGCAGGATTTGACCCTGAAATCTGGAAGCTGTGAGGCTCTTTCGAGCAGTTTGTAACACCCCCCGCTTCTTGCAGGAGGCACCGGGAGAGCATCTGGCCTGTCAGCGGAAAGCCGAGGAGGAGTGGCAAAGTGCAGAGCTGCTGGTAGGTGCCCAGAGCCCCCTGGGATCAGAGTGCCCTGAGTGACACCAAACGCAGGACCCGTCCTGCCAGCCTCAGCCAGGAAAGCATCCCCACTGGAGCCCAGGGAGAGGGCAGGGTCAGACTTGGGGGCAACATGGTGTGTTTAGGGTCCAGGGGACTCCTGTGCAGGAGAGTGTCGGTCTGTGCCCTGGAGAGACCCTGCCCAAGGGCTGCTCAGATATTATAGTGACCAGGGTTCCTTTCTAGCGCCTAGGGGAGATGGGGGGTGGGGGGGAGGAAGTGTGGGGGGGCAGATGAAGAGTTTGGTTGAGTGTAATTTGATGAGGTTTTGGGAGAAAAGCCCCCCTCCCTCCCCCCTCGTTAGCCATGTGCAGCTCACCCCGCCCTCCTTCCTCCACCCTTCCTGGCCTAACTGAGCTCCCATCACCCGCCGCATCAACCCTGTGTTCTGGTAAATAACTCCCCCATCTGCGGGGGGGGCACAGGTCTGATTCTCCCCTGTTACCGAGCCGCCCTCTCCCTGGGTTGCAGAAACAGACGGAAGCCGAGAGGCAGAAGATCGTTGCGGAGTGGAAGGAGCTGCGAGGGTTTCTGGAGGAGCAGGAGCAGCTCCTGCTGTCCCAGCTGGACGAGCTAGCCAGAGCCATTGTCAGGAGAAGGGACGAGGGCGTCTCCAGACCGTCCGGGGAGATTTCCCTGCTCGGAGGGAAGGGGCAGCAGCAGCCGAGGAGCCAATCCCCCCAGGTCAGACTGGCTTATGGCAGTGCTAATACGCTGCTTCTCAGCCCTAGACCCCAACGTGCTTCACAAGGTGGGGTCTGGGACATTATCCCTATTGTACAAAGGGGAAAGTGAGGCACAGGACGGAGCACAGTCCTGCCCACAGTCACACAGTGAGTCTGTGGCAGAGCCAGGGCTGGGACCTGGGAGTCCTGGGTGCTGTAACCCCAAGACCGTCTCTCCTGCCCTGTAAATGTCTCTCTGCATTTGCACTTTGAGGGTGAAATTCCCAGCCCACCCTCCCCCCCGCCAGGCCCACGGTCCCATGTCCCAGGTTAGTGGGTTCAGTGGTGTGAGGGGACTTGGGGGGGCTCTCAGCACTAGGGGGAATATCCTCTTCCCATAAAGTGCCTGGGGAGAGACTTTCCCCAATGGCGACCTAGCAGGGACCCCTGGGGTTGCTGGGGGCAGCTGTCCCAGCTGTGGGGAGGGAGATGGCAGCTGTTCTCTGAACGTGAACCCAAGTGTCTGAAATTCCCCAAATACCCGCGGCTCCAGTGGTGACTCCCCTGCAGAGCAGGAGGCCACCCCAGCCTGGGACAGGCCGACTGACTGCCTCTTCTTTCTCCCCCTGTGCAGGGTGCTGGACGCACTGAGAGCAGGTACATCCTGGGCTCCATGTCACCGTTGGCGTGGAAAGCGATGGTTTAGCATTGGAATTCTCCTGACTGCGGCGCTTCCCCCACTGTGACCCACTGGCTGAATGCCTGAGATCACGTCTTTCCTTAGTGGCTGCCTCAGGAAGGAGAAGAGCCTCTTACTATCTGACAGCTAATGGGGGCTGGCAAACATAGGGCCTGTGGGCCAGACCCAGCCTGGCTGATGTATTTGTGGCAGTGTTCATCACGTGTTCACAGTGTGCAGAATCACGTGTTCACAGTGTGCAGAATCTCAGCTTTTGTCTTTTAAAAATAGGTTTCTAGCCTTCACGGTTGCAAAGAAACCTTCCGAAATGCAAAGGGAGGCGATGGTGCCTTCCTGAGGGCTTGTCTACAGCGTTTCAGTGTAGACGCTCCCTATGACGATGGGAGGGGTTGTCCCATTGGCGTAGGTGATCCACCTCCCCACAGGCAGGAGCTAGGTCGATGGAAGACCCTCGTTCGACCTAGCACTGTCTGCCGGGGCTTATCTATGCTGCTCAGAGGTGTGGATTTTTCGCACCCCTGAGCAACATAGTTAAGACAACCTAATATTCTAGTGCAGCCCAGGCCTGAGTCTGTGAAACAGCCTGAAACCCGGCTCAGAGCAGAGATGTGTGAACTCCCCTGGGAATCTCATTGGTGTGTCAGCTGAAATGAAGGTTAAACATTCCACTGCTGATCTCTGTAGCAGGGGGGATGGGAGTGAAGCCCTTGAGTGGTAGGAATAGGGAGTTGCTCTAGGGAGGGAAGAACAGAGGAGAGACACACAGACAAGGATGAGAGAGAGAGGGGCGGGGGGGAAAGGCAGGAAAGCAAAGGGTAGCAGAAGTGGCTGTTTTCCCAGTGAGTGAAAAAAGTTGTGACAATGAAGTACTTTATAAAGAACAGTCATTAAAAGCTTTCTATATAAAGGGCAGATTCCCCCCCTTGATCTTTGTGCCTGGGTGTCCCCAGTTTATGCCCTAGCCTAAGGACAATGGTAAGTGGGATACAGGCCTCTCCACCAATGGGGCTGACCCCCCGGGGGTCACTGCTTTAGCTGAAGTTCTCAGGGCGTTTGATATTAAATGGTCCAAGTTGATTGCCTGGGGAAGACCTGGGCTCTGTCTGTGCCACTGTGAGCGCATGGGACACGCCCACTCTCCGGTCTGTCTCCTCCCTTTCCACGTATCCCAGTGCTGGTGCCCCTTGTTACTGGAATAACCCAGGGTGGAGGGTGGCTCAGCCCCCCAGCGTGTCCCAGCAGGGCACCAGAACCCAGTGGCTCCCCACATCCCATCTCTCTGGGCCCATGGAGGCTGTGGGCAGGTGACATCTCAGACGATAAAGCTCAGATGCAGGTTTCCCGGAGTTTGGGGGCTGCTGGGCTCTGGGATTGGGGATCAGACCCATGTCTCACCCTTCCTGCTTTCCTCAGCAGGGAGGACGGTCCATTTCAGAAGCCAGAGCCGGGGTTTGCGGAGCTGGAGAAGAGACTCAGCGAATTCTCTCTGAAAAGTGCCATCCTGCAGGAGGTGCTGCTGGGATTCAAAGGTGAATTGGAGTTTGGCAGCAGCGTCCCTTCTGGTTAGAGGAACCCTCGCCCTGGGGAGGAGTCAGGGGCTATAGCAGGGGTCTCAAACTCAAATGACCACGAGGGCCACATGAGGATGAGTGGATTGACCCGAGGGCCGCATCACTGACACACCCCCCCCCTCGCTGGCCCCGGCCCTGCCCCCACTCCACCCCTTCCATGAGGTCGCGCCCCTGCCCCACCTCTTCCCACCCCTTCCCCGAAGTCCCCACCCCAACGCTGCCCCCAGGGGGTGCAGGAGGTGTGCAGGGTGCGATGGGGGCTCAGGGCAGGGAGTTGGTGTGTGGGGTGCAAGAGGGTGAGGCGTGCAGCAGGGAGTGCAGGAGGGGTGCGGGATGTGGCACGGGGCTCAGGGCAGGGGGTTGGGGTGCAGGAGGGGTGTGGGGTGTGGCAGGGGGCTCAGGGCAGGGAGTTGGGGTGTGGGATGTGGCAGGGGACGGTGGGGGCTCAGGGCAGGGAGTTGGTGTGTGGGGTGCAAGAGGGTGAGGGGTGCAGCAGGGAGTGCAGGAGGGGTGCGGGAGGTGGCAGGGGGCTCAGGGCAGGGGGTTGGGGTGTGGGATGTGGCAGGGGGCTCAGGGCAGGGGGTTGGGATGTGGCAGGGGGCTCAGGGCAGAGGGTTGGGGTGCAGGAGGGGTTCAGGGAGTGAGCTCCAGCCCGGCGCCGCTTACCTAGAGCAGCTCTGGGGTGGCAGCGGCGCACACCGGGGCCAGGGCAGGCTCCTTGCCTGTCCTGTGCCCCCGCGCTGCTCCGTTCCAGGAAGCAGCTGGAACCGTGTCCCTGCAGCCCCTGGGGGAGGGGGAGGGGCTCAGGGTTGCGTGCATGTGCTGCTCTTGACGCTCCTCCAGGTACCTCCCACAAAGCTCCCATTGGCCGCGGTTCCCTGTTCCCAGCCAATGTGAGCTGCGGGGGTCGGTGCCTGGAAGGAGGCAATGCAGGAGCCCTCTGCCTCCTTCCCCCGCCCCCCCGGCCCGAAGGGGCTGTGCTGCCGGCTGCTTCAGAGAGCAGCGTGGGGCTCGCAGCGCCACAGGGGCAATCCCGCGGGTAGGCGGGGGGGAGGGGCGTGCGGGGAGCTTGGCGGGCCACACGCAAGAACCCTGCGGGCTGCGTGTTTGAGACCCCTGGGCTATAGTGTGTCGCTGACCCTGGGCTCCGTCTCAGCCCCAGCTCAGGGAGTTGCCCTTCCCCATGCGAGTAGCCTGTGGGGCTGGCTCTGCCTGAGTTATCAGCCTCGCTCTGGGTCACCATCTCATAATGAAAAGCAGGTACGTTAGTAACCAATAGGAAGATGCTCATGAATGCGAGGGCCTGAATTCTCACCTCTCCCATCTTCTCCTTCCCCAGAGACTCTGCGACTGGAGCTGGAGAACAGCACAGGTACGTTTCTGTCTCTCATGGGGGGGCGGTTTCAGACCAAGAACCATGTTAGCGGCAGGGGCTTGCTGCCTCCAGCCCGAGATAAACCTGAAAGCGGTGGAACAGCGACTGCCCAGGTCACTCCTGCGGTGAGGTCTGGTGGGGGTCGGAGTGAATCCTGAGCTGACAGGTGCATTTCCCTTTGAGGAAAGGAACAAGAACCTGAG
Organism: Platysternon megacephalum; assembly: GCA_003942145.1. Classification (NCBI taxonomy): domain Eukaryota; kingdom Metazoa; phylum Chordata; order Testudines; family Platysternidae; genus Platysternon; species Platysternon megacephalum. The sequence goes on along the minus strand of QXTE01000039.1, from coordinate 58,877 downwards.
TGGTGTGAGATGAGGCTGAAACATCCTTACACGGTGCAGTCTGCAGCTTTAATGAGTGACTGGAAAAGGCCACAGGGCAGCAGCAGAGTCTCAGGAGTGAGGGATTGGAACCCTTGTCTAGACTGATCCTGAACGCGAAATGGGGCTGCTATGCTGTGTACAGACTGGCTGTGAAGGGAAGAGAGCACTGAGTTGTATAGGGGCTCATTCTGAAGGAGGAGGGGGCTTCGCTAGTGGAGATCAGTGTTTCTCACACTTCACATTGGGGATCCTTTATTTGAGGTAAGGAAATTTTGCCACTTTCTTACGTTTACTCTAAAAGTAAGAACAGACCTATGGAAGGGTGATAGACTCATAGACTTTAAGGTCAGAAGGGACCATTATGATCATCTAGTCTGACCTCCGCACAACACAGGCCACAGAATCTCACCCACCCACTCCTGTAACAAACCCCTAACCTATGTCTGAGTTATTGAAGTCCTCAAATCGTGGTTTAAAGACCTCAAGGTGCAGAGAATCATCTAGCAAGTGACCCGTGACCCACACTGCAGAGGAAGGTGAAGAACCTCCAGGGCCTCTGCCAATCTGCCCTGGAGGAAAATTCCTTCCCGACCCCAAATATGGTGATCAGTTAAACCCTGAGCATGTGGGCAAGACTCACCAGCCAGCACCCAGGAAAGAATTCTCTGTAGTAACTCAGATCCCACCCCCTCTAACATCCCATCACAGACCATTGGGCATATTTACCGCTAATAATCAAAGATCAGTTAATTGCCAAAATGAGGCTATCCCATCATACCATCCCCTCCGTAAACTTATCAAGCTTAGTCTTGAAGCCAGATATGTCTTTTGCCCCCCCTACTCCCCTTGGAAGGCTGTTCCAAAACTTCCCTCCTCTAATGGTTAGAAACCTTCGTCTAATTTCGAGTCTAAACTTCCTAATGTCCAGTTTATATCTATTTGTTCTTGTGTCCACATTGGTACTAAGCTTAAATAATTCCTCTCCCTCCCTGATATTTATCCCTCTGATATATTTATAAAGAGCAATCAATCTCCCCTCAGCCTTCTTTTGCTTAGGCTAAACAAGCCAAGCTCTTTGAGTCTCCTTTCATAAGACAGGTTTTTCATTCCTCGGATCATCCTAGTAGCCCTTCTCTGTACCTAATAATAATATATGGAGATATACCTATCTCCTAGAGCTGGAAGGGACCCCGAAGGGTCATCGAGTCCAGCCCCCTGCCAGGACCAATTTTGCCCCAGATCCCTAAGTGGCCCCCTCAAGGATTGAACTCACAACCCTGGGTTTAGCAGGCCAATGCTCAAACCACTGAGCTATCCCTCCCCCCTGTTCCAGTTTGAATTCATCCTTCTTAAACATGGGAGACCAGAACTGCACACACTATTCCAGATGAGGTCTCACCAGTGCCTTGTATAACAGTACTAACACCTCCTTATCTTTACTGGAAATACCTTGCCTGATGCATCCCAAGACCGCATTAGCTTTTTTAACAGCCATATCACATTGGCGGCTCATAGTCATCCTGTGATCAACCAATACTCCGAGGTCCTTCTCCTCCTCTGTTACTTCCAACTGATGTGTCCCCAATTTATAACCAAAATTCTTGTTATTAATCCCTAAATGCATGACCATGTACTTTTCACTATTAAATGTCATCCTATTACTATTACTCCAGTTTACAAGGTCATCCAGATCTTCCTGTATGATATTCTTCCTGTATGATATCCTTCTCTGTATTAGCAATACCTCCCAGCTTTGTGTCATCCGCAAACATTCCCACTTTTTGTGCCAAGATCAGTAATAAAAAGATTAAATAAGATTGGTCCCAAAACCGATCCCTGAGGAACTCAACTAGTAGTCTCCTTCCAGCCTGACAGTTCACCTTTCAGTACAACCCGTTGTAGTCTCCCCTTTAACCAGTTCCTTATCCACCTTTCAATTTTCATATTGATCCCCATCTTTTCCAATTTAGCTAATAATTCCCCATGTGGAACTGTATGAACTGCCTTACTGAAATCGAGGTAAATTAGATCCACTGCGTTTCCTTTGTCTAAAAAATCTGTTACCTTCTCAAAGAAGGAGATCAGGTTGGTTTGGCACAATCTACCTTTTGTAAGCCTTCACAGTGTGTGTTTCAAGAGGCTGACAGAGAATCCCTGACCTTGAGGGATAAGAGTGTGCCGGGCCTGGGACAATGAGGTTTTCTTTATTTAGGTCCTAATAAAGCTTTCAGTATTTCCTGGCCTTCATGACTGCCTTTCCTGAGCCCCCTGGGGGCCATGACTAAGGCTACAATTTAGTCACGGGGTATTTTTAGTCAAAGTCATTGACGGGTCATGGGCAATAAACAAAAATTCACGGCCTGTGACCTGTCTGTGACCTTTACTATAAATACCCCTGATTAAATCTTACCTGGGAGCCCCCGGGGAGCCAGCAGCTGGGCACCGCTGAGCAGTGGCTGCTCTGGCCGCCCCCAGGGCCACTGGTCCGGCAGCCCCCTGGCCACTGCTCGGGCAGGTCCTGGGGCCAGCCACACGGGCTGCTGCCTGGGTAGTGCCTGGGGCCAGCTGCCGGGGGCCGATGAGCAGCAGCTGTCCCCAGGGCCGCTCCAGCAGCAGCCATAACCAGACTCCGTATACAGACCCTACTGACCATAACATTCAGAGCATTACAGGCTTTCATAAAATACCTCACTTGACGTATATTTGTACACAATAACGTTGTATACAGCCTGCTTCAGAATGGTATTGAGGAGAATGAACTGGAAGGGTGGAATCAGCGTCAACGGAGAACAGTTAAACCATCTCAAATTCGTGGATGATATTGTGTTGATTGCCAAAAACACTATCAAACTACAGAAAATGCTGTGAGAACTCGAAACAAAAAGCAGCCAAGTCGGACTGAAAATGAACTGCTCTAAAACGAAATTTATGCGGTTTGAGGCCTTGCCAAAAGCCCAAATAATAGTCAAGGGAGAGCAAATAGAAGTTGTTGAGCAATACGTCTGTTTGGGCCAAGAAATCAACATGCACCACGATCAGGAAGGCGAACTGTCGCAAAGAAAGAAAGCTGCTTCGCGTGCATTCAGTTCTATCAAGGATGTCCTCTAAGGAAAAATCAACAAGGCAACACACGCCAACCTCTTCAAGTCAACAGTACTGCCAGCAATGTTATATGGCAGTGAAACATGGGCGTTTACGAAGATAGAGGAGCAACAGCTTGTCTGTCATGGAGAGGGCGATGGAAAGAAGAATTCTGTGGATTTCAATCAGCGACCGAGTCCCCAATGACATGATCAGACAGAGTGGAGTGTAGGATGTTGTTGTTGAAAGCAGGTACAGTAAAATGCGATGGACTGCAGCTGTCGCTGAGTGGTACCTACGGGAACTGAAACAACCACTCGGCTGACCTCCAAAGAGGTGGGAAGATTTTATCATGCAAAGGCATGGCCACACCTGGAGAAGGAAGGCCAGGATAAGAGAAGAATGGAAGACTTATTGTGATCGGCGCAGTCTATATGAGGGCTGAAGTCACCAATCGATCAGCTGTAGTCAGTTCCAGCTACCCCAGGTTTTCAGGCCAAAAAGATCCACTTTGCATGAGCTCAAAGGGTGCTTCTCCCTTAGTCCCCTAGGTAATGGATGCCAGAAAGGCTGTCTGCCTTTGGGTATGTGACCCAGAGTCTGTTGTCTCTGTGCCAAGAGCCAGGAAGGCTTCCTTGGTGTGCAGGCTGCATTCCCTGTCATGAGTGCTAACTGGTCTCTCCTCCCACCCCCAGGGCCGGCACTAGCATTCCAAGCTTGATTGGGGCGGCAATCTGCAAGGGGCGGCAGTCCATGTATTTTTGCCGCCCCAAGCAGCGCGCCGAATTGCCGCTGTGGACAGTGGGGGCAGTCCATGTGCCGTTAGGGCAGCATGCGCGTTTCCGCGGCGGCGGCAATTCGGCGGCAGCTTCTATGTTCAGCTGCCTGCAGCGACAATCCGGTGGCTTCTGTCTTCCGGCTGAAGACAGAAGCTGCCACCGAATTGCCGCCGCTGGAAACGCGCATGCCGCCCTAACGGCACATGGACTGCCCCCGCCGTCCGCGGCGGCAATTCGGTGCGCTGCTTGGGGCGGCAAAAACAGTAGAGCCGGCCCTGCCCACCCCACACTTGGTTTAGCTTGAGGGTTTGGTTTGTTATATGTAGATGACTTTTCTTTGTCCTCCCAGGAATTACCTGGTTCAATTTCCATTGGGGACACAGGAAAACAGCATTCCTTTGTCTGGGACAGGCTGGGTTTATGCACTGCTTATAAAACACATTTTAAAAACCTTTTCAGCACATGCCTATAATTCTTTACACATGACCAGGACGTGTAGCACACGGAACTATTAATGACGGGCATGTTACCTGTTTGCATAGGATACTTTACATGACAACTTGTAGTACGGATAATGACAGCAGTGTGTTGGGACAAAGGGTGTCAGCCTGAGGATAGTCACAGTTTGTCTGTGTCCTCTGCCAGATGATGCTGGGGGCTCCATGGGCTACACAGGGAAGGGGAGATTTGGGGGATCTGGAGCTGCAGGGGATCCCAGCCAGTTAACACAGAATCACTGCCCAGGCCCCATTGCTTTGGAACCTACCCTTCATTTTCTTTAGTCCACTTTCGCTTTCTTTTACATATTTTTTTTCACATATTCGTATCTCTTGTCCTCTCTCCATCACTCACTTCCCCCCCCCGGACACCCTTCCCTACCCACTGAGACTGCAGACACTGTTCCCAAGTCCTTACGTTCCCCTCTCGCACTCCCCTCCCCAGCACAAATGGGCACCTCGGTGATTATGTCACAACGTGGTTAAGAGACTTCTGGGGACTCAGAGAATGTCACTTCCCCCTCCCTGTCTGCAGCAGCCATAGTCTCTCTTCCCTGCAGGCTCCTTGGATCTTTGAGCCAGTCCCTCCTGAGGCCACATGGCCCGATTCTTGTTTCTCACATTCTCCTTTTGCACACAAAATAAGAGTCTCTTGCTCCTGAATTATATTCTGTAATTTCCCAGCCATGTTCCACACGCTGGGGAATTTTTAATACTCCCTCCCACTGCACCTGACTCTCTAGATTTCCTTACATCTGTTACCTCTGCATTGCTGCATTCATTGACATCTCTGCTCCCTCCCATCCCTTACTGTGCTGAAACCCCTCTAGCTCGTGCTCACTGGTCTCAGCTTCTGTAGGACTCTCGCATTGTCACTGTCAGTGAGAACTGGATCCAGGGTGGCATCCCCTCTGGCTGGAGCTCCCTTTTTCTGGGACATATAGAAATGTGTTCTCTGTATTTTAGGATCCCCTCTATTGTCTGGCTGTGTGTGTTCCCAGCAGAGATGTGGATAGTTAAGTCTCCCCATTAGCTGGGTATCCTGCAACTTTGAGCACCTGGGGAGCTGGCTCTGGGATTTTATTGCTTTAAATAAGTTTGTTAAATAATAGGACATTGTGACAAATAACCCACGAATTCACCTGCTCTCACTTATTTTCTTCCCCTGAGCGAGGTTTCCAGCTCTAATGTGCTCTTCCAGCTGGAACAAGCTCAGAGCAAAGAGATCCTGGGAGCTGATTGCGCAGATGGGAATGAGTTAAACTAACTTAAAACTTATTTGTGTGTAATGAAAAGAGCCTGGGATTCCCTATAAAGAACTTGTGAACTCTGGGTTTAGGGTTGTCCGCAGCATGTGTTGCATCCTCATAAAAGAGGTCAAAGTTTCCCATCCACCCTCACTGACATCTGGCATAGCATCCTCCCTGATGCATGGGATGTGGAGGCAGATAGATCCTGTCCTCACTCTCCTCTGGGGAAAGTTTTGGGAGGAGTCAGCTCCTGATTTTTTTCCCTCTCTCCAGCAATTATTTTGGTTTGTTTCCCCCTTTCCCCAGAGCAGGGAATGACTCATGACTGGATTCTCTCTCTGTTGCAGCAGGTGATGGGGCAGTGAGTGAGAACGAGGAGGAGAATCTGCAGCAGGGAGATACTCAGCACCTGGAACCACCCGGGATGTTTTCAGAAAGATTTGAAGGGAATATTCACTGGAGTCGTGAGCAGAGAAAAGGTCATGAGAGTCAGCACTGGCCAGAGAAGCAGCAGGGAAAACAGCCAGGGGATTGTCAGGGAAGTGGCAAGGACCTCCAGGAAACCGCAGCCCAGCAGAGAATCTCCCCAGGAGAGAGAAAAAACACCTGCACGGAGTGTGGGAAAACCTTCAATAGCTGCTCAGCTCTTATTACACATCAGAGAATCCACATGGGCAAGACACCCTATAGATGCTGCGAGTGCGGGAAAAGCTTCAATCGGAACTCACACCTTAGTAGACATCGGAGACTCCACACAGGACAGAGACCCTTTAAATGCTCCGAGTGCGGGAAAAGTTTCAGTGTGAGCTCAAACCTTATTGCACATCAGACAATCCACACAGGAAACAGACCCTTTACCTGTTCTGAGTGCGGGAAAAGTTTCAATCGGAACTCAAACCTTATTACACATTTTAGAATCCACACAGGAAGTAGACCTTTCACATGTGCTGACTGTGGGAAAAGCTTCACTGACAGCTCAAACCTTACTCAGCATCAGAGAACACACGTAGGGGAGAGACCCTATAGATGCTCCGAGTGCGGGAAAAGCTTCACTCGGAGCTCAGACCTTATTAGACATGAAACAATCCACACAGGAGACAGACCCTTTAAATGCTCAGCGTGTGGGAAAAGTTTCAATCAGAACTCACACCTTATTACACATCAGAGGATCCACAAGGGAGAGTAACCCCATAAATAGCTTGGCTAGGGCTGGCTGAAGTTTGGTTTTTTTTATAATACATTTGCTATTCCTCACATAGTGACCTTTAAAGCTGTTTGCACCATTTGCTTCACTGTGGTCCCTCAGCTCCCCCAGGTGAGTTGCCTGCTTTTGCCGCTCACCCTTCTCTGGGGTGAAGCCCATCGTCCTTTCTATCAATTCCTTGATATCCTGTAAGTCATGGGAGTGTGTGCCCCTCCTGACAGGAATGTCCGTCAGTCCCAGATAGGGAGATGGGGTGACCTCAACTAGCTACACTGAGGTAAAATCTACCTGGACCTTGTCTCCACTAGGGTTTTCCATGGAGTTAGCAAGCTTGAGTTAGCTATCTTGATTTAAATACTAAACCATTTTTGCAGTAAAGACGTAGCCCTGGTAAAGTGGTTGAGGTTAGCTAGCACATTTCTCCTTAAGGTGGCCTCACCTCCATCACTCTTCCTAGTGTAGACACCCCTAAGCATCACATTTATATTTACTCCTGTGGGGATTCTGCACCAAAAAAATAAAAATTCTGCACACAATATTTTAAAATTCTGCCAATTTTATTTGTCAATATAACACTACATAATCATGCCCATTTCAATTATTTTGGTAATTTATTTCAAAATACCTGTCAGCAAGTATGACTGTAAAAATACAGACACACACAAAATTTCCCCCAGGAGCAGAGAGTTAAAGAAACCCCTATGACAACCTCCCCCCTGCACAGAGCCCAGCTGGGTGGCCAGACAGCCACCCCCTCTCCCTCCAGAGCCCATCCATGGCCCCCCCAGGCCAGACACCAGCTCCCCTCCACTCCTCGAGCCCNCCCCAGGTGAGTTGCCTGCTTTTGCCGCTCACCCTTCTCTGGGGTGAAGCCCATCGTCCTTTCTATCAATTCCTTGATATCCTGTAAGTCATGGGAGTGTGTGCCCCTCCTGACAGGAATGTCCGTCAGTCCCAGATAGGGAGATGGGGTGACCTCAACTAGCTACACTGAGGTAAAATCTACCTGGACCTTGTCTCCACTAGGGTTTTCCATGGAGTTAGCAAGCTTGAGTTAGCTATCTTGATTTAAATACTAAACCATTTTTGCAGTAAAGACGTAGCCCTGGTAAAGTGGTTGAGGTTAGCTAGCACATTTCTCCTTAAGGTGGCCTCACCTCCATCACTCTTCCTAGTGTAGACACCCCTAAGCATCACATTTATATTTACTCCTGTGGGGATTCTGCACCAAAAAAATAAAAATTCTGCACACAATATTTTAAAATTCTGCCAATTTTATTTGTCAATATAACACTACATAATCATGCCCATTTCAATTATTTTGGTAATTTATTTCAAAATACCTGTCAGCAAGTATGACTGTAAAAATACAGACACACACAAAATTTCCCCCAGGAGCAGAGAGTTAAAGAAACCCCTATGACAACCTCCCCCCTGCACAGAGCCCAGCTGGGTGGCCAGACAGCCACCCCCTCTCCCTCCAGAGCCCATCCATGGCCCCCCCAGGCCAGACACCAGCTCCCCTCCACTCCTCGAGCCCAGCTGTGACACACACCCCTGGCCAGACACCAGCTCTCCTTCCCCCCCAAGACCAGCCGTGGCCCCCATAGGCCGGACACCAGCTCCTTACTGGCCAGGGATCCAGAGGGAGAAACAGCCTGTTGCTGGGTCCCAGGCTTGTGTGGAGTTTCCTGCACGCCGCCCTCACCTTCCCTTGGGGCGTGCGGGGAACTGCAGCTGCCGGGAACTCTCTCCTCTCTCCCCCGTCCTCCCCACCCCCGCAGTGTCTTCTGTGTGCAAGCGGGACTCAGCCAGGTCAAGCGGCCCCTGCTGGCGGCCAGCAGCATTGCAGCCCATTTCTGTGGGGGAAAGGAAATTATGCGTAAAAAGCATTAATTTCTGCATTGCACAGTGGCACAGAATTCCCCCAGGAGTATTATTGTTCCCCCACTAGCAGAGTGATTGTCACAGTAACTGAGTTCGCCCTTTGTGGACAGATTGTCTCACTCCTTGTTATTCTCACTTTCTCCAGGTAGTGCTCAAAAGTTGTTGTTTTTGTACCATTTTTCTCATTTAAAATATATTTATAACAAAGAGAAGCAGCAGGGGTACAAAAAAGTGTCATTTCAGCCTCTGATACACAAAGGAAATGGGGTGAATTGGAGGGATTCTTTCCTACCCCATCACCATCATGATACCCCATCACCATCATGATACTCCATCACCACCTCGGCTTTAGAATGTATCCCTCCGCCTCTCAAAGTGTCACGTGACACACTGTTCTCAGCTCTCTGTGCTTAGGAATCAGCGACTTGTAAGCACTGGAGATTAAAGTGTCACAGACCTAGAGGGAAAATTTGAGTGGATCCCAAAGCCAGTGTGATCGTTCTGATCTTAAATCCCAGTTTCCATTTATTGAAAAAGTAAATTTGGGGCTTTTTCCTGCTGAGCAGATGGAAAAGCTGCTGTTTTCCTCCAGTTCAATTATACTAAAACTTTTGAAAATAATAATGAGGTGGTGTTGAGTGAAGCAGGTTTGAATGGATCATAGGAGAACGCAGTGGGAGAATTTGTCCTCCTGACTTTTGAATCATTAGATATAACCTCCTCTGGAATTTCAGTGTGTATTACACCATAATTGTCAAATTTCTCTGCATTATGGATTTTTCTCTCTTTCCTGAAGGCCGTTTGGTCACGTAACTGGATATTTTGTTGGACAGAATGTAGATCAGATTTATTAGAGACTTTGAAACAGTTTACCATTTGCTAAAATAGTCTTGTGGTTTTTTCCCATCCCTCCACGGTGACATAGAGGAAATTCTTTCAGTTACCGGGAGAGAATACTCCAATTTATTGGGCGAGCTACCAAGGAACTAGTAGTGTATTTTAAATCTCCATACTGAAATGGTGAACAACAGTGCACCACAAATGGTGCAACTAGCTGAAGTAATTGGATATGATCACACTGTTGTTCAGTTGGTTGGGTCAATATCGTGTCAGATGATCTGGGGAGAGAATTTCACAGTAAGTGACTTGGAACTAGGCAAAATATTTGGTTCCCAAAAGAGTTGTGGCCCAGGCAGGTCCGGATTAAAGAATTTTGGGGCCCCCTCCCCACCTTCCTTAAACTAGACAGAGCATGTGATATACCATATGTAAATATGAGAACTTCTTCACTTATGATTCATTGTCAGAGTTAGAGCTTTCTCAGCAGAAAATACAGAAGCACCACTGAAAGTGAAATGATTGTGTTCTTATGTTTGAGTATTAGAACACAAACAGAATTTGAATATAAGAATAAAAATTAGCCCCACTGAGTGAAAAAAAGCATTACCGTGTGCTGCGCTGCATGTTTCATGTACTGGAAGAAAACAAGTATGTTTAATATATTTTAACGTGTTTTGTTTGTTTAGGGTTTTTTGTTAAGCACAATTCTCCATTTTTACCTAGTCGTTTGTTCACTTTGTTACCTTTTTTTAACAAACCTATTGATTTTTTTTTATAGAATGCTTCAGAGTATAACATGCACCTGGTGTACTAAACTAAATTGGTTTGTTCAATTCTCAAATAAATTGTTACATCCAAAGAATTTTTCAATCATATTTTTTTGCCCTGAGTGGAGAAGGCATTGCTGCTGGGCCCGATCCTTCCGACTTTACTCTTTGAAATCAGTGTGTGCAAGGACTGTGCGAACCAGACCAACTCTTATTTTGCAACAGATTTAACAGGTTTTTTTTGTTTGTTTTTTTTTGCTTTTTAAGTGTAATCAGTTAGCTGGGCATTGTGACAAGACTCCAGTGATTATAAATGCAAATTTGTGTGTGTGTGTGACTTTTTCTCTCTCTCTACACACACACACACACACCCCTGAGAATCCAGGATAGAGCACCAGTCAGTAGTTTAAGGACACCCCCAGCATGGGCTTGCATCCCTGACCATCTTTGGCTAATAGCCATTGATGGACCGATCCTCCATGAATTTATCTAGTTCTTTTTTTAATGCACTTAAGGCTAGTCTACGCTACCACACATAAGCGCAGCTGCATTGCTGCAGCGTGTCTGGTGAAGACATGCTATGCCGACAGGAGCACGCTCTCCCCTCGACATAAGTACTCCACCTCAACAAGAGGCGGAAACTGTCTCGTCGGGAGCGTGTCTCCCACCAACATAGATCGGTGTAGACACTGCTTCAAGTTGATGTAATTTACGTCGCTTGGGCAGTGGCTTTTTCACAACCCTGAGCAATGTAACTTACAAAGACTTAAGCGGTAGTGTAGACAAGCCCTTATACTTTTGGCCTTCAAACATCCCTTGGCAATGAGTTCCACAGGTTGACTGTGTGTGGTGTGAAGGAGTACTTGCTTATGTTAGGTTTAAATCTGCTACCTATTCATTTCATTGGTGACCCCTTGTCCTTGTGTTATTTGAAGGCAGAAATAACACTCCCCTATTCATTTTCTCCACACCATTATAGACACACACTTTATAGACCTCTAGCACATCCCCCCTTAGTTGTCTCTTTTCTAAGATGAACAGTTCCAGTCTTTTTAATCTGTCCTCAGGTGAAAGTTGTTCCATACCCCCCATCATTTTTCTTGCCCTTTTCTGTACTTTTTCCAACACTAACAATGCATAGCCCCTCCCCCTCACAGTGACACCCCCATGGCACCTCCTCCTCTGACACCCCCACGTCCCCTTCCCCTCACAGACCCTCTCCACAGTGACTTCCCCATGGGGCCACCTCCTCAGTCACACTCCATAGCCCCCGTCCTCAAAGCCCCTCCCCCCACAGTGACACCCAGCATAGCCCCTCCCCCACAGCCTCTCCCTGACAGCACCCATGTTCCCTTCCCCTCACAGCAACCCATAGTACAATAGATCAGCAGCACAATAGACTGATAGTCTTGAAGCCCTGGGGAAGGTCTGGAAGGCTGGAAGGAAGCTAAAAAAGGGTAAATGGACGACCCAGGTCCTCGTAGGCCTGACATTGATCCTGGGCAAGATAATGGAGTAGCTGATATGAGATTTGATCAGCTAAGAATGAAAGGAGGGTAATGTAATTAACACAGATCGACATGGGTTTGTGGAGAATAGATCCTGTCAAACTAACTCGATATAGTGTTTTCTTGAGATTTAGGGAATTTTTGGCGGCCCCAGAGTTTTGGGGATATTTGGAGACCCTTTATCTGATGGGATGGTCAGAGGCCCCTGAGCCTTTGTGTTTTTGTGATTTCTGGAGGCCCCAGAGTTTTGGGGATTTTCACAGGCCCTGCAGCGAAGGCCCTGGAGCTTTAGGGATTTGGGGGATTTTTGTAGGCCCTGGATCTTTGGGGAATTTTGTATTCTTTGTAAGTCCCAGAGTTTTGGCGATTTTGGGGGATTTTCTGAGGCCCTGGAATGTTGGGGATTTTTATTTTATATTTTATTTTATTTTTATTTTCTAGCCCCAAGGAACTTGAGATTTTTGGAATTTTCTGAGGCCCTGGGGATTTGGGATTTATGGAGGCCATGAAGTTTTTGATATTTTTGGGACTTTTGGTGGTCTGGACTTTGGAGATTTTTGGAGGAACTGGGATATTTTGGGATTTTGTGGCTTTTTGGAGGTCCCGGTGTGACACTCTGTATCTCGGGGGAACACCCTGCACCCCATGTTCATCCTTGTAATATGATTGTGTGGTATCCAATGCAAAGTTTGTCATGTCGGGTGTCTTCGGAAGGCTCATGATGCATGGAGCATTGTTGTTATAGGTTGTAATTTCATGTATATAGTTATGACTCTGAAAATGTGTCCTCATGGCTTAAAACAAGCCCAGGCAAAACTCTCCAGGAGCAGAGGGGCAGTTCACACCTCATCAGTGCATGTATGGGACAAACCCAGCCGAGCCTCACAGGAACAAAGGACACTGGCCTAGGCAACAACAAAGGATCTGTTGGACTCTCGCCCTTGGTCAGTTTTGGGACTGTGATGAGGTAATGCTCACCTGACCCTGAAGGGTGGGGGGGGGGGGGGGGCAGAGCCAAGAGGGAAGAAAGAACATGATAAAAGGGAGAGACGATGGCCAGGCTCTTTCTCTCCCTGCCACCTACATCTACAGACACCACCACCAAGCGACTGAAGCGCTGATCAAAGGGGAGCGCCTGGCTGAAGGGCAACCAGCCCGCCTGTGGTGAGAAGCATCTAAGTTTGTAAGGGCATTGAAAGTGTTAAGATCAGCTTAAAATGCATTTTGCTTTTATTTCATTTGACCAAATCCGACTTTTTGTGCTTTGACTTAGATTTTACGTGATTATATCTATTGTAGTTAATAAATTTGTTTATTCTACCTGAAGCAGTGTGTTTGGTTTGAAGTGTGTCAGAGACTCCCCTTGGGATAACAAGCCTGGTACATATCAATTTCTTTGTTAAACTGATGAACTCATATACGCTTGCAGGCTCCGGATGCTGAACATCCCTCTCGTCCAAGAACTCCTGGCTCCTTCCCGCTGGAAGTATTATTATGGTGAGCGGCACCAGGTGGCCCTTCTTGTTACACAGGCTGATGAGTTCTTGTTCAGTCTCTTTGGAAGACAATCTTGTGCATTCAGTGATGCAGTTGTCCTAGGAGAGAAGCTGTGGCAGACAGCAGCTGCTGTATCTCTGTATTGGGAGGCAATTCTTGGCACAGAGTAGCTTCCTGGGAAGCAGGCATTGGTGCATGGTGAGATTTCGGGAGGAGGGGATTGCCCGTGTGCTGTTTGCCTCTGTTCCAGGACTGCTGTATTTGTGTTAATAAAGCAAATCACAATTAGAATTCACCCAGACTCTGTACACTGATTTCTCCTCCACTGGGAAACTGACCAGCAAGGCCCAGGACATCTCACGCTCACCAGAGGGGCAACCCTTGTATCAGTAGGATAATATCAAGGCTGGCCTTACAGATGGGTGACCAACCAGGGCACCATGGTCAAGAGGCAAGGAGAGGGGTTGGCCCGGGGTGCGAGGCTGCAGAAAGGAGCTCAGGGCAGTGAGGGAGGAGGCAGCGGGGCCCTGGGATGATGGGGAGCCCAAGGGAGCAGCACGGTCCTGGAGGGATGGGTGGAGGTGGAGGGCAGAGGGAGCCCGGACAAGCAGTGGGAGCCAGGGATGATGGTGGAATGGGGGGGGCTCAGGGAGGCAGTGGGGGTCAGGGGTGATGGGGGGAGCCCAGGGAGGCAGTGGGGTCCAGGGGTAATGGGGGGATGGGTGGAGGGGCTCGGGGAGGCGGTGGGGGGGCTCGGGGAGGCAGCGGGGTCCAGAGGCGATGGGGGGATGGGTGGGGGGCTCGGGGAGGCAGTGGGGGTCCAGGGGGAGGGGTGGGGGGGTCGGGGGGGCAGGGGGGGGCCAGGGGGGAGCCGGGGGGGGCAGGGGGGGGCCAGGGGGGAGCCGGGGGGGGCAGGGGGGGGCCAGGGGGGGGGGCGGGGGGGCCGGGGGGGCAGCGGGGGGGCGGGGGGCGGGGTGGGGGGGCCGGGGGGGCGGCGGGGGGGCGGGGGGGGGGGGGGGTGGGGGGGGGGGGGGGGGGTGCGGGGGGGGGGGGGGGGGGGGGCCGGGGGGGGGGGGGGGGGCGGGGCGGGGGGGGGGGGGGGGGGTGGGGGAGGGGGGGGCGGCGGGGGAGGGGGGGGGGGCCGGGGGGGGGGGGGGCGGGGGGGGGGGCGGGGGGGGCGGGCGGGCGCGGGGGCGGGGGGGGGGGGGGGGGTGGGGGAGGCAGTGGGGGTCCAGGGGCGAGGGGGGGGGGGCCGGGGGGGGGGGCGGGGGCGGGGCGGTCGGGGGGGGGGGGGGGGGGGGGGGGAGGGCGGGGGGGGGGGGGGGGGGGAGGGGGGAGGGGGGGGGGGGGGGGCGGGGGGGTGGGGGGGGGGGGGGGCGGGGGGGTGGGGGGGGGGGGGGGGGGCCGGGGGGGGGCGCGGGGGGGGGGGGGGGGCGGGGGGGTGGGGGGGGGGGGGGGCGGGGGGGTGGGGGGGGGGGGGGGCGGGGGGGTGGGGGGGGGGGGGGGGGGCCGGGGGGGGGGGCGGGGGCGGGGCGGTCGGGGGGGGGGGGGGGGGGGCTCGGGGAGGCAGCGGGGGGCCAGGGGGCAGGGTGGGGGGGTCGGGGGGGCGGAGGGGGGCCGGGGGGGGGGGGGGGGGTCGGGGGGGGGGGGGGGGGGGCTCGGGGAGGCAGCGGGGGTCCGGGGGGGAGCCCGGGGAGGCGGCGGGGGCCGAGGGGCGATGCGGGGGGAGCCCGGGGAGGCAGCGGGGGTCCAGGGGCGATGCGGGGGAGCCCGGGGAGGCAGCGGGGTGCCGCAGGGCAGCGTTTCCCCGAGGCCGGTGTGACGATAAGGGACACTGGTGCCTGTAGTTGCTCTCTGAGCAGGGCCCAGGAGTGGGAGTTTCCCGGCCGCCCCCCCAGGGAAGGGCCCCGGTCCCCGTCCCGGAGCAGCCCCTAGCCGCGGCCGGACCGGCGCTAACGCGGGGCAGCAGCCGGGGATTGATGCGGTCGCTGCAGGACGGAGACGCCCGGGCTCTGTTCCCCGCTCGGCACCGGGGCGGGACTTTACCCCGCACTGCGGGGATCTGCCCGGGGTGATGCGGTAACCGGAGCCGGGAACCCGCCATCCTGTTTATCCCCCGGCCACCACTTTCCGTCTCCCCCCGGCAAGGAGCCTTGGCCCCGGCCCGGGCTCCGGGGACGGCTCCGGGACGCCCCGCGATGGGCCGAGCCCCGGGGCAGGGAGCGCGGCAGCCCGGGCGGCTATTCCGGGGCACAGGAAGCGGCGGGGAGCCGGGGGCTGCGCGGAGGGAGATCGGTGAGATCAGATCCTGTGCAGCTGCTGGGTGTGAAGCTGCCGCTGGGACCCGAGCCCGGGCTCTCCCCAGCCCAGCGGGACCTGGCCTGGAGTAGCCCCAGGGAAGCCCCTGGCCTGGAGTAGCCCCAGGGAAGCCCCGGGCTCTGGAGACATCAAGGCCTGAGCTGGAGACTGCAGGTAATTGAGAGACTCCGGGGAGTGGGACAGGAAACCTCCCCCCTGAACCAGGGGCCGGGGGATTTGGCGCTGGCAGCCCCTGGGAATCTGTTCCCCAATTAGCAAAAACAACGAGGAGTCCTTGTGGCACCGTAGAGACTAACACATTTATTTGGGCGTAAGCTTTCGTGGGCTAAAACCCACTTCATCAGATGCATGGAGTGAAAAGTACAGGAGCAGGTATAAATACGTGAAAGGATGGGGGTTGCTTTACCAAGTGTGAGGTCAGTCTAACGAGATAAATCAATTAACAGCAGGATACCAAGAGAGGAAAAAATAACTTTTGAAGTGGTAAGAGAGTGGCCCATTACAGTGCCTGGGGGCAGTAGCGGCGCCAGCTCTGCCGGCGCCCTAGGCGGCGGAAGGTCCCGCCCCCGAAATCCCGCCCCCAACAGCGGCGGCGGAAGGTCCCGCCCCCAAATTTCTATGGGCGGCGGGGGCGCATGCGCCCCCAAAATAGCAGCGCCCTAGGCGACCGCCTAGGTCGCCTAATGGAAGCGCCGGCCCTGCCTGGGGGCAGGATCCGAGCTGAGTGAACAACTCTGAAGCTGCTGCTCTCAGTCCTTCCCCAGGGGCAAAACGGGGGGGGGCAGGTGTGGAAAGTGTTGCCAAGGTAGCGATTTTTGTCACTAGATTTAGTGACACGGTTTCCCTGACGAGGAAATAAGTGTCAAAGTGACCAATTTAGTGACTTTCACGGCCAATTACAGTGATATCCAGAGAAAGAAATACCAATTTGTGTAGTCACAAAATCATTCACAAGAAGCTCAGTAATGTTAATAAAATCTGTTACTGGCTCTTCTGCCTGCTTTCTGTTGCCCACCATGTCAGTGTCATTACCTCTGCCTTGGGCATGTCCTCGGAAGGACCCGCACTCAGGGCTTGCTTGGGCTGAGAGAGGCTGGGAATGAGAGGAAGGGTTTGACTCGAGCTCCTGGTGACAGAATAAATGCTTAGCACATAACTGGGGCTCAGCTTCTCTGCCTTGGTGGTGGGGAGGGGGTGAAAAGCCAGGTCTAATGGGGAGGGAGGCTGGAAGAGGGGAGGATACAACTGCCCCTTCGGGGGAGAAGTTTTGATCTTCTGCTTAGTAAAAATTAGGGCTGTCAAGTGATTAAAAAAATTAATCACATGATTAATCACACTGTTAAACAGTAATAGAATACCATTTATTTAAATATTTTTGGATGTTTTCTACATTTTCAAATATATTGATTTCAATTACAACACAGGATACAAAGCGTACAGTGCTCACTTTATATTTATTTTTGATTACAAGTATCTGCACTGTAAAAAAACAAAAGAAATAGTATTTTTCAATTCACCTCATACAAGTACTGTAGTGCAATCTCTATATCATGAAAGTTGAACTTACAAATGTAGAATTATGTACAGAAAATAACTGCATTCAAAAGTAAAACAATGTAAAATTTTAGAGCCTGCAAATCCACTCAGTCCTACTTCTTGTTCAGCCAATTGCTCAGACAGACAAGTTTGTTTACATGTGCAGGAGATAATGCTGCCCACTTCTTGTTTACAATGTTACCTGAAAGTGAGAACAGCTGTTCGCATGGCATTGTTGTAGCTGGCGTCGCAAGATATTTACGTGCCAGATGTGCTGAAGATTCGTATGTTCCTTCATGCTTCAACCACCATTCCAGGGGACATGTGTCCATGCTGATGACAAGTTCTGCTTGAAAACAATCCAAAGCAATGCGGACCGACGCATGTTCATTTTCATTATCTGAGTCAGATGCCACCAGCAGAAGGTTGATTTTCTTTTTTGGTGGTTCGGGTTCTGTAGTTTCCGCATCGGAGTGTTGCTCTTTTAAGACATCTGAAAGCATGCGCCACACCTCATCCCTCTCAGATTTTGGAAGGCACTTCAGATTCTTAAACCTTGGGTCAAGTGCTGTAGCCATCTTTAGAAATCTCACATTGGTACCTTCTTTGTGTTTTGTCAGATCTGCAGTAAAAGCGTTCTTAAAATGAAAATGTGCTGGGTCATCATCCGAGACTGCTATAACATGAAATATATGGCAGAATGTGGGTAAAACAGCAATGGACATACAATTCTCCCCCCAAGGAGTTCAGTCACAAATTGAATTAATGCATTATTTTTTAACAAGCATCATCAGCATGGAAGCATGTACTCTGGAATGGTGGCTGAAGCATGAAGGGGCATACGAATATTTAGCATATCTGGCACGTAAATACCTTGCAATGCCGGCTACAGAAGTGCCATGCAAATGCCTGTTCTCACTTTCTGGTGACGTTGTAAATAAGGCCTGGTCTACACTACGACTTTAGGTCGAATTTAGTAGCGTTACCTCGATTTAAGCCTGGACTCGTCCACACAATTAAGCCCTTTTATTCGACTTAAAGGGCTCTTTAAATCGATTTCTTTACACCACCTCCGACGACGGGAGTAGCGCTGAAATCGGTTTTGCCATTTCGAATTAGGGTTAGTGTGGCCGCAATTCGATGGTATTGGCCTCCGGGAACTATCCCACAGTGCACCATTGTGACCGCTCTGGACATCAATCTGAACTCGGATGCACTGGCCAGGTAGACAGGAAAAGCCCCGCGAACGTTTGAATTTCATTTCCTGTTTGCCCAGCGTGGAGAGCACAGGTGACCACGCAGAGCTCATCAGCACAGGTAACCATGATGGAGTCCCAGGATCGCAGAAGAGCTCCAGCATGGACCGAACGGGAGGTACGGGATCTGATCGCCATATGGGGAGACGAATCCGTGCTAGCGGAACTCCGTAGCAGTAAAAGAAATGCAAAAACATTTGAAAAAGTCTCAAAGGGCATGAAGGACAGAGGCCATAACAGGGATGCACAGCAGTGCCGCGTGAAAATTAAGGAGCTAAGGCAAGCCTACCAGAAAACCAGAGAGGCAAACGGAAGGTCCGGGGCACAGCCGCAGACATGCCGCTTCTACGCCGAGCTGCATGCCATGCTAGGGGGTGCAGCCACCACTATCCCAACCCTGTGCTATGACTCCGTCAATGGAGACTCACGCAACACAGAAGCGGGTTCTGGGGACGAGGAAGACGATGATGATGAACAGACGGGAGATGGCTCACAGCAAGGAGGCAGAGAAACCGTTTTCCCCAACAGCCAGGATC
This sequence comes from Platysternon megacephalum, assembly GCA_003942145.1. Classification (NCBI taxonomy): domain Eukaryota; kingdom Metazoa; phylum Chordata; order Testudines; family Platysternidae; genus Platysternon; species Platysternon megacephalum. Next base: position 39,899 of record QXTE01000039.1, on the reverse strand, counting down.
TGTTTATCACCCTGGACCTGGAGCCAGTAAACCCCGAACCCACCGAATCCCAAAGCGTGCTCGCAGACCCCGGAGAAGGGACCTCTGGTGAGTGTACCTTTGTAAATATTACACATGGTTTAAAAGCAAGCGTGTTTAATGATTAATTTGCCCTGGCATTCACGGCCAGGACAGCTACTGGAAAAGTCTGTTAACGTGTATGGGGATGGAGCGGAAATCCTCCAGGGACATCTCCAGAAAGCTCTCCTGGATGTACTCCCAAAGCCTTTGCAAAAGGTTTCTGGGGAGGGCTGCCTTATTCCGTCCGCCATGGTAGGACACTTTACCACGCCAGGCCAGTAGCACGTAGTCTGGAATCATTGCATAGCAAAGCATGGCAGCGTATGGTCCCGGTGTTTGCTGGCATTCAGACAACATCCATTCCTTATCTCTCTGTGTTATCCTCAGGAGAGTGATATCATTCATGGTCACCTGGTTGAAATAGGGTGCTTTTATTAAGGGGACATTCAGAGTGCCCGTTCCTGCTCGGCTGAACAGAAATGTTCCCCACTGTTAGCCACGCGGTGGGGGGAGGGGTGAAGTGATCATCCCAGGGAATTGGGTGTGTGTGGGGGGGGGGGGGGGGGTTAGTTGGGTTTGTGCTGCACGTTAACCCGGCAACCGCATCCCTCCCTCCTTTTAAATTGCCATACCATTTTAAATGGCCAACCCAACGGCTGCTTGGTATGGAAAATGAGGGTGCTGCTGTTTGAAACCATTCCCACATGTTATTAAGGTTAAAGAAGCCAAAAGACTGTGGCTTACCATGGCTGCCTGCAAGCCGAATTCTGTTGCCTGGCCCTGCGTGAGTGATCTCTCACACCAAATCGGCAGACCCTCAATATAAATAGAGGCAAAATACGACCTTGTAACGAAAGCATTTGTGCTATGTAATGTGAACAGCAAGGTTTAACGGGAAAGAGTGATCCTATTGTTCTCTAAAATGTGTCTTTTTAACTACCTATCTCCCTTTTCCCCCACCAGCTGCAAATGTTTCTCCTTCGCAGAGGCTAGTGAAGATTAGAAGGAGGAAGAAGAGAACTCGGGATGAAATGTTCTCGGAGCTCCAGACGGCCTCCCACGCTGACAGGGTTCAGCAGAATGCTTGGAGGCAGACAATGTCTGACTGCAGAAAAGCACAGTTTGAACGCGAGGAGAGGTGGCGGGCTGAATCGCGTGCTGAATCGGAGAGGTTGCGTGCTGAATCGCGGGCTGAATCTGAGAGGTGGCGTCAGATTGAGAACAGAAGGCAGGAGTCCATGCTCCGACTGCTGGAGCATCAAAGTGAGATGCTCCAGCGTATGGTTGAGCTGCAAGAAAGGCAGCAGGAGCACAGACCGCCACTACAGCCCCTGTGTAACCAACAGCCCTCCTCCCCAAGTTCCATGGCGTCCTCACCCAGACGCCCAAGAACGCGGTGGGGGGGCCTCCGGCCACCCAGCCACTCCACCCCAGAGGATTGCTCAAGCAGCAGAAGGCTGGCCTTCAATAAGTTTTGAAGTTTCTAATTTTTAAAGTTTTAAAGTTTTATAGTGCACGGTGTCCTTGTCCTTCCCTCCTCCCCCACCCCACCCAGCGCTTCCCTCCTCCCCCATCCCTCCTGGGCTACCTTGGCAGTTATCCTCCTATTTGTGTGAATTAATAAAGAATGCATGAATTTGAAGTAACAATGACTTTATTGCCTCTGCAAGCGGTGATCGAAGGGGGGAGGGGAGGGTGTCTAGCTTACAGTGAAGTAGAGTGAACCGGGCGGGGGCGGGGGGGAGGTTCATCAAGGAGAAACAAACAGAACTTTCACACCGTAGCCTGGCCAGTCATGAAACTGGTTTTCAAAGCTTCTCTGATGCGCACCGCACCCTGCTGTACTCTTCTAATCGCCCTGGTGTCTGGCTGCGCGTAATTAGCGGCCAGGCGATTTGCCTCAGCCTCCCACCCCGCCATAAACGTCTCCCCCTTACTCTCACAGATATTGTGGAGCGCACAACAAGCAGTAATAACAATGGGAATATTGTTTTCGCTGAGGTCTAACCGAGTCAGTAAACTGCGCCAGCGCGCTTTTAAACGTCCAAATGCACATTCTACCACCATTCTGCACTTGCTCAGCCTGTAGTTGAACAGGTCCTGACTACTGTCCAGGCTGCCTGTGTATGGCTTCATGAGCCATGGCATTAAGGGGTAGGCTGGGTCCCCAAGGATAACTATAGGCATTTCAACATCCCCAACGGTTATTTTCTGGTCTGGGAAGAAAGTCCCTTCCTGCAGCTTTTGAAACAGACCAGAGTTCCTGAAGACGCGAGCGTCATGTACCTTTCCTGGCCATCCCACGTTGATGTTGGTAAAACGTCCCTTGTGATCCACCAGTGCTTGCAGCAGCATTGAAAAGTACCCCTTTCGGTTTATGTACTCGCTGGCTTGGTGCTCCGGTGCCAAGATAGGGATATGGGTTCCATCTATCGCCCCACCACAGTTAGGGAATCCCATTGCAGCAAAGCCATCCACTATGACCTGCACATTTCCCAGAGTCACTACCCTTGATATCAGCAGCTCTTTGATTGCCCTGGCTACTTGAATCACAGCAGCCCCCACAGTAGATTTGCCCACTCCAAATTGATGTCCGACTGACCGGTAGCTGTCTGGCGTTGCAAGCTTCCACAGGGCTATGGCCACTCGCTTCTCAACTGTCAGGGCTGCTCTCATCTTGGTATTCTGGCGCTTCAGGGCAGGGGAAAGCAAGTCACAAAGTTCCATGAAAGTGCCCTTACGCATGCGAAAGTTTCGCAGCCACTGGGAATCGTCCCACACCTGCAGCACTATGCGGTCCCACCAGTCTGTGCTTGTTTCCCGGGCCCAGAATCGGCGTTCCACGGCATGAACCTGCCCCATTACCACCATGATTTTCACATTGCTGTGGCCCGTACTTTGTGAGAAGTCTATGTCTATTTCCTCATCACTCTCGTCACCGCGCTGCTGTTGCCTCTGCGCTGCTGTTGCCTCCTCCTCCTCCTCCTCCTGGTTTTGCTTTGACAGGTTCCGGCTATGCATATACTCCAGGATAATGCGCGTGGTTGTCATAGTGCTCATAATTGCCGCGGTGATCTGAGCGGGCTCCATGATCCCAGTGCTATGGCGTCTGGGCAGAAAAAAGGCGCGAAACGATTGTCTGCTGTTGCTTTCACGGAGGGAGGGAGGGAGGGAGGGAGGGAGTGGGGGCCTGACGACATGTACCCAGAATCACCCGCGACACTGTTTTTGCCCCATCAGGCATTGGGATCTCAACCCAGAATTCCAATGGGCGGCGGAGACTGCGGGAACTGTGGGATAGCTACCCACAGTGCAACGCTCCAGAAGTCGACGCTAGCCTCGGTACTGTGGACGAAGTCCGCCGACTTAATGCACTTAGAGCATTTTGTGTGGGGACACACACAATCGACTGTATAAAAACGATTTCTATAAAACCGACTTCTATAATTTCGACCTAATTTCGTAGTGTAGACATACCCTAAGAAGCGGGCAGCATTATCTCCCGTAAATGTAAACAAACTTGTTTGTCTGAACGATTGGCTGAACAAGAAGTAGGACTGAGTGAACTTGTAGCCTCTAAAGTTTTACATTGTTTTGTTTTTGAGTGCAGTTATGTAACAAAAGGAACCTAAATTTGTAAGTTGCATTTTCATGATAAAGAGATTGCACTACAGTACTTGTATGAGGTGAATTAAAAAATATTATTTCTTTTGTTTAATATTTTATATTTGCACTGTAAAATGTAATCAAAATAATATACATTTTTATTTCAGTTACAACACAGAATACAATATATATAGAAAAACATCAAAAAATATTTAATACATTTCAATTAGTATTCTATAGTTTAACAGTGCGATTAATCGTGATTAATTTTTTTGAGTTAATCGCGTGAGTTATTGCGATTAATCGACAGCCCTAGTAAAAACTGTTTTTGCCAGGGTAGGTGTCACTCTCTGGGCGAGGGCAATGCAGGAAAAACCATTTGTCAACAGATCTTTGAGACTTTGGCCACTGAAATATTGTTAACTGTTCAAAATCAGGGAAGCTGGCTTGTGTAGCTGGGCTATTCCTTGGGACTCTGCTGGACCTGCCCCCGTTACTACCTCGTGTGCTCACCTTGCCCGGGCGAGAGGACACTCCCAGCTGCTGAACAGAAAGCAGCGGCAATGCTGGATAGTCCTGGCAGCTGAGTTTATTTTGTTATCTATTGGTGTCTCTCAACTGGTAGGGGGCTGGCAAGGGGTTTCATGGCTGTCCTGGTTACATGGGGCAGGGCTGGGATCAGGGGGGAAAGAGGGGGCTTTCTTAACCTGGCATTTGGCTGCTCCTGCTCACTTGAGAATAATTTGTTTCCACCTTTATCTCCATTAAAATGTTTGCTGAGGAAAGTGGCTGCCCCATATTTAATTCACAACAAACCCAGAGGCCTCCTCCTGTTTGGGGGAATAGTGTCTTCCAGTTGCTAACAGGAAAGTTGGCTGGACCCTTTTCTTTTTCCCAGATGGCACAAGATGAGGGGTTCCCTCAGGGGGCTAACCAACTCCAATAGTTTTAAGAGAGAGAAATGTATGAGTGCCATTGTGTGACACGGTTGCTTGTGATGGTAAGGGGCTTGGTTATGTCTTACCTTTCTAAAAGCTCATGCTTCAGGGTTTCAGCTGGCCACCTGCAGGGGTCAGGAAGGGATCCCCACCCCCAACCAATGTAGTCTGGGTTTGTTTGGTTTGTTTGTTGTTTGTCTCCTTCCTCTGAAGCATCAGGGATGGCCCTGGCTGGAGATGGAACACTGGACATTGGTCAGGACTCGGACGTGGCGCTAAGCATTTTCTCTCTTGGGTGCTTGGCTGGCTGGTTCTTGCTCACGTGCTCAAGATCTATCTGATCACCATTTGTGTGGTGGGGAAGGATTTTTCTCCTAGGTCAGATTGGCAGTGATCTTGGGAGTTTTTTTGCCTTCCTCTGCACCATGGGGGTCACTTGCTAAGTTCCCTGTAAGCTGCGCGGATGCACAACAGCCTATTTAGTGCTGTGCAGGCGCTCAGGGAACCCGCCCTGGGACCTGCCACGCCCGGGGGTGGGGCAGCCCGAACACAGCCCCGGCCCGGCCCTGCTGTGGCCAGGTCGCCCCTACCCTGGCCCGAAACCGGCTGGGGTGGCCTGGACCTGCAGCAGCCCCATATCCCGGCCCAAACCCAGCCAAGGCCCGGACCTGCCACAGCCAGGGCACCCCTCCCCCGGCCCCACTTCTGCCATGGCCCGGACCTGCCACGGCCGCAGCGCCCCTCCCCTGGCCTGAATCCAGTCCCAGCCCAGACCTGCTGGGGCCGGGCAGGAGGGGCACCTATCCTGCGGCCCCAGCCCCGGAGTTGCCGCGGCAGGGAGAGGCACCTCTCCCCCCCAGCCCAGAGGCTGCAGGAGGTGGAAGGGGGCTGGGGATCTCATGCCTGGGGGCTGGGGCCAGTGATCTCGTGCCCAGGGGCTGCAGGAGGTGGAAGGGAGCTGGTGGTGGTGTGCTCAGAGACCGGAGGTATTGTGTGCTCTGGTGCTGGCGGGGAGCAGAGACGGTGGAAGCAGCTTAGTCTCTCTGGCTGTGGTTGGTCCCGGCGGGCGTAAGGCAGCAGGTTCCCACGCCTTCCCTCACCTCTGCCGGGGGCCGTTGGGGTGGGGGAGCTAATTGCTTCTTGCGAATTGAAACGCTCATTGGGGTGGCCATGGGGGCAGCCGGAGGCCGGCCGGGCTGGGGAGCGGAGCCACTGCCCGCTTCCCTGTAACACGCCTTGCTGGTTGTGCAGAGGGGAGAATGGTTCAGTGCAACCAGGGAGTTGCCCGATAAGCTGCTGGCTCAGGGAGAAGCTCCCAGGCTGCTCGTTAACCAGGGCTGGGAAGAGGAAAGCCCCGGAGCACCCTCCTGCACCCCAAACCTCTCATCCCCGGCCCTACCCCAGAGCCTGCTCCCCAACCCTCTGCCCCAGCTCTGAGCTCCTCATACCCGGCCCCACCCCAGAGCCTGCACCCCCAGCCGGAGCCCTCACACCCCTGTACCCCAACCCTCTGCCCCAGCCCTGAGCCCCCTCCCACACTCCAAACCCCTCAGCCCCACCCCCACCACACGAATTTTTGGTATGTGCACCAATATGAAGGTGATGTGTCACATAACAAAATTCATTAGGCACATGGGTGGGAAAAATGAGAGGGAACGCTGGTCACTTGCCAGGATTCTATGGGTGTATCTCATTTCATCATTTCCTTGCCGTTGCAAGGGACTTGGGCTCTGATGAACCTCGTTCCCGCCTGTTCTCTCCCTGTGGCAGATAAATAGTCTCGTCTCCTGTTGGCTGTAATACTTTGGTCTAACTTCTGTTGTTGGGTTTAGTGGGTGGGTGCTGGGGGGTGCTGGTGGCCTGTGATGTACAGGAGGTGTCAGACTAGATGATTTGATGATCCATTCTGGCCTTAAACAGTATGACTCTGTGACATGACCAGAAGTATTCCAAACCTCATGACAGATGGTCTCCATGGGGGTTGCTTCCCCCAGAGCTGAGATGTAGCCACCTCTCGGGTGGGTCGGTGGTTATTATTGAGAAGGGAATGGACATTTTCTTAAATATTTTGGCTCCTCCCTGCTGCCTGTGTGAATAGCCAGCAGGTGGTGGTGGTAACTTTCTATCCATTTATCAAATACTGCTATGAAATCACTCACAATTCAGGGCAATTGCATCTGTATCCCTGCTCTGTGGTCCATCCTGGGCATCCATTTTTAGATTTCCAGCTCCCAGCCATCACCTCTCTTGGGCGGAGACCCATGTCTCTCTCCCTCCTGATTGGGGTTTTTCCAGGCTGCTGTTTCCTGCCTACACTGTGATATTCCCAGCAAGCCAGGCCACTGCCTGCTCTTTGGTTTCTCTCCAGAGGATTTTGCTTCTCTGTCCCCTTCAGAACTGGAGGAACTTGGGGAAAACTGTTGTCCTAAATCCTTATCCCAGATGTGGGGAGTGAGGGAGGTGGGACGATCTGTTTAAAAGGATTCTGGCCTCATCCCTCCTGAGCCATGTTTCTGGCCTCACCGAGACCAGTGCTAATCCAGGGTCACTGCAAGGAAGAACAAGGAGTGACTCCAGATTAACACATGGGGGCAAATGAGATCCGCACTGTCCCGGTGGGGGAGTGGTTTCATTGGTACCTGTGACCAGGGAGCTCTAGTCCTTGCTGAAGGAGGAGGTAGGAGGCTGCTCCCTCCCTCTCTCTGCTCAGGATATTTGGGTTGAGCTTCCTGGGTCAGAAGCTGCTGCCTCCATTGTGATCTGGGAGCCCAGGCTGAGCAGCTGCTGCTCCCCTACCAGGCTCTGTGCTGGGGAGTGACCTTAATGAAAGCTTCCTCTGTGCCCCTCCAAGGTGACGACTTGCTCCATGTGGTACTAGCCCCCTGTCGACATCAACTCCTGAGCCTAGGGCTGCCCTGGGGATAAGTACCAGATGGAGAAGGTCCTCACCTGGGCTGAGCCCAAGGGAACTCTAGGTAATTGAGAGAGACCTCGGAGAAAGTAGCTGGGGACAAGCATGAAAGTGACTCTGGACGAACAGCCCCTCTTAGGATCATACTTAGTCCTGCGCCGAGTGCAGGGGACAGGACTAGACGACCTCTCCAGGTCCCTTCCAGTCCTATGATTCTTCATCAGTCGTCTCTTCTCCCATTAGCAATTGCAGGAGCTGATCCAGCCATGGGAGAGTGAATTCCCTGAGCCAGAGGGACAGGGGAAAGGAGATATAAAGGGATAGAGAAGAGAGAGACTGAAGGGGGCAGTGGAAGAAATAGGTGGGAATGGAGGTCCCCAGATCTCTAGCCTATGGAGAGACACTTATTGCAGCATTGCTGGGCAGATTCGCTTTCCTATTAACAAGGTGAGGAGCAGAGCGAGGAAAAGCTAGTTCCTGGCTCTCCCTATTTGCCTTGCTGGGGGAGTGTGCTGCCCTCAGGGACAATGTTGGGGGAATCCCCCAAAGAGACACCTTTGGTTCTGCTCTTTTCTAGCATTTGGTTCATAGACTGTTAGAGGGAAGGTTTAAAAATGTCTCGGTGGTTTTAGTCCTTGTGGGAGGGGCTGGGTCTGCACTGAAAAAAAATAAAAAAATAAGAAAGGTGACCAAGCTTCATCTTAGTACGGCAGTGTCTCGAACGTGTGGGGAAGCGTGATGTGAAATAAACTAAAGCCTGTTCTGAAATAGCCACAATTGCCTTTCTCACCCTGACAGGCTGCAGAATAACGCCTATGTTTCGCTCCAGCTCACCCCACCCGCCCATGGGACAGGGAAGGGAAATGGTTTCAGTGGAGCCAGTTCAGGTAGGGATTATCCAGGAGTTGCTGGACGAAGAGGGACAGTAAATATATAGGAGGTGGGAGTTTGGTCTGGAGGTGGGAGAGGGCAGGAAATATACAGGGTAGAGAAAGGGAGGGAGAGAAGGTGTGACAAGCCTGCTGGGACATGTTTAATTGGGGGCCTGGATTGTAGGAACAGACCCCTGAGGTTTGGGGGTGGAAATTCCCTAATTTGTGAAATAGGAAATAACCCTCCTGGACCGGGCTGGGAAAACTGCCCAGACTCCCAGTGCTGGAGCCTGAACCCACTAGCCAGAGGCTGCTGTGAAATATGAAGGGGGTACCCACCAGTGAGGCTTAGGGGCCATGCCCCATTCTCTGCTGACAATGGAAAGGGTGTTTGGGATTCCTACCAGGGGGCTCCATCTCCTGTATCAGCCTCTGGCTGGTAGGTGTGTGATGAACGGCAGACTGCCTTCCCCCTCTCTCTGCTGGGAGTGCCAAGGGGCTCCTCTTTCTCCCTCACCCTGTTGCCTCCTGGCTGCTCTGAGTGGGGTGGGAAGGGACTCTGCTGACTGTCTGCCTCCCAGAGCTTCCATTTGATTGGCCCTGCCCCCCGTGAATAGTGGGGTTGTCAGAGAGGCCGCTGGTACTAACCAGGAGACTCTCTTGCTCTTTCAGGGGCTGGTGACCTTCGCGGAGGTGGCTGTGTATTTCACCAAGGATGAGTGGGGTCTGCTGGACCCCGCTCAGAGAGCCCTCTACAGAGACATCATGCAGGAGAACTATGAGAACGTGGCCTCGCTGGGTAAGGATTCCTGTCCCCTCGGCTATTTGAAGGGGAAGTGACGAGTTAAGGTTCACATCACCCACACAATGCAACCTCAACTCTGCCCTGTTTCAGCAACACCCCAACATGCCAATGACACACATGCTCTGCCCTCCCTGTGACAGAACCCGTTGGGAACAGAGCACAGGTGCAGTACAGTACAAAGTCTAACATCTCCTCTTTGCCAAGACAAAACTTGGGTTTAGGTCCAGCATAGCGAACAGACGTTGCCTGCGCTCAAATACAGAGTCCACTTCCTGCAGACTATCTCAAACTTGCAAACTGTTACCACTCCTTTACCCTGGCCCTAAGAATTCCTTCTGAGTCACTGCCTTCGCTTACCCCTTACTAAGCCCTGGATGCCACTAGCATGTCCGTCACCAACTTGCTGACAATCCCCGTGGCAAGAACACATCCTTATGCACCTTTATTGAAACCACCTACAACACTGAGCACTGAAATGAGTCACACTTGGTCTCTCACCTGGGTCCCTCGCGGTTCACCTAAATTCAGTCCCAGTTCTGCCAAACTGCTCCAACTAGTCCCTCGGCTGTTCAGTTACAACTCCCGCTGACACAGCGAACACAGCTGGAGGACATGCAGATAAATGCCGTATTCAAATCTGTAGAACACAAGGCAAATAACGGCACGTTCTCTTAGTCCTTCCTTGCACCTACTCTAGATCGTAGATTTTAAGGCCAGGAGGGGCTAATGGGTTATCTATATAACCCTATATAATACAGGCCATAGAATTTCTTCCAGTTACTGCTGTATTGAGCTGAATATATTGTATTTGGCTAAATCATCTTCCAAGAAGGCATCCTGTCTTGACTTGAAGACTTCAAGAGATGGAGAATCCTCCACTTCCCTTGGTAGTTTCCAAACCATTTCCTGTGGCTACTGGCAGCTCCAGAGGTAGGGGATGAGGGCAGAGTTAAGGTTGTATTGCAGGGGTGGCATGTACTTTACCTCTTCCTTTCCTGTTTTTCAGAAGTTTAAGTTTAGCCACCCTGCACGTGCTGGAAGGGCATGAGGTAGCACTGGGCAACCTTAACTCTGCATTTATGTAGCTAATGGGCATCATCGTTTCCTTGATTATTTTTTTTTTAATAGACTTTTTTGCCACTTTTTTGTGTCTACACTAGAGCTTTTGCCAGCGTAGATATGTTGGCTAGGGATGTGATTTTTCACACCCCTAAATGACAGAGCTATGCTGGCAAAACTTCTAAGTGCAGGCCAGGCTGGAATCTACAAGTAGATTTTAGGGCACTTTAAAATATTGCTCTTAACCCAGAAATGTTGGTATCAGGACAAAACTTCCAAGAGGAACCCCTGCAAAATTCCATAAAAATGCACAACACACTTTGTCTGGAAGCAATTAGTGGTAGGGTTCAAACTCAAATGCATGGATGTAGCTCCAATTCAATGGCCACAGCATGTCCCTTCGAGCCAGCCAATTACTCTTGACAGCAGCTTGTTGGAAACCCTCCAGCTGTTAACCAGAGCCTGAGTCTTGATGCATATGTGCATTTCAGTCTCTTTTTGGCTCATCACTTTGGCTCATGCCAGTCTGCAATTCCAAACTCTGCAGTTCACTTTTTCAATTTTCCTTCCCCAAAGTGGCAGTTGGGTGCCATGTACAAGCTTGAGACAAATGCCAGATCAGTTGATGAACAATTGGAACCATAGTTTGAATTCCAGGTGTGTGCCAAGAAATGTTATAAGAGCTTGGTGCTCCTGGGGTGCTACGAAGCAGAGGGCTGACAGCCATGGGAGGAAGGGGAGGGCTGTGTGGAGGATTAGAATCAGGAAGGGTCAGGTACAGTGGAAGGAAGAGGAGGGAAGGAGTCAGAGACAAGAGCTGCTGGGAACTGGTTGTGGGGAGGGTTGGGGAAGTGGGAGATTGGGGGGGAAGGGGGTGGAGGTCCCTATGTAGGTGGTGTTGGTGGGGGAGGAACTGGGTAGGAGATCCGGGTTAGCTGGGAGTGGGGAACACTGGGGGTAATGGGAAGGAGGAGGGAGGGCTTGGGGAGTGCTTGCTGTAGGGAGTGGGGAGGGTCTGGTGGGAGTGGGAAGGGAAGATTTCAGGGAGGCAGAAATTTGAGCCACTCCACTGTGACTATTTTTGTCAGTCTCAAATGACTCCTTCAGCGTGTCCTTAGGAGGATCCTCCCCACCCCCCTCCCACTTCCTGTGAGGGTTCCACAGGGCTCTGGCCTTCTTCCCCTTCTCTTCTTCCTCTACACCCTGTCTCCGGGTGATCTCATCCACAAACACAAATTCAGCTACATCTCTATGCTGACAAGTCAGAGATCTACCTCTGTGCTCCACACCTGTCTCCCTCTGTCCAAACAAAATCTTAGACTGTGGCTCTGACATCCCTTGCAGATATCTAGCCTTTGGCTTGCAATTAGAGCTAAAAATGGCTAACGAGACTCTTAATAAACCGCCAAGCCATTCCCCCACCTCCTTTCTCTATCACTGTGTCAGCACCACCAAACCGCCTGTCACTAAGGCCTGCAAGCTGGGCATGATCTTCCACACAGACAGCTCTCTAGGTCCTCATGTCCAGCCTATGACTCCATCTTGCATTTTCTTTCTGCATAAGATCCCTAAGATATGGTCCTTCCTATCCATCCATGTCGCTAAAACTCTCGTCCAGACTCTCATAGTTCCTATCTCAGTTACTGTAACATCCTTTTCTCTGGCTTTCACAAATAGAGGCTCATATCCATTAAAAGCATAAGAACGTCAATACTGGCCCAGACCAAAGGTCCATCTAGCCCAGTATCCTGTCTGCCAACAGTGGCCTGAGCCAAATGCTTCAGAGGGAATGAACAGAACAGCGCAATTATTAAATGATCCATCCCGTCATCCACTCCCAGCTTCAGAGGCTTAGGATAACTCCAGAGCGTGGGGTTGTGTCCCTGACCATCCTGGCTAATAGCCATTGATGGACCTATTCTCCATGAACTTATCTAATTCTTTTTTGAACCCAGTTATACTTTTGGTCTTCACACAATCCCATGGCAATGAGTTCCACAGGCCAACTGTGTGTTGTGTGATGAAATACTTCCTTATGTTTGTTTTAAACCTGCTGCCTATTAATTTCATCGTGTGACTATGACAGGATCCCCAAGGTACAACCTAGAACTGGGGTACCACTGTGCCCTCTTAACTCTCCAGCCTGGGCTGTCTCTCACAAGACTTGGTTAGTGACAAGCAGCAAACCCTTCCCGGTGCTGTTATCACTTAGCACAACAGCATGTGGAGTCCCACACTCAGCTAACTTGCGTGAATGTTCCCTGAGCAAGCCACTCACGAATCACACAGAGAAAGACACCAGCAAATCTCCCAAGTCCCCAGCCTTGCACCCCAGAACTGTACCGTCTTGCTCTGGTCAGAAGCCTAACCAGTGTACGTTTATTACCCAGTCGGCCCCTCCCTCGATGTGGAGAGGACACACACTAGCCTTTGTAACCTCAGCACTTCAAACACAATACACTGTTTTAGGTGAAATATAACACAGATTTATTAACTACAGAAAGATAGATGTTAAGTAATTGTAAGTGGTAGGCACAAAAGGTCAGAGATCGTTACCAAAGAAAATAAAAGGTAAGTGCACAGTCTAAATCTTAAACCTTATTACACTTGGCAGTATTTGGATCAAGCAGTTTTCTCACCCCACTAGAGGTTACAGTTCTTAAAATAGGCTTCCCCTTTTAAACCTGGGACCAGTCTCCTCAGTTCAAGTCTTTGTCTTCCCAGTGTTCTTGTTGCTTCCAGTGTAGGTGGGGGAGGAGAAAGGCCAAGTCATTTCTCCTCTTTTATAGTTTCTTCCAGCTTGCTGGAAAGATCTATGCTTGTGATGTGTGGGTCCGCCCCTATTGGTCAAGCAGCCTTCATCATCTGTGTTCTCTCTGAGAAGTCTTCTGGGATGGTCGCTGGGAGTGTGGATTCCCTTTAATGGGCCATCAGTGCATCTGGCTGCTCCATTGTTATACCTCAAAGGCTGGTTGTGGGTGTTTCCAACCTCACAATATATTTCAGTAACACACATAGCAAAACTTCACAACTTCCCATACAGTGATAGCACATACAATCCAACAGTATATTAATGTTCACCAGATCAAGATTTTTAAAATGATACCGCACACGGCATACTTTGTACAAAACATATCATAATCATATCACCATGGTAAATATGGGATAACAGTGGTGAATATGGGGGTTCCAGGGTGCTGCTTTGAGGTACAGAGTGACACAGTGACCCCTTGTCCTTGTGTTATGTGAAGGGGTAAATAATACTTCCTTATTCACTTTCTGCACACCATTTATGATTTTATAGTCCTCTATCGTATTTCTCCTCCCCTCCCCTTAGTTGTCTCTTTTCTAAGCAGAACAGTCCTACTCTTTTTAATTTCTCCTTACATGGAAGTTGTTCCCTACATCTAATCATTTAGTTGCCCCCTCTGCACCTTTTCCAATTCTGATATGTCGTTTTTGAGATGGGGTCACCAGAATTGCACGCAGTATTTGAGGTGTGGGCATAGCATTGATTTTTATAGTGACATTATGATATTTTCTGTCCTATTATCTATCCCTTTGCTAATGGTTCTTAACATTCTGTTAGCTTTTTTGGCTGCTTCTGCACATTGAGCAGATGTTTTCACAGAACTACTCATGATGACTCCAAGATTTCTTTTTTGAGTGGTAACAGCTAATTTAGACCCCATCATATTGTGTATATATAGTTGGGATTATGTTTTCCAATGTGCATTACATTGCACTTATCAACATTGTATTTCATCTGCCATTTTGTCATCCAGTCACCCAATTTTGTGAGATCCCTTTGTAACTCTTCGCAGCCAGCTTTGGACTTAACTATCTTGAGTAGTTTTGTGTTGTCTTCAAACTTTGAAAACATCATTGTGTACCCCCTTTTCCAGATTATTCATGAATATGTTGAACAACACTGGTTCCATTACGGATCCTTGGGGACCCCGCTATTTACCACATTCCATTCTGAAAACTGACTGTTTATTCCTACCCTTTGTTTTCTGCCTTTTAACCAATTACTGATCCACGAGAGGACCTTCCCTCTTATCCTACGAGTGCTTTCTTTGCTTAAGAGCCTTTAGTGAGGGAACTTGTCAAAGGCTTTCTGAAAGTCCTAATATACTATATCCACTGGATCACCCTTGTCCACATCCTGTTGACCCCCTCAAAGAATTCTAGTAGATTGGTGAGGCACGATTTCCCTTTCAGAAAGCTGTGTTGACTCTTCCCCAACATATTGTGTTTATTTATGTGTCTGATAATTCTGTTCTTCACTGTAATTTCAACCAATTTGCCTGGGACTGCAGGTAGGCTTACCCATTGGTAATTGCCTGGCTCATCTCCGGAGCCTTTTTTAAAAATTGGCTTTACGTTAGCTATCCGACAGTCATCTGGTACAGAAGCTGATTTAAGCGATAGGTTACATACCACAGTTAGTAGTTCTGCAATTCCATATTTGAGTTCCTTCAGAATTCTTGTGTGAATACTATCTGGTCCTGGTGACTTATTACAGTTTAATTTCCCAATTTGTTCCAAAACCTCCTCTTATTGACACCTCAATCTGGGACAGTTTCTCCGATTTGCTACCTAAAAAGAATGGCTCAGGTATGGGAATCTCCCTCACATCCTCTGCTGTGAAGACTTCTGAAAAGAATTCATTTAGCTTCTCTGCAATGGCCATGTCTTCCTCGAGTGCTCCTTTAGCATCTCAATCCGCCAGTGGGGCCACTCATTGTTTGATAGGCTTCCTGCTTCTGATGTACTTCACAAATTTTTGGCTGTTAGTTTTTGTGTCTTCAAATTTGCTCTTCAAATTCTTTTTTGGCCTGCCTAATTAGACTTTTACACTTGACTTGCCAGAGTTTATGCTCCCTTCTATTTTCCAAGGAACAAAGACTGAACTGGGGGAAGTGCTGGACCCAGGCTAAAGGGATTTTTAGCCTGTGAATGGAACACCTGTAAGCAAGTGCAGCTTGCCCCTTAAGGATCTTCAGCCTGCTTATATCATCACCTAGGGTGAGAATCTGCTAATTCATATCCAATCTATTTAGTTTATTAAGCTTAGTTTGCATTTTTTGTTTATTTGCTAGGTAATCTGCTTTGATCTGTTTGCTATCACTTATAATCACTTAAAATCTATCTTTTGTAGCTAATAAACTTGTTTTTGCTTTATCTAAACTAGTGTATGAGAATCATAACTCGGGGCAAAAGACTGTTGCATGTTCCTCTCCACGTTTAGGGAGGAGACACATTTCATGAGCTTACACTGTACAGTTCCCTGTGCAGCGCAAGACAGTATAATTTTCGGTTTACACTCCAGAGGGGGGGTGTGCCTGAGGAGCTGGCAGGTGCCTTAGCTGGAGCCTTCCCATGCAGGGGCTGGTCAGAGAGCCTGCCTGCATGTAACTGCAGCTGGGTATATCCCTACCTGTATGTATGCTGGTGGAAGTGCAGGCTGGAGCCTGGAGGGCTTGGCAGCTTGTCAGCAGTACAGTGTGAGAGAGCCCAGACTGGTGGATCAGGGGGGCTCAGTGGTACCCCAGTTCCAGGTGGCACCGCATGGGGGGGACCCATCACAATAGTACCGCTCTACTCAGTGCTGGTTAGGCTTCAGCTGGAGTACGGTGTCCAATTTTGGTTACCAATGTATAGAAAGGATGTGGAGAAACTGGAAAGAATCCAGAGGCGAATGACAAAGATGATCAGAGAGGTGGAATGCAGCCATATGAGCAAAGGCTGAAGGAACTGGGTATGTTTAGTTTGGAAAAGAGGAGATTTAGGGGGGTCATGATAGTGGTCTTCAAATTCTTGAAAGGCTGCCCTAAAAAGATGGAGAAAAGTTCTTTTCTCTTGCCACAGAAGGCAGGACAAGAGGCAGTGGGTTCAAACTCCAGCAGAGCAGATTTAGATTAAATCTCAGGAAAAACTTCCTCTCTGTAAGAACAGGAGGACAATGGAGCAGATGCCTAGCAAGGTTGTGGAACCTCCTTCCCTGGAGGTTTTCAGAGGAGGCTGGAGCCATCTGTCTTGGATGGATTAGACACAACAAATCCTGCATCTTGGCAGGGGGGTTAGACCAGATGACCCTTGTGCTCCCTTCTAACCCTGTGGTTCTATGAATCCCTGCCCGGGCCCTGTTCATTTAGAGCCTGCACTCCGTTCTTTTTACAGTCTGGGTTCACTTTGTTTTACATTCCTTGTTTCAAAAATTATTATTTTCACTCCTCTCTCTCTCCACTGGTCAGTGCTTACGTCCCTGTCCCCCCTTCCCGACCCACTGTGAGCCCAACCACCATTTCTGAGTCCTTCTGTTCCTCCCAGCCACAGGACAGCCCCTTCCCTGGCACAAATGTGTGCTTCCTTGATGACATCATAGGTTGATAGTCACCTTTCTGGGGACACGGAGGGTCTTGCTCCCTGCTCTCCATCTGCAGCAGACACAATCTCTCTTCCCTGACGGCTTTTTGGATCTCTGAGATGATCCCTCCTGAGTCCATGTGGCCTGAGTCTTATTTTTCATATTTTCCTTTTCCAGAGGAATTAGAGTCTCTTGCTCCTGAATTGTAGCATCTAATTCCCCAGCCATCTCCTCACACTGGGGGATTTTCATACTCCCTCCAATTACACCTAACTCACTAGATTCCCTAATTCCTCAAAACCTGCTTTCCTGCCATTTAGTATCCCTGAGATACTTGATTCAGTGACATCCCTGCTCCTTCCGATTCATTTCCATGCTGAACCTCACCAGCCCAGGCTTGCTGGTCCCAGCTTCCCCGAGAGTCTCCCATTGTTTCTGGGCCTCTCGCTCTCAGGGAGAAGCAGTTCCAGGGTGACTTCCCTTGTGGCTGGAACTGTCTTCACTTTCGGGACAGGGTGTTACTCTCTCTGGGTTTCAGGAGACCCTTTGATGAGGAGCATCTGGCTGTGTGTGTTCCCAGCAAAGATGGGAATAATTAAACCCTCATAGGCAGAGTGTTCTGCACCTTTGAGCATCTGGGGAGCAGGCCCCAGGATTTTACTGCTTTAAAATGGGCTGGAGTTAAATAATGGAACGTTCACTGTGACAAATGTCCAATGAATTCACCTGCCCTCCCTTGTTTTCTTTCCCCTGAGCAGGGTTTCCCATTTCCAAACCTGATGTGATCTCCCAGCTGGAACTAGGGAAAGAGCCCTGGGTCCCAGATCTTCAGGGCTCAGAGGAAAAAGAGATCCTAAGATGCGCCTACACAGGTGAGGAATCACTAAACCAACTCAGAAACTCTGTGGCTGAAGGAAATAGCTGGGATTCCCTACAAAGACCTTATGAGCGCTCTGAATTTAGGATTGTCCCCAGATGCCATATCCTCAGGGCAGATATTGCTCATGGTCCCCGGGCAGTAGCTTCCTCCCTGACCTCCCTTCCCCCTGAATGTTTGATTGGGATGTGGAGGGAGAATTGATCCACTCCTCTCTCCTATGGAAAAGTGTGGGCGAATTCAGTTCCTGGTTTTTATATTTTTCAGTCTCTCCAGGTCGTATTTTGGTTTGCTCTCCCCTTTTGCACTCCTGTTTCTGAGGTTTCTCTCTCTGCTCCAGCAGGTGATGGGATGGTGAGGGAGAATGAGGAGCAGAATCCTCAGCAGGAAGATGCTGAGCAAGTGGAACTATCTGGGGCGTTATTGCAAAGATCCAAAGGGAATGTGCCCAGGAGTTCTGAGCAGGGAAAAGCCTGTGAGAGTCAGCACAGGCCAGAGAGGCAGCAGGGCAACCAACCAGGGCAAAAAGTGAGTAAATCCATTAATTGTCAGGAAACTCATGAGGACCTCAAGGAAACCACAGCCC
This sequence comes from Platysternon megacephalum, assembly GCA_003942145.1. Lineage (NCBI taxonomy): Eukaryota > Metazoa > Chordata > Testudines > Platysternidae > Platysternon > Platysternon megacephalum. Next base: position 21,812 of record QXTE01000039.1, on the reverse strand, counting down.
AGCAGAGAATCCCCACAGGAGAGAGAAACAACACGTGCACGGAGTGTGGGAAAACCTTCAGTAGCCATTCAAGCCTTATTACACATCAGCGGATCCACACAGGAGAGCGACCCTATAACTGCTGTGAGTGTGGAAAAAACTTCACTCGGAGCTCAACCCTTATTACACATCAGAGAATCCACACAGGAGAGAGACCCTATGGATGCTGTGAGTGCGGGAAAACCTTCAGTCAGCGGTCACATCTTATTACACATCAGAGAATCCACACAGACGACAGGCCCTATGAATGCTGTGAGTGCGCAAAAAACTTCAGTATGATCTCACACCTTATTAGACATCAGAGGATCCACACAGGAGAGAGGCCCTATGAATGCTGTGAGTGCGGGAAAACCTTCAGTTACCGATCAGGCCTTATTACACATCGGAGAATCCACACAGGAGAGAGGCCCTATGGATGCTGTGAGTGCGGGAAAACCTTCAGTCAGAGCTCACACCTTATTACGCATCAGAGAATCCACACAGAAGACAGGCCCTATGAGTGCTGTCAGTGCGGGAAAACCTTCACTCGACACGCACACCTTATTAGACATCAGCAGATCCACACAGGAGAGAGACCCTATGAATGCTGTGAATGCAGGAAGAACTTCACTCGGAGCTCACATCTTATTACACATCAGAGGATCCACACAGGAGAAAGACCCTATAGATGCTCTGACTGTGGGAAAAGCTTCCATCAGAGCTCAGCTCTTATTTATCATCAGAGAATCCACAAGGGAGATAAAAACCATAAAAACTTTGTCTAGTGTTTTAATATTTTTGCTGATTCCTACATAATGACCTTTAAGCCTATTTGCACCATTTGTCGTTGTGGTCTCTCGGGTCCTCCCAGGTGCAAGGCCCACTTTTGCAGCTCACCTTCTTCGGGGTGAATCCTGTGGTCCTTTCTGTCAGCTGCTTTGTCCTATGACAATTCTATAATAATAAGACAGCACCGAATGATGCAGGTTTGAATAGATCAGAAGGGAATGTGATGGGAGAATCTATTATTCTGATTCTGAATGATCAAATGCAACCTTCTCTGGAATGTCACTTTATGTGAAATTGAAAGTGTCTCTTCCCTCTTACGTGATATGAGTTTTTCCTCTCTTTCCTGAAGGCCGTTTGGTCACAACTGGATATTAGTTTTGTTTGACAGAATGTAGCTCAGATTTATTGGGAACTTTGAGACAAATAACCAGCTGCTAAAATACTCACTCACTTTATTTTAGCTTTTTCCCCACCCCTCCATGATGACATGGAGAAAGTTCAAGTGCAGTTCAGTAAACAGGAGAGACTACTTCAAGTTAGTGGACATGATAGCAAGGAAACCGAAGTATTCTTATAACGCTCCAGTATGAAATGGTGAACAGCAGCACACCCCAAATTGTGCAACTAACTGAAGTACCTGCGTATGATCACAGTGTTGTTCAATTGCTTAGGTCAATATTGTCTCAGATAATCCCTGGAGAGAATTCCACAGTAAGTGATTTAGGAGGAGGCAAAATACCCATGTATTTGGTTCCCAAACAGTTGAGATCTAGTACCTACAAGATCTCTTAACTAATCCTATGATTTAGGACACATTGTCCCTACCTACGTAGATGTGGAGGAAACAGAAGTGGTGTTCTTGTTGAACTCACCCTTTGTAGTGCAAATGTGTATCAAATTAACTGAGTGTTGAATGTGACATAGCTGCAGAAAAATAATTATTTTCAAAGAGAAACCCCCTCCCCACCTTTGGTAGATTAGAGATTCTGATCCAGGTCTGTATCTAGTTCCTAACGTCGATCTGTGCCAACAGATTAAAGAAACAAACTTGGCCATTTGTTACTAACACTGCTGAGATTTTTGGGTGGTTTGGTAAAGGATTCTACTCCAGAGAAGTGTAAATTTACCCTGACCAAGGCCAAGGATTTGGCAAGAACTCAGGTCAAAATAGCAGGCAACTAGTTGTTAGCTTTCTTCTCTGGCGTGAATGCCATGGTGGACTATGGTCCAGGTAAAACTGTTTTTAAAACATCCTTCACTAGTGAAGTGGCACTGACTACAGGCTCAAGGGATACCATAGCTCGATTGGGAACAATTGTCCTTTACCATCTGGATCCAAAGTTTCAAGAGGCAAAGAAAGAAGCAGTTGGTGCCTTCAGAGGACATTCCTTCCCATGGATGGCAATTTTGCTGCTTTGTTGGACATTGAATATAATGAAAGTCTTCAAGTGCTGATAACCAATGAGGGAATCGATCTCAGCCTCTAGATCTGGCCCGAGTCCAAATACATGAACGCCGAGTCCTGATTCTATGCTTTTATTTGCTCTTGTGTCTTATGCATTTGCATCCCTTCTCCTCCACCTCCTGCTACTTTGAAAGATTAAAATGTGGGAAAAGAGAATAGAGATGCTTGTTCTCATGATACAAACTTTCCCACATAGCGTGAGACCCCTTTCCACGAACACTCGTGACAGAAGGCCCAGTGACAAACAAACTCACAGAAGTAGCAGGCCCGTTTTGGGGTAAGCTACAGCTTTACACAAGGGTTCACTCGGTAGAAGTAGGGATTAAAAGAAACCTAATGTGTATGATAAGATTGTGCAATCTTTGACCCTGTTGCTGTTACCAATGGTAACGAAATTAAATATGAAGTTTATTGGTTAAAAAGTAAAGATTATTGGTTAAAGAGTAAAGATTAATTATATGATCATCTAAATTAGATAAGCTAACTTTCAGTTTTCCTTTCTTTTTTAGTAATATAGGAGATTTGATGATTTAACTAAATTGATGACTTGATTCCAGTACATCATCATTAACTTCAGTGTAGTGACAGAATCAGTCAGCCACCAGGGGGAGCCAAAGGGCAAGTGAAGAGAGACCAGAATGAAAGAAAAGTCTTGGTACAGGCGAGTCTCATCTTACGCGCATTTAACATGCACGAATTCAGCTTTGCGCAGTTGGCAAAAACAAACAAAAAAGAGAAAAATAATTTAAATACTGTCCCTGTAGTGCGGGCGATTCCGCCCGCCATTACACTCAACGTAATTTTAACTATACGCGATTTTCGCTTTACACGCTGACAGCGGAACGTAACCCCAGCGTAAGATGAGACTCGCCTGTATTACTTTTTTTCCCCTATGTATGTTCAAACAACTTGGATGGCCCTGGACGTGAAGCGTTTTTTGATGTAAAAATAAAAAATTGTTTGAACATAATTGAGGGGGAAAAAGTAATACCAAGACTTTTCTTTCATTCTGGTCTCTTAACTTGCCCGTTGGCTCCCCCTGGTGGCTGACATTCGGTCACTGCACTGATGTTAATGATATTGTACTGGAATCAAGTCATCAATTTAGTTAAATCATCAAAAAACGCTTCACGTCCAGGGCCATCCAAGAGCAGTTTAAAGTTCTCATGACAAGCTTGATCTGGATGTATTAAAGTGTCTGTCCTTCTGTCAGCTCTGTCCATCAGCAATAATTAAGATGATGAAAAATAACCAAGTGTAATAATATTTACTAGGGCTGTCAAGTGATTAAAAAAAGTAATCATGATTAATTAATTGCACTGTTAATAATAGAATACCATTTATTTAAATATTTTTGGATATTTTCTACATTTTCAATTATATTGATTTCAATTACAAACACAGAATACAAGGTGTACAGAGCTCACTTTATATTTATTTTTTATTACAAATATTTGCACTGTAAAAAACCAAATAGTATATTTCAATTCACCTAATACAGTAATTCCTCACTTAACGTTGTCCCGGTTAACATTGTTTTGTTGCTGATCTATCAGAGAACATGCTCATTTAAATTTATGCAATGCTTCCATATAACATTGTTTGGCAGCTGCCAGCTTTGTCCACTGCTTGCAGAAAGAGCAGCCCGTTTGAGCTAGTGATGGGGGCTTGGAACCAGGGTGGGCCTGCAGCCCCCTTAAGTTCCCTGGTCCACAGCTACCCAGCAGGCTATCAGTTGCCAGCAGTTCAGCTGTCCCTGCCCCGCCTGCCCTGTGCTGCTCCTGCCCTCTGCCTTGGAGCTGCTCCTGGGAGCCTCCTGCTTGCTGGGCAGTGGAGGGGTGGGGGGAGGAAGAGGAGTGCTAGTGTCAGGGTGTCCCCCTCCTCCCCCCCCCTGCTCCTTTACCCCATCGCCACAGAGCAGTGGGGGGGGGGGGGGGTATGACAGGGCTCAGGAGGGAGGGAGCTTGCTGGCAGCAGCTGCTGTCTCAACTTGCTGATCTGCTTAAAAAGGCAATGTACTTAGTGTGGGGTCAGTGTACTTAAAGGGGCAATGCGCATCTCTCACACACACACACACACACACACGGTGTGTCTCTCTCTCTCTGCCATGCTGACTCCCTTACCTCCATTCATGCTACCTCAGTGTGTGAGGCTACATTAACAACATGTTAACCCTTGAGGACTCAGCTGAGTACTAGTTCATCATTTAGCACAGGGGTAGGCAACCTATGGCACGCGTGCCAAAGGCGGCACGCGAGCTGATTTTCAGTGGCACTCACGCTGCCCAGGTCCTGGGCACTGGTTTGGGGGGCTCTGCATTTTAATTTATTTTTAAATGAAGCTTCTTAAACATTGTAAAAATCTTATTTACTTTACATACAACAATAGTTTAGTTATATATTATAGACTTATAGAAAGAGACCTTCTAAAAACATTAAAATGTATTACTGGCACGCGAAACCTTAAATTAGAGTGAATAAATGAAGACTCGGCACACCACTTCTGAAAGGTTGCCGACCCCTGATTTAGCACGAAGGCATTCCCTGGGAAATATCCCACCCTATGACTTCATCAAAGTTATCACTGCTGTGTACAGTATTAAATTGTTTAAAATTTATACTGTGTGTGTATATATATCTATATATCTATATCTATCTGTTGTCTGGAAAAAAATTTCCCTGGAACCTAACCCCTCCCCCATTTACATTAATTCTTATTGGGAAATTGGATTCACTTAACATCGTTTCACTTAAGTAGCATTTTTCAGGAACATAACTACAATGTTAAGTGAGGAGTTACTGCACAGGTACTGTAGTGCAATCTCTATCATGAAAGTTGAACTTACAAATGTAGAATTACGTAAAAAAAATAACTGCATTCAAAAATAAAACAATGTAAAACTTTAGAGCCTACAAGTCCACTCAGTCCTATTTCTTGTTCAGCCAATCAAGTTTGCTTACGTTTGCAGGAGATAATGCTGCCTGCTTCTTGTTCACAATGTCACCAGAAAGCGAGAAAAGGCATTCACGTGGCACTGTTGCAGCGGTGTCACAAGATATTTACATGCCAGATGCACTAAAGATTCGTATGTCCCTTCATGTCCATCCACCATTCCAGAGGACATGCGTCCATGCTGATGACAGGTTCTGCTCAATAACAATCCAAAGCAGTGTGGACCGACGCATGTTCATTTTCATCTCTGAGTCAGATGCCACCAGCAGAAGGTTGATTTTCTTTTTTGGTGGTTCAGGTTCTGTAGTTTCCACTTCCACGTGTTGCTCTTTTAAGACATCTGAAAGTGTGCTCCACACCTCGTCCCTCAGATTTTGGAAGGCACTTCAGATTCTTAAACCTTAGGTTGAGTGCTGTAGCTATCTTTAGAAATCTCACATTGGTACCTTCTTTGCGTTTTGTCAAATCTGCAGTGAAAGTGTTCTTAAAATGAACAAAATGTGCTGGGTCATCATCCGAGACTGCTATAACCTGAAACATATGGCAGAATGTGGGTAAAACAGAGCAGGGGACATTGAACTCCTTGGGGGAGAATTGTGTCACAAATTTAATTAATGCATGTGTCATAGGTTTCACCCCCACTCTGAACTTTAGGGTACAAATGTGGGGAACTGCATGGGAACTCATAAGCTTAATTACCAGCTTAGATCAGTATGCTGCCACCACCCAAATATTGGAGTTATTTGGGGAACTCTGTCTTCTCCCCCAAAACCCTTTCCCTCCCAAGTACTATAACCCTTCCCTGGGTAGTTTTGAGAGACTATCCCACCAATTCCCTGGTGAACACCGATCCAAAAATCCTTGGATCTAAAACAAGGAGAAATTAACCATCCCCCCTCCTTTCCCCCACCAATTCCTGGTGAGCCCAGATCCAACCCCTTTGGATCTTAAAACAAGGAAAAATCAAGCAGGTCTCTAAAAAGAAGGCTTTTAATTAAAGAAAAGAAAGGTAAAAGAAAAACCTCTGGGAGATAGCATACAAGCTGATCTCACAGACAACAGATTTAAAACACAGAGGATGTTCCCCTGGGCAAAACTCTTAGTACATCAAAAAATAGCCAATTTGATAATACCTATAATGCCCAAGACAGGTTACAAAAGAAAATAAACATAAGCTAATTCCTTCACTAAATACTCACTACCCTGTTTGATTCCTGATTCCTTTTCCTCTCCAGCCAGAACTGAAACTGACTCCAGACAAAGGGAACTTCCCTCCTTCCTTTTGAAATATCTTGTCCCCCCATTGGTTCCTTTGGTCAGGTGTCAGCTAGGCTAGGTGAACTTCTTAACCCTTTACAGGTAAAAGAGGCATTAACCCTTAACTATCTGTTTATGACACGCCCCCCAAATCTCAGACAGTGTTGGACCGCACTGGCTGTGATTTTTTTCCTAGAACTTTAGAATAAACAGATTAATAAAACACATGCACCTTTACATATACTACTAATTATGTAAAAACTACAAGACTTTTCACATTTCAAGGACGATTTAACCAGTTAATTCTGGGAAACTTTCACGGGATAGTGTATCAGCCCTTGATCTGCTGTCGCTGCAGACGTCCAAGGGTCGTGGAGAGGTTCACCTCTTCCACACCACCGTCACTTTTCCCTTCGTAGTAGACACCTTCAGGCCACTCCGCGTCATCTGTTCCCTGGGTTGTAAACTGGAAAACTTTTAATTCTCTGGAATAAAAGGGCTTAAGAGAATTAACATGGTATACCTTAGGCTTCATATTTGAGGTAGGGGATGCTATGAGATAGTTAACAGCTCCTAGGCGTTCCTGGACCGTGAATGGCCCTTCCCATGACGCTTCCATTTTATGGGCCTGGAGCGCCTTTAAGACCATGACTTGGTCTCCTACTTTGAAGGACCGTTCTCTGGAATGTTTATCATACCAGGCCTTTTGCTCCTCCTGAGCATCCTTTAGGTTTTCTTTAGCAAGGGCTAAAGAGTGTCGGAGGGTGTTTTGTAGGTCGCTTACAAAGTCTAGAATGTTAGTTCCTGGAGAAGGCGTAAACCCCTCCCATTGCTGCTTCACCAACTGTAATGGCCCCTTAACCTCGCGGCCATACACAAGTTCAAAAGGTGAAAACCCTAAACTGGGATGTGGTACAGCCCTGTAGGCAAAAAGCAACTGCTGTAACACTAGGTCCCAATCATTGGAGTGTTCATTTACGAATTTACGTATCATGGCCCCCAAAGTTCCATTAAACCTCTCCACCAGGCCATTGGATTGATGGTGGTAAGGGGTGGCAACCAAGTGATTCACCCCATGAGATTCCCACAGGCTTTTCATGGTCCCTGCCAAGAAATTCGTTCCCGAATCGGTAAGGATGTCGGAGGGCCAACCTACCCTGGCAAAAATGTCTGCTAATGCCTGGCACACACTTTTAGCCCTGGTGTTGCTTAAGGGTACTGCTTCCGGCCATCGGGTGGCAAAATCCATGAAAGTTAGTATGTATTGTTTTCCTCTGGGTGTCTTTTTTGGGAAAGGACCCAGAATATCCACAGCTACTCGCTGAAAGGGAACCTCAATTATGGGGAGTGACTGGAGAGGGGCTTTGACCTGGTCTTGGGGTTTTCCCACTCGTTGGCACACCTCACAAGACCGGACATAATTAGCAACATCCTTGCCCATTCCCTCCCAGTGGAAGGACTTCCCCAACCGATCTTTGGTTCTGTTCACCCCAGAATGGCCACTAGGGTGATCATGGGCTAAGCTTAAGAGCTTTACCCGGTACTTAGTTGGAACTACCAACTGTCGTTGAGGATGCCAGTCTTCCTGGTGTCCACCAGAAAGAGTCTCCTTGTATAAAAGTCCTTGTTCTACAACAAACCGGGATCGGTTAGAAGAGCTGAGAGGCGGTGGGGTGCTCCGTGCCGCCACCCAAGCTTTCTGGAGGCTGTCATCTGCTTCCTGCTCGGCCTGGAACTGTTCCCTTGATGCTGGAGACATCAGTTCCTCCTTGGACTGTGGACTTGGGCTTGGTCCCTCTGGAAGCGATGTAGGTGATGAGGTTGTTTCCGCTGAGTGTGAACCGCTCTCCGCTGGTGCACTATGTGGTATTTCAGGCTCTGGCTGAGCCTCTTGGGTAGGATTATTTGCTGCTTCTGCCAGTTCAGGCTCGCTGGTGCCCTCTGGCGTTGTAGTTGTAGACGGGTTTGCAAGCGCTGTACTCAGTGTTGGCAAGGGTTCTGGTGCTGGTTGCTTTGCTAGTTCCGGTTCTGGGACTGGATCAACTACGGCTGTAGCACTCGTGGGCAGAAGATCCGGTTCCACCACCTCTGTCTGAGTCTCGGGTAACACAGACGGGGCCCTGGTGGAAGGGTCAGGAACAGAGATAGGTGTGAAAGCTTGCTTAGCCTGGCTGCGGGTGACCATTCCCACCCTCTTGGCTAGCTTCACATGGTTGGCCAAGTCTTCCCCCAGCAGCATGGGGATGGGATAATTGTCATAGACTGCAAAAGTCCACATTCCTGACCAGCCCTTGTACTGGACAGGCAACTTGGCTGTAGGCAAGGTTAAAGAGTTTGACATGAAGGGTTGGATTGTCACCGGCGCCTCTGGGTTGATGAATCTGGGGTCCACTAGGGATTGGTGGATAGTTGACACTTGTGCTCCAGTGTCCCTCCACGCGATAACCTCCTTTCCGCCCACTCTCAAGGTTTCCCTTCGCTCCAAGGGTATTTGAGAGGCATCTGGGCCTGGGGATCTTTGGTGTGATTGTGGTGTAATGAACTGTAATCGGTTGGGGTTCTTGGGGCAATGGGCCTTTATATGTCCCAGTTCATTACATTTAAAACATCGGCCTGCTAAGGTATCACCGGGGCGAGGTGGGTTGCTGGAGACTGGTGTGGGGTGACGATAAGGGGTTTGGGGTTTAACTTGGGATGTAGGTGGGGCCTTGGGCTGCCCCTGGTGGTAGGGTGTGGTTTGAGGTTTTCCCTCTGCTCCCTCCACCCGTTTTGTGTTGATTTTCCCCGCCTCACTGGCGGCCTGGGACTGTTCGTATTGATCAGTGTAAGAAGCAAGACTTTCGACTGAGTCCATTGTCTTATCCCATAACCACTGTTTAATATGATCCTTGGTCATATTCAGGAATTGTTCCTGAGTCATTAAATCAATCATTCCTTCAAAGGTAGTTACACCCCTGCCGTCGACCCATTTCTTTAACAGATCCTTTATCTGGTGTGCATAAGCTGTATTACTTAGTCCAAGCCCTCTCTGAAGGGTTCTAAATTTGACTCTGTAAGTGTCAGGTGTAACTTGAAATTGCTTTAAAACCAAATCCTTAAATTTACCATAGTCAGAAGCCTCCCCAATAGGCATCTTGTTGAATACATCCAGAGCTCTTCCAGTCAATTTGGCTACCAATGTGGTCATCTTTTGTTCTTCAGGAATGGTATGGAGAGTGCATAGTCTCTCAAAGGTGAGGAAATATTCAGCAATATCACTGGATTCATCATACTGTGGACATAGTCGCTCCCATTTATGGATTTTTGGGGAAGTGGAGCCAGCAGGTGGAGGATTTTGTCTCTTCAACTCCATAACAGCCAGTTCATGTTGCTGGGCCTCCCTCTGGGCCTCCATAGCTCTCTTGTGGGCAGCTTCCTCTGCCTCCACAGCTCTCTTGTGGGCAGCTTCCTCTGCCTCCACCCTTGCTGCCTCTGCCTCTATAGCTCTCTTGTGGGCAGCTGCCTCTGCCTCCACCCTTGCTGCCTCTGCCTTAATTTCTAATTGTCTTAGTTCTAGCCGTCTTTTATGTTCATTTTCTTTCTCTGTTGCTTCCAACCTAGCTAGCTCGAGCTTGTTGGCTGTGTCACTGCTAGTCATTTTCCTGCTTTCTTCTGCTGGGCCACACCCCCCTGCAGTTCACTGACTGGGATGTCTCAGCTCAGGGTTGCTTAGTTACCAGAGACTTCCACAGTATTCAGTGTTGCTTTTCTGGTCTCCCCTAGCTATCTTTGTTTGAGAGGTAGAAAAAAAAACAACCCAGCTTGTAAATTCCTTTGTTATTGGAACTTGACCACTCAGAGTAAGAAAGAAAACAAGGAAAACTGGTTTTGTAACTTGTCTGGCAATATGCTAATTTCCTTCCAGCTGTTCACAGCTGGGAACCTTTCTTCTAACAAAAAGCCCTTGTTAGAAAAACTTAACCTGTTTGCCTTCAGGTCAAAAGATAAGATCTGTATCTCTCCTTCACTGTTTCCCCAGCATCTCCAAGGAGAGAGAGAGAAGAAAAAAAAATCTGGCTTGGTTCTTTTACAATCTCCCACCGCTGCTCACCATGTCATAGGTTTCACCCCCACTCTGAACTTTAGGGTACAAATGTGGGGACCTGCATGGGAACTCATAAGCTTAATTACCAGCTTAGATCAGTACGCTGCCACCACCCAAATATTGGAGTTATTTGGGAAACTCTGTCTTCTCCCCGAAAACCCTTTCCCTCCCAAGTACTATAACCCTTTCCTGGGTAGTTTTGAGAGACTATCCCACCAATTCCCTGGTGAACACCGATCCAAAAATCCTTGGATCTAAAACAAGGAGAAATTAACCATCCCCCCTCCTTTCCCCCACCAATTCCTGGTGAGCCCAGATCCAACCCCTTTGGATCTTAAAACAAGGAAAAATCAAGCAGGTCTCTAAAAAGAAGGCTTTTAATTAAAGAAAAGAAAGGTAAAAGAAAAACCTCTGGGAGATAGCATACAAGCTGATCTCACAGACAACAGATTTAAAACACAGAGGATGTTCCCCTGGGCAAAACTCTTAGTACATCAAAAAATAGCCAATTTGATAATACCTATAATGCCCAAGACAGGTTACAAAAGAAAATAAACATAAGCTAATTCCTTCACTAAATACTCACTACCCTGTTTGATTCCTGATTCCTTTTCCTCTCCAGCCAGAACTGAAACTGACCCAGACAAAGGGAACTTCCCTCCTTCCTTTTGAAATATCTTGTCCCCCCATTGGTTCCTTTGGTCAGGTGTCAGCTAGGCTAGGTGAACTTCTTAACCCTTTACAGGTAAAAGAGGCATTAACCCTTAACTATTTGTTTATGACAGCATGGTTCGAGCGTCATCAGCATGGAAGCATGTCCTCTGGAATGGTGGGCGAAGCATGAAGGGACATACGAATATTTAGCATATCTGGCACGTAACTAACTTGCAATGCTGGCTACAAAAGTCCCATGAGAATGCCTGTTCTCACTCTCTGGTGACATTGTAAATAAGAAGTGGGCAGCATTATCTCCTGTAAATGTAAAACTTGTTTGCCTTAGCGATTGGCTGAACAAGAAGTAGGGCTGAGTGGACTTGTAGGCCCCAAAGTTTTGCATCGTTTTGTTTTTGAGTGCAGTTACGTAACAAACAAAAAATAATCTACATTTGTAAATTGCATTTTCACAATCAAGAGATTGCACTACAGTACTTGTATGTGGTGAACTGAACAATACTGTTTCTTTTATCATTTTTACAGTGCAAATATTTGTAATAAAATATATAAAATGAGCACTGTACACTTTGTATTGTGTTGTAATTGAAAGCAATATATTTGAAAATGTAGAAAAACATCTAAAATATTTAAAAAATTTCTATTGGTATTCTATTGTTTAGCAGTGCAATTAAAACTGATTAATCACAATTAATTTTTAATCGCAATAATTTTTTTTGTTAATCGCATGAGTTAACTGCAATTAATTGCAGGGATAGCTCAGTGGTTTGAGCATTGGCTTGCTAAACCCAGGGTTGTGAGCTCAATCCTTGAGGGGGCCACTTAGGGATCTGGGGCAAAAAATCAGTACTTGGTCCTGCTAGTGAAGGCAGGGGGCTGGACTTGATTACCTTTCAAGGTCCCTTCCAGTTCTATGAGATATAATACATGGAGATATACCTAATTGAAAGTCCTAATATAAGCAATATATTTTTTCATTTTTTTGAGAATTTTTTGAGAATTTCAAGCAAATAAAATATTAAACAAATAGAAGATAGTTTGCTCAGTCTGTGACATTCCAGAACCTCCGTGACTTCTGCAGGGGCGGCTGGCCTGGGGGCTCCCTGAGCAGCTTGCGTGGCCCCTGAGCCAGCTGCACCAGCCCTTGCCCGGGCAGTATCAGACGACCACGCCCCTCCCCCCCAGCAGCAGCAGGAGTTTGGGTGTGGGAGAGGGCTCAGGGTTGAGGGCTCCATGGAGTCAGGTAGGGAGCCTGCCAGCCCCAGCCCTGAGGGGGGAGGGGTGGCAGCCCATGGGCGCCACGGCCACCCTCCCCCAAAGCACCCACAGTGCCCTCCGCCGCCCCCAGAGCACCCAAAAGTTAGTCAGGGTTATATATAGTACAAATTATGGACAGGTCACAGGCCAGGAATTTTTACTGCACATGACGTGTCCGTGACTTTTACTAAAAATAGCCGTGACTAAAACATAGCCTTAGTCACAGTCCAATGTCAGGGTGACCCAGTCTGGAGCTGGGGACCTCAGTCTTGTGACTCAAACTTCCCCATACGAAGTGAGCCCAACCCCTCCAAGCTCAGCTCACATAGCCATTAGCATGTACAGGCCCACTCAGCAAAGTTACATGAATGCTTTCCCCACCATTCCTGAACAGATACAGAACCCCCTTCATAGCCCTCAGCCCCAGCTTTGCATGTCTTATACTGCTCAGGAAATCGCCCCCACCCCCACCCCCACCCCCTCCAAACAGGGTAAAGTCATAAGTCTGTTCGTCCATCAAAGGGTAACGAACATGCCCCAGCCTTCATTAATCTGAGTAGAAATCCCCAAAGACTTCAGTCAAATCACACTGGTTTAATGAACCCATTAAAACAAGTTTATTAACTAGAGATGTTAAGTGATAAGTGAATTGGTTACAGAAGTGTTACCAAGCTAAATAGGATTTGAAAGACAAAGGTATCTCTCACCCCCAAACTTTCAGCAGTCCATCCAGTTCAATGATGGTTCTGTGTCTTTCAAACGATATCGCTACCGGACCTACCCCCTGGCTATCCAGGAGTCCACCAAATGGCCCCACTTAGATCTTGGCCTGGCACCTTCCTCACAGCTTGGGGTCCAGGTAAAGCCGTTTTGCCCCCCTCAATCCAGGCTATGCTCCTTCCTGCCAGCAGCTAAACACCCTCACTGCACTCCCTCCCACTGCACTGCCACAAAACCTTGCATGGCACCTGTGCTAACCCCATTAACATCCCTGGAGGCTCTAGATTATAAACTGGGGGTGCACCTGACACCGCACCTGAGATCAAGGGCCCATCAGACATCCCATGCCTGAGATCAGGACTCCTGGCATGCTGGGTGGTCAGAGCCCTAATGAAAGACAGCCCCTACCCTAGAAAACATGGTCTAAATAGACTGGGAGGTGGGGAGGGGAAACTGAGGCACAAAAGGGACACCCCCCCTCTCAAAGCCATGGGATTGGGCACAGCTCCGGCCAACGAGGTGGGTGTAACCCCATACCTCCTGGGTCTTGTTGCAGAATGTCAATGTGACATAGGAGCCCGAAGAAGCGTGTGTGTAGTGCCCACCTGTGCCCATTAAAGGAGGCTCTCTCCTTCGCCGTGGCTGTGGGGTCAGTGCTGTTCTCCTCACAGGGATTGTGGGGCTAGACCTGGCTCCTAAAGTCACAGATTGCCGCATGAGCTTGCCTTTCAGTTTCTAGCCCGCAGCAAGCCTGAGCCAATCGCTCGGTGGGGGGGGGGGGGCTGCCCTGAGCATGAGTGACGCTGTCGAGGTCTGCAGAGAGCCTGAGCTGATCACTTGGAAAGGAGAGAGTTGTCCTGAGCGTAGACAACGCTGCCTGAGCCAATCACTCAATGACCGGCGGGGGGGGGGGGCTGCCTCCCCCGTGTAACTGTGCAGCAAGGCGCTGCAGGCAGGGAGGAATGCAGCAGCTGCAGACACAGCCCTGGCTCAGGTAACATACCAGGACCATCACCTGCCACTAGCACCAGCGCTGTTTGGGGGCTGCTACGGCAAGCTGCTTGCTGTACTCCAACCCTCGCGGAAGAAGCTGCTCAGCAGCCTGGCCTTGTGCCTGGAGCTTCTTCCCGGAGACGCTCATCTAGGGCCCCTCCTACAAACAAACGCCCTTTCACACAGGCAGCAGGCAAGAGCTTAGTGTGCTCCTGGCCTCCAGAAACTCACCCCCAGTAGTTAAAATCCCACTGCAGAGAATTGCACACTCCACTAAGGGGACTTTATTTGAACGCGTCGTGGGTGGATCACAAGGGTCAGAGGTCATGTCAGTGCCCAGCTCTGACCCAGCCCTGCGTGCGGTGGAAACCCACTCTATGGCAACTTAGGAGGGAGGGGTTCGCACAAGCTGCCCATGCCCCCCTCCAGAAAGGTGAGGAGTGGTCTCTGCAGCTGAGCTAATCAATATACAATCAAACTGCATTTTACAACCCAATTGTCCATGGACCATGTCTCAGGTGGGCTGAGATCAGGAGGGCAGAGGCAGCTGCCACAGTGGACCCTTGGGTGCTGGATGCTAGGCTCAGCATGGGCAGAGGCCACAGCTCCCCTACTTCTCAGGTCTGCTGGATGGGGCAGACCACCTGTGGGTGAAGTGGATAAGGCTCACCGGGTCCTCCTCCGTGCCCCCTGACTGGCCCCACCAGTGTCTCCATGGGTGCTAGTGTCTTGGGACAGGCCCCCCACAGCTGCCTCCTCAGCTGCCGCCTCATTGTACTGGGTGCTCCAGGCCTTGGGGTCCTTGCTTTGGATCTGATGAAAAGAGACAGGAAGGGGGGATTGAGACAGCTGGGTTGTGATCTCCCCCAGGGCCTACATGGGCAGCAGCAGCCTTTAAGGGACACAGGTCTACTGCCCCCTGTGGAGGACCCCCTTGCCCAGGCACCCTGGGATACCCCAAACCTCAGTCCCCTTGGTTGCCCAGGGACTGTCCTCCCATTTCCCCAAGACCTGCCCTGTAGGGTTTTAGTCTTCATTTCCTCACAGCCCCCTCTCAGTGACCCACACCTCCAGGCACCCAAACCTCAGCCCCCTTGGGGGCTCAGGCTCTGCTCCCCCTAAATCTGAGCNCCGCCCCCCCCCCCCCCCCCAGCAGGCAGGTACCTTGGCTACAAAGCGCAGGATCTGCATCTTGGAGGTCTCCTTGGCAGCCCGTGCCCCCCATTGGAACTCAAACTCAGGTGGATCTGTGTGGGGTATGCGGTTGTATTCCAGGTACCTGAGGGGGCAAGAGCACAGCAATCAGCAACCACGCCCACTTCTCCAATCCGTCAAATCACGGCCCCCGCTCCACTGTCACTGAGCCCACATCAATCCCTGCCCCCCTCAGCCCCACTTCCTCCCGAAGAGCAGCCATCTGACCCCAGTAACCTGCTCCCAGCATGGCCGAGTAGGTAGAGCAGTGGGCTCAGGACACCTGGGTTCTAGCTGGCCTGTGACTCCTGTCCTCACAGCACCTTGGGATGTAGGCTCCACCCCCCACTGCAACTCCATGCTCTCCCCCTTGGGGCTCTCCATTCTCCAGAGCCCCTGGGGCCAGCCCTCCTTCCTGTTGCCAGAAAGAAAATGGGTTGCTGGATCTCCCCAGCCCACAGAGAAGGGCAAAGGGCCAGCCCAGGCTATGTGCGTGTCCGATGCCCTCCAGCACAGGGAGCCGGCCTCCAGGCTGACTGCATGAAGGGGCAACGAGATAATCTGCGGCATGGTATAAACAGCAAGGCTGTGGGCTCTGCCATGGCTGCTCTGTACACACCGACCACATAGGATTTGAACCGCCTGCCCCCGGGCTCGCAGAGAGAGCAGCCAGCCAACCTGCTGGGCCATTGCAGCACCTCGGACAGGGCCCAAATCTACTAATGTTCAAGGAGGGTGAGTGACAGAAGGACCCCTGGGTTCTGTGCCTGGCTCTGGGAGGGGAGTGGGGCCTACTGGTNGGGGGGGGGGGGGGGGGGGGGGGGGGGGGGGGGGGGGGGGGGGGGGGGGGGGGGGGGGGGGGGAGCTAGCTCTTCACCTCCCCATCCTACTAGATACTGTGACATTCTATACATATATATTCCTCATTTAAATATAAAATTGTGATATTGCATATAAAACAGGCCATGTGAGGTATTGGGGAAAGGTTATGATCAGCTGAATGTCACTGTTCTATCTAAATATGTGTTGTTTTTTTTAACTTCATATACATTATTGCATTGTATGGTTGTCACTAAAATACGCTTTGGGTTTGGGAAGCGCCCAGATACTAGCTCTCCAGAGACAATGCCAAGGAAAGTAACTAATGTCCAGGCGGATGTCAAACAACTATTAACAGCCATTGTCCAGCAAGCAAGTTACAATTCGATGACTTACTCACAGGAGACACACCGGTGTATTGCTTCACCTTGTGGCTCAGCAATGCCCACCAGACATGTCTGGACTTGTGTTCTCCAAGCACATGGACTAAGGGTATAAAAGAACACCATGGCCACATGCTGGGCCTTTCTCCTGCTCCCACCTATGCTGCAAGCAACAAAGACATTCAGAAGACTGAAGACTCCAACAGAGGGGACTGGCCCAGGTTGAAGGGACAAACCTGTATATTAAAGACTACAATATCCAGTGGGGTGAGAAAAACTGCTTTATCTAGATCAGGGGTAGGCAACCTGTGGCACGCGAGCTGATTTTCAGTGGCACTCACACTGCTCTGGTCCTGGCCACCGGTCCGGAGGGGGGGGGAAGGAGGACGACTCTGCATTTTAATTTAATTTTAAATAAGCTTCTTAAACAACATTTTAAAAACATTATTTACTTTACATACAACAATAGTTTAGTTATATATTATAGACTTATAGAAAGAGACCTTCTATGTATTAAAATGTATTACTGGCACACGAAACCTTAAATTAGAGTGAATAAATGAAGACTCGGCACACCACTTCTGAAAGGTTGCCGACCCCTCATCTAGATGGTGCCCAGTCTAATAGGGTTGAGAGTTTAGACTATGTGCTTATATTATCTTTTGGTAACTATCACTTATAATCCATCTTTTGTAGTCAATAAACTTCTTTTATGGTTTATCTTTACCAGTGAGTATGCCTGAAGTGTGTTGTAAATCTGCTCAGGTTTGCAAAGGCTGGTGTATATCCACTCTCCATTGATGAAGTAGTGAACCAATTAATACATTTGCACTGCTCGTCTTGAGCAATGCACGATGGTATATTCCTGAGGTACAAGACTGGGAGCTGGGGGGAGGGGGGGGGATTTGGCTCTGGTGCCTTTCTGTGTGTGATTCATGAGTGGCTGTGGGAGCGTTCATGCAATCTAGCTGGGTGTGGGGCTCCACATGTGGTTGTGCTGAGTGATCACAGCGCCTGGAGGGGATTGCTGCTTGTCACTAGCAAAATATTGAGAGAGACAGCCCAGGCTGCAGTGTTAAGGGGGCACAGCGGTCCCACAGTCCCAGGCTGCACCCTGGGGATCCAGTCACAGACCTCACTCCCCTCCCAGAGCCAGGCACAGAACCCAGGAGTCCTGGCTCCCAGCCCACCCTGCTCTAACCACTAGACCCCACTCACCTCCCAGACATAGAACCCAGGCATCCCGACAAGCCCAAACTTACTTTTGGCGGACAAATTCCTCAGTCACCAACTTCTTGACATCCCCAAAGACCTCGTGTCTCACTCTGGAGGGGTTGTGGATAGGAATGTGTTAAAGGGGCATGGCCTCAGGGCACAGGCCCCTGCTGCTCCACCCCCACTCTGCAAGCCCCTTCATTGATTAGCTAGTGCCCAGAGAGGGAGGAGCCTGCAGCTGGCAGGGGACAGCGTTAACCCCTGGTATCCCAGACCCCGCACATACCCAGGGTCAACTCGCAGTCTCCTCAACATCTCCCACACAGCAGCTGAAAGGGCAAAGTGAGAATGTCAGTCAGGAGGCGGAGCCTGCAGGGAAAGGGCAAGGCCCACAGGGAAGGGAAGGGGCTTACATTCTTTAGCAGCATTGCCCTTCATGAAGAGGAAGCTGAGGATGACAGTGAGGAGGCCCAGCTTTGCTGTGCAATCATCCCTACAACACACAAGAGGGGTGTCACTCACCAGGGAACTCTGTGGAGGACTGGGGATCTGGACAAGGAAGTAGAGGGTTTAATGGCAGAGCAAAGACCCCTCTCAAACCTTCCAGGGCTGGAAAAAGAACCCTGGCATCCTGGCTCCTAGCCTCCCCCACTCTAACCACTAAAGCCAGGGACAGCCTATAGACCTCCCAGCAGACCTCCAGCCACATGGACACTGCAAGGCAGCCTTCTGGCCTCTAGGGGGCAGAGGAACACAATGCCAGGATGGGGGCATGCAGGTATCAGCCATGGCAGTTTTATGTGGGGTGGGGTTTGGTGGATGGGTGGAACCTAATGACAAGAATTAACTCTTAAAGGCTTGGAAGCCTCTTGATGGGGGGTGGAGGAATCTGTCATGCTGCCTCCCACCCCAGCCAGCCAGTCCCCTTCCTCCCTTACTGTTTCAGGTTCTCCACTTCCAGGCGCGGCAGGTTGCTGACCAGGATGTACATGTGATACTTGGGGTCTATCTCCACCAGCTGCAGCCCAAAAACCTGGGGGGGGAGGGGGGAGGAGAAGAGGTGAGGTTAATTTCAGAGAGGCATGGGATGGCAAGTGGGGTCTTGTGGTTAGAGCAGGGCATGATGGGAGGAGCCAGGACTCCTGAGTTCTATCCCTGACACTGGGAGGCGAGTGGCAAGAGGAAAGGGCTGCAAGTAGCCAAGATAATACCGACCAAGAACATCAAGGCTATGTCTACATTACAGTCATAATGCAGCTGCTCTATGCTGGCATGTAGTGTGTATCCTGTGGAGCCACTCTACGCCGGTGGGAGAGCACTCGCCTGCTGACATAACACTGTCCACACCAGCATTTTTGCTGGTGAAACTTATGTCGGTCAGGGGTGTGTTTTTTCACACCCCTGACTGACAAAAGTCATAGTGCAGACAAAGCCCAAGACAAACACAACAGCTTTAAAAGATTTTTAAAGATCACTCAGCTGAAAGATAGTCCCTCATGCAACATGGTGCCCCCTAGCACCCAGCACTGACTGGCAGGGGAAAGTGTCCTCTGCCAAGCTCCCCGCAGCACAGTACCCCCTAGTGCCCAGCACTGATTGGCAAAAGATAACACCCTCTGCTGAGCCTGCCAGGGGAGTGTGTCCCCAGCCGAGCCCCACATTCCACTCCCCACAGCATGGTGACCTGCTGGAGGATCCTGCCGGCTCGCTTAATGATCTCAGAATAGACGCCTCTGTAGTCTTTGATGACATTTTTCAGGATATCTACAAGGGGGAAGAGAGGGAGACATGTTACAGCTATTCCCATGGCTCCTAACACTCCCTGCTGGCAAGACAGTGCCCCTGCAGTGGTAACCCTCTAACCCAGCAGGGCCAGTAGCAGAATCATAGAATATCAGGGTTGGAAGGGACCTCAGGAGGTCATCTAGTCCAACCCCCTGCTCAAAGCAGGACCAATCCCCAACTAAATCATCCCAGTCAGGGCTTTGTCAAGCCGGACCTTAAAAACCTCTAAGGAAGGAGATTCCACCACCTCCCTAGGTAACCCATTCCAGTGCTTCACCACCCTCCTAGTGAAATAGTTTTTCCTAATATCCAACCTAAACCTCTCCCACTGCAACTTGAACCAGAAGTAGAACCCACAGGTCTGGAGTTGTAACTTTTTAATGACTGTTTCAGCTACATTCCCCTCCTCATCAGATACCCCTCCCGGGGATCCCACAGCCTGCACCATGGGGATCTAAGTTGAGTTTCTGAAAGTTTCAAACATTATTGGTGACCCATACAAAGGGGATTGGGAAATGAGGACTCCTGGGTTCAGTCCCCGCCTGTGAGGGGAGTGGGGTCCAGTGGTTAGAGCAGGGACAGCTGGAAGCCAGGACTCCTGGTTTCCATCCCTAGCTCTGAAAAGGGAGTGGGGTCTGAATCAGGACTCCTGGGTCCTATCACTAGCTCTGGGAAGGGGGGGGACGGGACAGAAAAAGGCTAATCAAAGCATGCAGATGCAGCACAGAAGGGGGAGGCTAGAGAAAGTCACTGTGGTCAAATGGCTGAGTCCTGGCTCTGCTGCCTCAGAGATCTGGATTCAGACAGAGGGGGGAATAGAAGTGGCCTCAGGGAGCCCCTCTGCTAATTTGAAGGGGACTGCAGAACCTCCCCCCCAAAGTCCACAACCATCTAGCAGGCCTCTTACCTGCCCGTTTGATGGGGATTTTCTTCTGATCCTTGACCAGCAGGTACTGTACCAATTCGCTCACCTGCAGGTGGAGGACAAGGTGCATTACGCAAAGGGAGGGGGCCCGTTTTGGTTAGTTGTATTCCTGGAGGTTTCATCCCATGACACCATCTTTAATTCAGGATTAATCTGTAATTCCTGGAGACGCCAGGCCAATCCTAGAGGCTTGGCAACCCCCCCGTGTCACAGCGGCCACCCCCCCAAAACAACACACACCTTCTGATCCACTTGAGCCGGCGAGAGTCTCTCCAGGTTCCGCTGCACCTGGCTGCCGCTCTGGGTCAGCGCATAGTCCTCGTCCGCGGCCAGGTCTTCCCCCTGCGCAGGGCGGGAGGCGCATCAAAGCGGCACTGGGGGGAGGGGGGCGGCTGAGGGGGCGGGGCACGGGCCGTGCCCAGCCAGCCCCGGTGGGGGCGGGAGAAGGGGGCCCCCAGGGCTCGCTCCGTACCTGGGAGAGGCCCGGCCCCTTACTGCACCTCTTCTGCGCCATCGCCGCCGGGCGGCTCCTCGGCCCAGGGGGGGTCGCTGGCACCCGGACGCAGCTTCTGCGGGGCTCAGCGTCCGCAGCCCCCAAGCGCGGCCCCAGAGCCCAGGCGCGGAGAGTCCCACGCGGGTGCCCGCTCACCCCGGGGCCGTCCCCGCCCAGCCCGCCGGTCCCTGCTCCTGCTCCTGCTCCCCAAGGGCTGCCCCTCACCCCGCTCCCCCACCCGATCGCGACTGTCTCGCTCACGCCTCCCTCCGCTTCCCGCGCGGCCCGACAACACCTTCCGCGCATGCGTCGCGTCGCGTCGCGTCACCCCTTCGCGCGCGCCCTCGCCTTCCCGCCCCCTTTAGCGTCATTCCTCACCCAGTCCCTTCAAACGCCCCGCCCTCCAAGCCCCGCCCCCCGGGTTTGAAATACGGCGCGAAAATGGCCCTTGGTTCCCAGTCACGGGAGGGGGAAGGCGCCCCTCCCCCACAGCACAGCGGCGCGTGCCCCAGGCAGTGGCCTCCTGGGCCCTCCCCCACTAGACGCTCACACATGCCCCTCCCCCATCACAGCAACATGGCCAAAGCTCCTGGACCTGCGGGTGCTGCTGCTGCACCCCCTGTCATTTGTTAGTCTCTAAGGTGCCACAAGTACTCCTGTTTCTTTTTGCGGATACAGACTAACACGGCTATTACTCTGAAGTTTGGTCCAGTGGCTCTCAGTCAGCACCCCTTGTGACGGGTTGGTTCACAGAAACCCCCTTGGGAGCTGCCAGCTGATGTGCCAAGGCC
>QXTE01000038.1:12538524-12608629 GCA_003942145.1 Platysternon megacephalum | reverse complement strand
GCGGACCCGTCTATAGTTCCCCGGATTCTCTTTCTTCCCTTTTTTAAAGATGGGCACTACATTTGCCTTTTTCCAATTGTCCAGGGCCTCCCCCGATCACCATGAGTTTTCAAAGATAATGGCCAATGGCTCTGCAATCACATCCGCCAACTCCCTCAGCACCCTCGGATGCAGCGCATCCAGCCCCATGGACTTGTGTATGTCCAGCTTTTCTAAATAGTCCTTAACCTGTTCTTTTGCCACTGAGGGCTGCTCACCTCCTCCCAGGGGCGGCTCTGTTTTTTGCCGCCCCAGGCAGGCGGCTTTCGGTGGCGCGCCTGTGCACAGTCCGCTGGTCACGTGGATTCGGCGGCATGCCTGCGGGCGGTCCACCAGTGCCGTGCCATCGGCATCCCCGCCGCCAAATAGCCACCGAAGCCGCGGGACCGGCAGACCTCCCGCAGGCATGCCGCCGAAAGCCACCTGCCTGCCGTCCTCACAGAGACTGGCAGGCCGCCCCCTGCAGCTTCCCGCCCCAGGCACGTGCTTGCTGCACTGGTGCCTGGAGCTGCCCCTGCCTCCTCCCCATATTGTGCTGCCCAGTGCAGCAGTCTGGGAGCTGACCTTGTCTGTGAAGACCGAGGCAAAAAAAGCATTGAGTACATTAGCTTTTTCCACATCGTCTGTCACTAGGTTGCCTCCCTCATTCAGTAAGGGTCCCACACTTTCCCTGATCATCTTCTTCTTGCTAACATACCTGTAGAAATCCTTCTTGTTACCCTTTGCATCCCTTGCTACCTGCAAGGGATGCAAACTCCAATTGTGCTTTGGCCTTCCTGGTTACACCCCTGCATCCTCGAGCAATATTTTTATTCTCCTCCCTAGTCCTCTGTCCAAGTTTCCACTTCTTGTAAGCTTCCTTTTTGTGTTTAAGCTCACCGAAGATTTCTCTGTTAAGCCAAGCTGGTCGCCTGCCATATTTGCTATTCTTTCTGCACATCGTTCCTGCACCCTCAATAAGGCTTCTTTAAAATACAGCCAGCTCTCCTGGACTCCTTTCCCCCTCATATTAGCCTCCCAGGGGATCCTACCCATCAGTTCCCTGAGGGAGTCAAAGTCTGCTTTTCTGAAGTCCAGGGGCCATATTCTGCTGCTCTCCTTTCTTCTTTTTGTCAGGAACCTGAACTCAACCATCTCATGCTCACTACTGCTAAGGTTGCCACCCACTTCTATTCCCCTTCCAGTTCTTAGAATCATAGAATCATAGAATATCAGGGTTCGAAGGGACCTCAGGAGGTATCTAGTCCAACCCCCTGCTCAAAGCAGGACCTAATCCCAACTAAATCATCACAGCCAGGGCTTTGTCAAGCCTGACCTTAAAAACCTCTAAGGAAGGAGATTCCACCACCTCCCTGGGTAACCCATTCCAGTGCTTCACCACCCTCCTAGTGAAAAGTTTTTCCTAATATCCAACCTAAACCTCCCCCACTGCAACTCGAGACCATTACTCCTTGTTCTGTCATCTGGTACCACTGAGAACAGTCTAGATTCTTCCCTGTTTGTGAGCAGCTGGTCAAGAGGAGAATGGCCCCTAGTTGGTTCCTCCAGCACTTTCACCAGGAAGTTGTCCCCAACACTCTCCAAAAACTTCCTGGATTGTCTGTGCACTGCTGTATTGCTCTCCCAGCAGATATCAGGGCCTGTGATCTGGAAACTTCTCTTAGTTGTCTGAAGAAAGCCTCGTCTACCTCATCCTCCTGGTCTGGTGGTCTATAGCAGATGATCACCACGACATCACCCTTGTTGCTCTCACCTCTAAACTTAACCCAGAGACTCTCAACAGGCTTTTCTCCAGTTTCATACTGGAGCTCTGAGCAATCATACTGCTCCCTTACATACAATGCAACTCCTCCACCTTTCCTCCCGTACCTGTCCTTCCTGAACAGTTTATACCCATCCTGACAGTGCTCCAGTCATGTGAGTTACCCCACCAAGTCTGTACCCACTTCTTCGGATGTACTTGCATCCGAAAAGGTGGGTATTCACCCACGAAAGCTCATGCTGCAAAACGTCTGTTATTCTATAAGGTGCCACAGGATTCTTTGCTGCTTTTACAGATCCAGACTAACACGGCTACCCCTCTGATACTTCCCACCAAGTCTGTTATTCCAATCACATCATAGTTCCATGACTGTACCAGGACTTCCAGTTCTCCCTGCTTGTTTCCCAGGCTTCTTGCATTTGTGTACATGCACCTAAGATCATAGAATCATAGAATATCAGGGTTGGAAGGGACCTCAGGAGATCATCTAGTCCAACCCCCTGCTCAAAGCAGGACCAAAGATAACTAGCCGATTGCCCTACTTTCTCAGTATGAATTAGGAGGCCTCCCCTGTTTCCTCCCAGTATCCCACTCCCGCAAATACTTCTGGGCTTAGGTCTCCATCCCCCGGCAAACTTAGTTTAAAGTCCTCCTCACTAGGTTAGCAAGCCTGCCTGCGAAGATGCTCTTCCCTCTCTTCATTAGGTGGATCCCATCTCTTCCTAGCAATCCTTCTTCTTGGGAACCTGAGAAAACTCACTTTAAAAAAATGTTAAAAATGGGGGTTGGGTACAAGTAGGATTCCACCTTTCAGAGATGGAGGGTAAGTAATTCACAGTCCTCCCGCAGCCCCTTTGCCTGGCTTGTACCATTCTGGTGGAGTCCTAATGACTAATACTAATTTACCTTGGGTGTGGGAAATCACCTAAGCCCCAAGAGGTTCGATCACTGGTACTGGCTTTTGGATGAGTATGGAAACTTAGCGAGGGCTTAGCCATATTGAGTCACCAGCACGACCTCCAGTGTGCTTATCAGTAAAGGTGCCACTTTTCTCCCACTGAGGGATTACTATTCATGTGTCTCCTTTGCTGCCTCATCACCACAGAGTGAGCTTCCAGTTGATTCACTGCTCGGTACACCTACTGAGAGAGAGGACGTGAAAGCTGTGTACAGCAAAGCCATAAAGCTGCCCCGCTGCCTTTGATAACACTGACTGGTCCATTTCTTCTCAGTATCCCCAACCTGAAGCCCAATCACGAAGACCCCGTAGTGGCTGTGAAGGGGAGAAGCCTCCTGCCATACTGCCATTTTGAGCTGGAGGACTCTGACTACCTCACTGCAAACAGGCGCAACCCAGAGCTGCGAGGGCCCTGGGGGGCTGCGCTGGATCCCAACACCAGGGTGATTGAGTTTGCATCCATCGGAGTGCACGCTCGGAACAGCAGGTGGGCGTGGAGAAGGCTTGACTTGCTGACTACTGGCTGAGTAGTCACAACAACTCAGCCAGAGACCGGGCAGCTCTGTCTTCTAAACTCCTTGTGGCCCAGCTGCACAGCTCCCAGTAGATCACTTGGGGCTCTGGGCAGACAGGAGCAACATAGACTAGCCATCTTTGCTGCCACCATCCGGTCCTGCAACAAACACAGCTGGTCCCCAGCCCATAGGTGTCGTCCAGTATAACTCTCCTTTCTCTCCACGGGATTGGCCTCTCTTTTGACTCTTTGACGACTTGATTGGGTCAGCGAAGGAAATAACCCCTCTAGAGAGCTCCACTTAGTAAAGAGCCTTGTTGAGTTGGATTTTACCCTCACCACTCTGGTGCTAGGGTTTGCATCGGGCTGACCTCAGTATCTGTTTACAGATGATAAAGGTAGCCAGCCAGCCCAGAGGGCTGTGGGGACTCCAGAATGGGATGGAGCTGTCATGCCCATAGCAGTGGAGGTAGATGGGATGTGCCAAGGAATCCTCCCTTGGAGGAGCTGGCAGTGCCCGGTGTCTGCAGAGCTGCCAAGCCACTAGCTCCCAGAGCTGTTCACTGTTCCCTTTCTAATGGCAATTTCTGTTTGTTGTGGCCAGGACCTTCATGCTTGTGAACCCCACCAATTCCACCTACTCCTTCCAGTGGGCTTGTGAACAGCCAGGAGACTTGCGAGAACAGTCAGTCTTCAGTTGTCTGACAGAAATGGGCCAGATCCGGCCTGAGAAGAAGGCCGAGGTAGGAGGTGTCTCGTCTAGTGGTGTGCAGGTCTCACTGTGTACAATACTGCTCTAACTGTAAGGCACAGCTCTTACACAGCACTTTAAAGAGCTGAGCTTATTTCAGTCCTGCAGGCGCAGGTGGTGCCAACTTGCATCACCACCACCTGAGGAGAGGGCATGGGGAGGGACTGGCAGAGGAAGGGCAGCTTTAAATGCGATCTGGGTTGCCACTGGTGCCCCACGGATGGAGAGTGCACCGGAAATTAATGGAATCAGCACGTCTCCTGGTTGCCATGGTCCTGCCCACTCACTGGCCAGCCTTGCCCACTTCGTAGGCTGTGCCGGCCTGCTCTAGCTCCCTTGGCTAAGCAGGGACTACAGGCAGCCTGTTCCCCTGCAACACCTCAATGCAGGCAGCCTTTCAAACTCACCCCAGGCTATGCGGGCAGGCCGGGGGGGCCTGTCTCAGTAACAACTAGTTCTCACAAGCTCCCTCTGACGTAGGTGAGTAAGAAAATGAAATGGGCAGGTGGGTGAGGGTAAGGAAAGAGGTTTCTCCGAGAGCAGAAATGAATAGGGACCCAGAGACAAAGCCCGGGGATTGGATGACCCAGCTGAGCAGTGTTGGGATACAGAGTCTTTCCGCTACAGACGCCTGGTTTGAATCTCTCGAAAGCCGTAAGGGGCTGCCTGTTGTCTGTGTGACAGCAAGCTGTCTAGTGGCCAATGTGAAGCATATTGTCTCACTTCAGATCCGTGTGATTAGCCAAATCACATGTCTGCTCTAGCAAACTGGCACAGTCCCGCCCAGGAGGTTGTGTGTCAAGCAGGCATGGAAGCTGCCCTCTGACCCGTTCCGGGAGCTGCCATGGTCAGACGTGAGAATATTTTGGGGGGGAAGTTTGCTCTCACCTATTTTGTGGCTAACTAGAGGGCTCCAGTCTGCATGACAGCCGACTATTGGAGACAGGATGCTGCAGCTACAGTCGGGAGTGTGGGCATCTCTCCACATGAGCAATAGCCACGTCCGAGGGTGAGGGAAGACAGAATGAGGGGAGGGAACCATAGTGGTGGGAGGACAGAGAAGTGCCTGGGTAAAATACAGGGAGTCCCTAAAGAACTTTCTGTTCTAGAAATGACGACTCACCGGCGCAGCGCCTCCTGCTGGTTATCCTGGGAATTAGCTCAATTTCAGCCTGGAGTGCCCTCTGCTGGCCAGTGGCTCACTTGCCTCAGGCCCCGTGTCCTGCCCGGACCCCAGTGCCCTTTACCTTGGGGTTCTTCCCCTGCAGTACCCCGCTCTGGGTCTCCCCTCCCAGGGGAACCCCCAACCCTCTCACCCACCTTGCCTCAGTGGCTACTGCCAGTCGTCATCTAGCCCCCGCTCACTGGGGCAGACTGCAGTCTGTAAAGGCCACTCATCATCAGCAAGGAGGTTGGACTCTGCCTATCTCTGGGCTGCCCCTCTGCAAGGCCTGCAGCCTGGGGGTTTACCAGGCTGGAGCTCCCCAGCTCCTGTTGCCTTTCCCCAGCCCTGCTCTACTCCCAGTACCCTAAGCTCCCAGGCAGCCAGGTCCTCCCCTCTCCAGAGCAAGAGCGAGACTCCTCCAGCTCCTGACCCCCAGCCCTCTTCTAAGGGCCAGCTGGGCCCGGATTGAGCTGGCCACAGCTGTGGTCAGCCACTCCCTCAGCTGCTCTCACTGCTTTCAACCCCTGTTCTGCGGGAGTGGGACAGCTGCCCCACTACACTGCTCCATGTCTTTCATTGGGTCAACCTGCAGAGGCTGGAAGTCAGCACAGAATCTGTCCCATTGTGTTCTCTGTTAAAACCATCTTTGGGCATCTCCTTTTGCACGTGGCACAATCCTGCACCAGGAAATTCTTGAATGGAAGGGAAGAGTTTTGTCTACATAGGGACACTCAAGAAAGTTAATCTGCATTAACTAAAGATATGAATTTAAAGTGGATTAATTAAATCACATTAAACTCCTGTATGGACACTCCTATTCAGAATTAGAGTGGCCTTAATTGGATTACGATTATATCACTTCAGTGAATTAAGATAAATTGAATTAAGGCCACTTTAATTCTGAATAAGAATGTCCACACAGGTTTAATGTAGTTTAACTAATCCACTTAAAAAAATTATTTGGATTAAGTTTCCTGAGTGCGCCTATGTAGAGAAGCCCTAAATGTGTCTCACTCACTGTGGGGATTTTCTGGCCACCTGCTCCTTCACTCCAGAGCAGGTGTTCTGTTCTCTTGACCTTGGAGTTATGGTACTCTGCTTTTTTTTTCTTTGCTTTTTTTTTTGGCACACCTAAGCCTGAGCATCTGAGAAAGTCAAAGCAAAATCAATATGACCCAATCCTGCAGCTCCGTTTACTTATTAGAGATGTCTGCCTTGGTTAGGTGTTTGTGCAACTGCCTGAGCTCACATGCAGCTTGCAGTTCACAGGCATTCGTTCCGCACTGAGGCGATGGTTTGCACAAGATCCCAAAGGGATGAGAAACCCTTTGTAGTGTGCCCGTAGAGCAAGAACATGGGGCTGTCACGCCATAAGAAGATGACCTTTCTGATCAACCCCAATGTATGTGTAACCCGGCCTACGCAGTCTGACTGTGTATTCCTCTGGTGGCTAGTCCATGTGTATGAGTCTGCTACAGCCTTTGAGCTGTGGAAGCAGGGTTCTTCAGCATAGGCTGCAGAGGCTCTTCAACTCAGTTCTTCTCTGTGATCTAGCTACTAGGTGGAGACAGAGAGCCACATACGGTATTACACCTGTCCCATTCCTGATCCAAGTCTGGTGTATCACCCATTTCACCACCACTCCATGGATAGTCACCTGATTTAATTTGCCTCTTCTTCCTCAGGTCACGTTTGAATTCATCCCGCAGCACCTGGGTACCACAGAATCGTTTTGGACCTTTACAATCCCTGAACAGAACATCTCAGTCCCATTCCTGTTGGTGGGCAACACCACCGACCCCTCAGTATCACTGGACAGATCCCACCTGAACTATTTCTCTCTGTTAGTCGGTAAGGACAGACTCTGTGTCCCGCACTATGGGAGCCTGTGATTGCTGCTACCTTCCACTTTTCTCTCCATTCAAAAATGTAATGTTCTATAGTTACTGTTGATCCTAATTCTATTATTTAACATTTTAAAAAATAGAGGCTGAAAGTGGAAAAGAGCACTTCAAAGGAGAAAGGCAATTTCTGTCCATCTCTCTTGGGGTTTATATTGCTGCCCATCACCTTATTATCTGAGCACCTTCCATGTAAAACAATAGCAATGTTCAGCAGCAGTCAAAGAAGCTAATGTCAGGAACCCTTAGGAACGGGATAGATAATAAGACAGAAAATGTCATAATGCCACTATATAAATCCATGATACTCCCACAACTTGAATAGTGCATGCAGTTCTGGTTGCCCAGTTTCAAAAAAGATATTGGAAAAGGTCCAGAGAAAGGCAACAAAAATGATTAGGGGTACGGAACAGCTTCCATATGAGGAGAAATTTAAAAGACTGGGACTTTTCAGCTTAGAAAATAGACAACTAAGAGGGAGGGATCTGATAGAGGTCTATAAAATCATGAATGGTGTGGAGAAAGTGAAGAAGGGAATGTTATTTACCCCTTCACATAACACAAGCACCCAGGGTCACCCAATGAAATTAACATGCAGCAAGTTTAAAACAAACAAAAGGAGGTACACCTCTATCCCGATATAATGCTGTCCTCGGGAGCCAAAAAATCTTACCGCATTATAGGTGAAACCACGTTATATCGAACTTGCTTTGATCCACCGGAGTGCGCAGCCCCCCCCTCCCCCCCCGGAGTGCTGCTTTACCGCGTTATATCCAAATTTGTGTTATATCGGGTCGCATTATATCGGGGTACAGGTGTACTTCACACAATGCACAGTCAACCTGTGGAACTCATTGCCAGGAGATGTTGCGAAGGCCACAAGTTTAACTGGGTTCAGCAGCGAATTAGATAAGTTCATAGAGGATAGGTCCATCAGTGCCAGGGATGCCACTCCATGCTCAGGGTGTCCCTAAACCTCTGACTACGAGAAGCTGGGACTGGGCGAGAGGGGATGGATCACTCGATAATTGCCCTGTTCTCTTCATTCCCTCTGAAGCATCTGGTACCGACCACTGTCACAAGACAGAATCCTGAGCTAGATAAACCATTGGTCTGACCCAGTGTGGCCGCTGTTATGTTCTTAATAGCAAAGATCCTAGTTGATTTCATGCAGCGTCTGGCATTTCTCCCTTTTCAGGCTCAGAACTCTGCATGGGGCAGTGTTGGTTTTTTGGTTTGTTTGTTTTTTGAAGATTTTATGAATGTATTTATTTTTGGTTGGTTGGTAGGGGTTTACGGGTAGAAGGGGTGTCAGATTTCAAATTTCTCAAGCAAAGCTGCTTATTAGTGGTGAGTGAGATATAGCAACTGGGGAAGAGGGAGGGTGGAGTAAAGAGTGGGTTAAAGAAGAGATTTCCGATTTGTTCCATAGAGTTTCTGTTGTCAGAGGAATCCCAGTCCATCCATTCATCCACCAGTACAGTATGTGAGAATGTGTCAAGGGGTTGGTCCCATGTAAAGGTTTCATTGGTCCATGCCTGGTGTGGGGACATTCGTGAGCGATTTTCGTTGGTAACCCCAGCTGAGTGCCTGCCAGACCCATGTCATGCCACATGCACTATCCAGCATTAGTGCATTTTAGAGAAAAGCTGCTTTTGCAAAATGTTTAGAGTTTTGGAAATTTTTGTCAGGGCTATTTTACCCATCCCATCTCCTTGCTCATTAAATGTAATCAAGCTCTGCTGTCAAACTGTGATGGGATGTCTACACTGCAGCTGGGAGGGAGCCTCACAGCCCAGGGAGACAGATAGGTGTGAGCTCCACTTGAGCTAGAGTGCTAAAAATAGCAGTGTGGACGCTGCGGCTCTGGTGGAGACTGGGGCTGGCCACCCATGCTCAGACCAGGGGGTGGGCGAGCTGGAGGACCTGAGCTGCTTCCCAAGCTGCAGCATCCCCACTGCTATCTTTAGCACGCTAGCTTGTGCTCTCTCGGTTCCAGCACAGACATACCCTTTGTCCTGGGCTATGCACAACGGGGTCTGGTCCATGACTGGGCTCCTAGGTGCTACCACAATACCAATAATAACCCTGATGAGGGTACCGAATTCTGGGTTAGCTCGGATGCTGTATTTCTCATGCGCAGCTCAATGATAGACAGCCACATTGTTCACTAGCATCCCTAGGGATTCCCTCCGCCTGTAGAGAAGTTTAATTTATTTTACATTCTGCATTAACTATGCTTCTCCGGTAGGGGAAGCTCTTTTGCCTTGCCCTTTCCACCTGCAGCACATCTGGCTAGTAAAAAAGACTTGGACAAGCCATGCACTTTTCTATGAGATAGATGAGTGGTGGCTGATTCCATGCCAACCTGCCAGGAGAACTAAAGGTTTGCTGTCTCCTTCCTGTGTTTCCCCCAAAGGACATGAGGCCCACAAGATGGTTCACATGATTAACAACGAGAATGAGACCTTCAGCTTTGCTTTCAGAGACTGCTCGCGCTATTCAGAGGGACACATTAACTACCTAACAGTGCAGCCCATGGAGGGCTGCATCCCACCTCTTTCCAGGTAAAAGGGGACAGAGAATGTCTAGGGCTCACAGGGCTAGATTGTGGCTCCCAAGCACAGTGCTGTGTTAGCTGCATTATTAGATTCCTTCCACGTTGTACAGTGGTTTCACCTCACGGCATCAGCTCTTACCCAGCCAGCAGGCAGCTCTCGGTGGGACACGCTGGTTCCTCTTCTTACACAGTCAGTCTCCCCGTTTGCATTCAGGGTCCGATCTGCTGCCTTTAGAGATTGCTGCTGTTTTTTACTCTAAAGCCAGCACAGCTCTGGGGGGTATCCTCACTGGAGCTAGAGGTGTAATTTCCAGCTCCATTAGACATACCCACCTAGCTCTGATCAAGCTAGTGCACTAAAAATAGCAGTGCAGCTGCGGCTGCCTGGGTGGTTGGATGGGATAGCCACCCAAGCACCTGAAAGCCTAGGTACATATGTGGCAACTAGCCCGTCATGCTGCCCATGCTGGGGGCTGGAGCACATGAGTTATGAGGAGAGGCTGAGGGGACTGGGATTGTTTAGTCTGCAGAAGAGAAGAATGAGGGGAGATTTGATAGCTGCTTTCAACTACCTGAAAGGGGGTTCCAAAGAGGATGGATCTAGACTGTTCTCAGTGGTAGCAGATGACAGAACAAGGAGTAATGGTCTCAAGTTGCAGTGGGGGAGGTTTCGGTTGGATATTAGGAAAAACTTTTTCACTAGGAGGGTGGTGAAGCACTGGAATGGGTTACCTAGGGAGGTGGTGGAATCTCCTTCCTTAGAGGTTTTTAAGGCAGGCTTGACAAAGCCTTGGCTGGGATGATTTAGTTGGGATTGGTCCTGCTTTGAGCAGGGGGTGGGACTAGATGACCTCCTGAGGTCCCTTCCAACCCTGATATTCTATGACACTGCTATTTTTAGCAGGCTAGCTCAGTCAGAGCTAGCACAGGTATGTCTACTCAAGCTGGAAGTTACATCTCCAGTTCCAGATACCCAGAGCTGTGAGCCACTGTTACCCCTCTGCCTCCGCAAGAGTGAGCTTTGCTGGAGAGCAGACTGTCAGCTCCCTGCCACACCAGCCTGCCCCCATCACCAGCAAACTCCTCAAGGCTCTCCCAGCCCAGACAGATATCAGAGGGGTAGTCACGTTAGTCTGTATCCACAAAAACAACGAGGAGTCCGGTGGCACCTTAAAGACTAACAGATTTATTTGGGCATAAGCTTTCATGGGTAAAAACCCCACTTCTTCAGATGCAGCCAGACCAGACCAGACCTCGCCCAGCAGGTAACAGTCAGTGAACACCAGCCCTCGAGCCCATCAGAGATGGTTCTCTGCGATGCACAGCCCCTAGCACTGTACATGCACAGAAGATACTAAGTTTGCGGCTCTATTAAAGAGTTATCACATTACAGCTTATTTACAGGGGTAAATGCACCTTTCCCTTCAAACCCAGCACGGAGTTGGTTTATTTGAAAAATAAAAGAAGTTTATTAATAAAAGGCTATAGGTTAAGTGATACCAAGTAGAAGGAATAAAGATAGAAAGAGTTACAAACAGACAGAAGTACAAATTCCCTTTCTAATGGCTAACTCCTAACTGAACAAGCTACAGCCTTTCTACAAGGTACTTTCCTCACCCATCGTCTTTTCCCAGCAATGGCTGGCTTGCTTTCAGCTGTGTTCCCTGCAGAGTCCAAGGTGCTGGTTCTCCTTGTCTCCTCAGGTGAAGGATGAGCCAGAGTCTCTGTGTGTTCTTATGTCCCAATTTGCCTTTGTTGCAAGGATCAAACTGATCCCCTGGGGTTCAGTCTCCCATCTACTCTGGGGGTCGACTCCATCTTGATTAATGTGTCCCCTGGTGTGTTCCACAGTGACACGTCCTGCTGCAGTTTTACAGTGTAAGGCCCTGTCTACACAAGCACTTATGTCAGCAAAACTTTTGTCGCTCAGGAGTGTGAAAAAACACACCCCTAAGTTTTGCTGGTATAAGCGCTCGTGTGCACAGCGCTGTGTCGGCGGGAGACGCTCTACCACTGCTTTTATTATGTCGACAGGAGAGCTCTCTCTCGTTGGCATAATGCAGCTACGTGAGCAATCTTACAGCAGCACAGCTGTATTGGTACAGTGTAGACATGACCTTCCTGTTCTCTTCCTGCACTGTAACCTCCGATGCAAATGAATAGCCCATTGAATTTGGCCACCCCTGCTTTGAGATGTTGGCCTCTTTCCTTTGTCTTGAGAAAAGCTGTTTAGCAACTCTCCCTGATGTGCCTGGTTAAAACACCTTTTAGTTACAGACTCTAAAGCCTAATTTCAGTGAGTAGTCACAATTCCACACACTGCGTTGTCACATGCATTTTACAATGATCTTACTGACCACCATGATACCTCACAAGGCGTACTTTGTACAAATATCATTGCAGTAGTGTGAACACAGGAGTGCCTAGGGTCACAAGTATAGACATACCCTATGAAAGAGCAAGCTGGATTCTCTTCCTTGTCTCCCTTCCAGCTACAAGGCCATTCAGTCATTTACACCTGTGCACGCCCATTGAAAGCAGCAGGGCTGCCCAGGTAGCACTGAGGACATCATTTGAATTCAGTGGGACTGTACAGGTGTTACCAAGGCCATAATTTGGCCTGCAAAAGCTTTATTTCCGGTGATGATGCATGAGAAGGACAGATCCCAGCTTGAGGCAAGGCTGAGTTTGCCAGGTTGCCACTCAGAAAACACATCTTCTGACTTGTAAACCAAGCATTTGATCTGGAAATGACTGAGGGATGATAAAAATGGAGCCACTGAGCCTTTTGTTTCCGTCACTTCCCTGGCTCTCCACTGCCATGGCAGTACCATGGGGAAATATTCTACCTGTGAACTCACGTTGGTTTAAATAAAGTTGTTCTTGTTTTTAAGAACAGTTTATTGATCTGCACTTTCCTCAGAGCCTTCTGCTGACCTGTAAGGAAGGCATGTGGGTGTCCTGACCTTTGATCTCATTTGATCCTGGCCCTTAGACATTGACTGCCTCCTGTGAGGGTCTGAACTCCCATCAAAGTCAATGGGAGTTGAGAGTCCTCATCAATCCCCAGGAGCTATCTGTTGTGACATAGCAGGGTACAATCCAGACCAATGAATAGCTGTGTCACCCCTGCCCTCTAACCTGGGGTGCCCTTTACAGTGCCTTGCTGCGGTTTGCCCCCAACATGCCAGTCACTCCCAGCTACGTCTGGGTGTGTGCTGCAGCCAGCCAGCCCCGCCTTGGCCCTTACCAGCCTTAAACATTACCACAGGGTGACCCCAGCACACTCCCAGTCCCCAGAAATGTTTGTCCTGTACTGCCCAGCCCTCCCCTGGACAGTGCAATTATACTGAGTCTGTTATTCCCTTAAGGGAATAATATGCACACAACTTGTTACCCCTAATGGAGGTTCCCAGGCACTTCAATTTAACATACTGGATTAGATAAAATAATAAAACAGGCTTATTAATTAGAAAGCGAGAGATTTTAAGTGAGTCCAAGCAATGAGGCATAAAAGTCAGAAATGGTTACAAAAAATAAAGATAAAACACTTGTTAATGCCTAACCTAACCAACTATATTGGATTCGAGCAGAGTTCCTCACCACATGCTCCAGCAAATGACTAACCAACCTCTCAGTCAGGACTCCTCCCCCAGAGTCCAACGCTTGTTTCCTTTGTCTCTTCGGATGCAGTGAATGCAGCAGACAGGGAGAGAGCGACGGGTGCCTTGCGGTGTTTGTCTCTCCTGTTTATAGTGTCAGTCCCCCTCTTGAAAAACATTTCCAGCTGAGACCAGGAGCCAGAGAGTCTATCTAGACAGATGTTCCCTGCTGGTTTTTTCACCTGTTTGAACTTTCTTTGTCTTCCCTTCCTGCTTGATGACTCTGTTTACTGCTCAAATGCAAATTCAGACAAGCACACATTCCTCTGTTTAGGACTGACCCGTTTGCCAACATCGGTGTGGGCAGGGCTCTGGGGTTTGGGAGGTGTGTTAATAACACCGTACAGGTGAATCTTATCACGTCACATACAATGTTTCCGCACATAATTTACCAAGACAATCCTGACCAGCAAATTATGAGTTTGCCAGTGATACCTCACAAGGCATACATTGTACAAAGATTATTACACTAGTGGGGAGGCTGTGAATATAGGGGAATATTCTCCCACACCTGTCTTAGGTATCTCTCTGGCCCCATTACCATCATACCTGAGCACCTCAAAACCCTTCATGTGTTTATCCTTCACACACCCTGGTGAGGCAAGGCAGGGCTCTTGTCCCTGTTTTACAGATGGGGAGCTGAAGCAGAGAAAGACTCTAAATGACTTGCCCCAGGTCACCCCGGGACAGAGCACAGAATTAAACTCGGTTTTCCTGAGTCCCACGCTAGTGTCCCAACCACGGGGCCATCCTTCCTCGCTTGCTCACAACCTCTAGTGCAATAGAGTTCCAAGAGCCAGCAAATAAAGCCGCAGTGTTCATCTCCCCAGGCTTCCTGTTACCATCCTCTTCACGCCAACGTTGGAGGGGGAGGTGAACTTTAACCTCATCTGCGATGTCAAGAGAAAGACCCAGCCACTCTCCTTAAACGTCAAAGCCATTGGCTACAGCATGAATGTGTGCGTCAGGTGCGAAGAAAACGATGGCTTGTTCACCGAGCTGAGTCTGCAGGAGAGCAGCAGCATCAGCTTCGAGGAGGTGAGAGGGTGAAGACCGGGGGAGGGGGGGGGGAGGGTGAAAAGCGCCCAGACAGCTGCAGCCCTCATCATGCTATGGCGCTTTGTGAAATCGTCTCAGGAGAACGCAGCGGTGGGGCAGTAAAAACAGGCCCGCCAGGCAGAGCGCCCACCCTGCCCATCGCAGAGCAGATGTAGCCACATGCGGCTGGGGCTGGTGGAAGTGTCCTTGCCATGCCTTGCTGAGACAGCTGTCAGTGAGTTTGCTCTTGGTGTGCAGACCTTCCCAGCTAACCCCACACCCAGTGGTCACTTCCAGCCAACTTGCTTTGTCTTGCCTTAGACTCATTGATTTAGAGCCAGATGGGACCATTATTGTCATCTAGTCAGACCTCAAGCTACCATTTTGACTGTAAGCTCCTAGAGGTAAAGGCCCACTGTCCATGTGGCGCTATATCTTGCTCCCACTCTTGTGAAATACTGCATGGCACCTGCTTCGCTGTGAAGCTGGCAACTCCAATGTTCCCTACCAAGCATCCTTAGCATGAAAAGTGATCCTGCTGCAGCGAGAAAGGACTCTATAAAAGGGACGGACCAATCTGCAGTGGGGGGGAAGGTTAGGGCCACTGTGGTGACTACTGCTGCATTGGGGTCCAAGGGGGATGCTTCAGAAGTGTCTAAGGGATTTAGGTGCACACATCCCAGTGTATTGGGCACTTCCACAGTCTTCAGTGAAATAGCAACAAACTCAGGGCCTGATCCTGGCAACCCTTTCTCAAATGAGTAGTCGTTACCACAAGGAATCCTCTCAGATCAGGCCCTAAGCAAGGCATTTCACAAGCCCTTCTGTGCCTAGCACCTCAGCTGTACGTGGCCCAGCACAGTTGCAGAAGAGCCCAGGATAATGCAAATGGTGCTAGATCCTTGCTGGATCCCATGCTACCAACAGGGCAAGAAGGTGTCTTCCCAGAAAGAGAAGTGATGAAGATAGAGGAATATTGCAGGTCACGATGGGGGTGCACAGAGTTGTGTGGGTGAGACATGCCCTGCATATATTTTCATTGGTGCTGTTGGTACAATGATTTTGTGAGGATCAGATTTCACTTTAAACCAAGTACGTGTGCTATAAGACAGCAACAAGTTGTTAGAGACTCTGGGACTAGCTGCCCGATGGATCTTCAGCATAGTAGGCCAGTGCATTACCAGGCCCCATGCATTTCACAGCTGCGGAGCTCACTGGACAAGCTTGTCCTGAGCAGCTGTGGTCCATCCAAGCTGTCGCTCTGTAGAGAACTGTGTTCACAGACATGTACAGGCATCCTGGGCCTTTGCGCCTAGATCCAATCCCTGCTGATGTGTGTGCTGTTTGGTGGTGCATTGCATAGGCAGTAAGAGCCCAAGCCCTCTCTCCGGCTCAGGGCTGCCTATGGCAGGAGGTGACTTGGTTTTCTGTCCATTCATGTTGTGTTTGCCAGCCTTTCAGGTATTAACCCTGTGTGTGCTCTCCTCCTGCATACAGGTGGAAATAAACGAATCTGCTCACCGCAACTTCTGTGTCCTGAACACTGGCAAGTTCAATTTCAGCTTCTCGTGGGAGTTTTCCGGCCCCAGAGCACTGCAGCACTACCTCGCCATCACCCCCGAGAACGGCACTGTGGAGGCAGGAGAGGGAGTACAGGCCCAGCTGACCTTCCACCCACTGAAGACATGCATCTTAAAGGACATGGAGCTTAAGCTAAAGGTCAGGGCGGGGGTGTCATGCTCTCCTCCCTGCAGGGCACAAAAGCCAGGCAAACCCTTTTGGCAGGGGAGAGCTTGCTAGAGCAAAGCCGGAATTAGATCGCACATTGAAAAACGGGGCACCCCACCTGGAGCCACACTGGGCATCTGAGCTGAATGCCACGACAATGCAGGCCTGGGACCATCCAAGGTAGCGGATGGCACCCACCAAAAGCAGAGTTTCTGATTCCACCATAGTACCTAGGGGCACTGACACAACGTCTACTGGGACCTTCCTGTTAGACACCTGCTGGGGAGCAAGACTCTGCTCTGTGACTGAGCAGTGTGGCTGTGGCTTGTTGTGCTGCAAACTGACAGCTACCAAAATCTGTATAAAGCCAGTGATGAAATTCCCCTTAAATGTTAACTCATTAAGCCACGGGATCTCTCTTTTCACACTCCATTTTCAGTTCCCGCTGCATAAGTTTTTCTGGGCTGTCACCGCTGCAGGTTCCCATGGATGCTGGTCTCCCACTGCTGGGCAGCAGCATCTGTGTGAATGCACCCCCTGTATCACTGGGTCACTCTTCCTGGCAAATTCTTCAGCAAGGCACCTTGTGGCCTGTTCTCTCCCCAGATCAGCAACGGGCCCACGTTTAGCTGCATGCTCCTGGCTTCTGTGGTGATGCCCACCATCCACTTCTCCTTTACCAAGCTTGACTTCGGAACCTGCTTCATCTACTATGCCGGGATGCCCCCTGCCAGACACATCCTTACCATCACAAACAAGGAGGCCAAGGAGATTAGGTAGGGCAGCAGTGGGACACTAGCTACCTATGTTAGTACCTTCCCTGGTCCAAGTCAGAGAGTGCAGAGCTTGAGCATGGATCTCCCACATCCCAGATGAGAGCCCTAATCACCGGGCTATTGGCTATTCTGGGGTGAGAGTCTCTGTCTCTGGATTTGGCCAGAAATTCCATCCTGGCCTTGATAAACCTTCCCAATGAAAGTTTCATGGAAACCAACCCTTTCCCATGACAGATCAGAATTTTCCCAAAGAAAACCATTTTATCAAAGAAATCCTGACCACTACTACCCATATGCCCCATGAACCAGGGCAGTGCTGTTATTCCCATTGTACAGATGAGGGAACTGTGGCACAGAGCGGCTCAGTGACATGCCCAAGGTCACACAAGAAGTCTATGGCAGAGGAGGGAAGCGAACCCATGTCTCCCCAATCCCTATCTAGCACCCTCGCCGCTGGGCCATTTTCCTAGGGTGAGAGGGCAGGTGCTTCTGTAGTCAGCTTCCAAATTGCCTAATAGGCACATAAATCACACAGAAAATCACACATTTTCCTAGGTGAGAGACCCTCTTTTCTGTTTTCATGTGAGATAAGAGGGTGCCTTCAATCACTGACCTGTATGAAAGAAGTGCATTCAGCCGGGGGAGTCCTGCCAGGCGTTTTCCCCCAGGATGATCTGAAGATGCCTGTATTTACTTCCCTTTGGGGTTATGGTCATCAGAACAGACCCAATTCAACCCTGCTGGCATTAAGCAGACTCAGCTTCTGTTGCCATCAGGCTGGATTTGTCTCAGTATGCATAGCTAGCAGAGCTGGGCGGACCACTGGCAACTCCTGGATAAAAATGAAAGGATACGGTCAAAGCGGGAGGGGGACAGCGCTCAGCTACTGAACGTTCACCAGCCAAACATTCAGAAAGGGTTTTTTTCTGGACTTCCACAGCTTAGACTGCTTGTACACCAACACTGCCCACTTTGAGGTGAGCTTCCAGGCCGAAGTGCTGAGTCCTGGAGGGAAGATGGAGGTGCCAATCACTTTCTATCCCCGAGAGGCCGTTTCCTACCACGAGATCATCCCCTTTGAAATCAATGGGCTCTCCCAACAGACCATTGAGGTCCTGGGGAAGGGCACGGAGATGAAGGTGAGATCAGACCACTGTTCTCTAGCTCCATATGTCACACAGTCAGAGTGAATCTCCTTCTCCTTTCCTCAGTCATCCACCTGTTGCCATTCTCCTTCCCCTTTCCCCCATTCCCTCCTTACCGATGCTCGCGCCTTCCCCATCCTGTTGTTCTTCTCCTGCCCACAGATCGACATCTTGGAACCGCCCAGCAAAGTGGTGAGATTGGGCGCGCTGTCTGTTGGACAAACTATGAAGAAGACTGTCACAATAGTGAACAATAGCGTTGCCCTTCTCACTTTTAACCTAACTTTCATGTTCACTGTTCCGGAGCTGCTGGAATCTAAGGTAAGGCCTGTTCTTCAACTTGCCACTTATTTGTTATTTGTACTGCCAGCGCAGCGAGGAGCCCAGTCACGGCTAGGCGCTGTAGGTTGTCTGACCTAGGGGGTAGCTGCTATTAGAGTTTACCGGCAAGATGACATGGTCTGGCAGAGCTCAGCTGCTGAGAGACTGGCCACAGCATTACAGGTAGTTGGGGAGTGAGTCCCCCGTTGTATGCGGCAGAGACGCTCACCCTTAGGAAAACCTGCAGAACTCGCAATTGTTTTATTGCGATATCACAAACACTACAATGTAGCAAAGTAGACAGAGAATATAACCCCCAGAACTTGCATCCTCACACCAGTCTTTGCACACAGCCCTTGAGTAGGTAAGATGACCCACGAGAGGTCCTTGCCCTGGCAGGGTCCAGGAGTGCCTGGACAGAGTGCCACCTTGAATCATAGATGATGCTAACGCCGAACTCATATTCAGTAGGGTTCTCAGCCCCTTTTCCTTATCCGTTTCCTCACCCTACTGACGTTTGGGTACCCTTCTTCCATAGGTTACTAGGCCTTTTACTTCAAGCTTATTAGCAAATACATCCATCAGTTACCATGGCATTCTCATGACTGGACATCTGCTGGATATTCCTAACTTAAAATATCTAAAGCTGGTATAGACGCACCTTGTGATTACCTGTCAGCAGTTCAGCAACACTTGCTTATAACAGCACTCTGTCTTGTGACGACCTGTGATATCGGGTCACTTACTGGTTAGTTGCTTACATAGATGATTCATGTCTCCCCATACCAGAGGGGGACAATCTAAAGGGGAGGACACGTGACTGCCCAGAGACCTCCCCCATGCCCAGCACAGGGCCACTGTGCTCTCCTCACCCCACGTTACCTGCCCGGGGGGGCTCTGTCCTTCTTCCGCTGCACTGGCCCCCAGCATGTTCGGCTGCACTCCCGGGCAGCTGGGCCAGGCAGGGAGCAGGAGGGAGCCGCTTCTCACATGGCTGAAGCTGACCGCTCCCGGTCGCTGCTCTGTGCAGCTGCCTGAGAGAGCCTGGCTGAGGCGGCGGCCTGCTCCCTGCCTGGGCTCAGCTACCAGTGATGGGCCAAGCATGCCGGGGAAGGGGGCTCTGGCTCACTCAGCCCCTGTCCCCAGCAGCTTGGCCTTGGTGGGGGGCAGCCCGCCGTTGCCACCTCTCCAGCCAGGCTCTCTCAGGCAGCTGCTGCGCTGCACAGAGCAGGGACCCAGCAGCTGGCCTGAGAAATGTCTGGGCCTGCCAGGGACAGGAACCGAATGTGCCGGGGGGCAGGCGCAGCATGAGAAGGACAGCGCCCCCCTCCCTCCACCACCCAGCAGACCAATCTGGGGGGGCACGTTACTCTGCACACACCCCCACGCATCGCCTCTGGTTGCTTATGTGAGTCTTTAGGCCGTAGTTACGTTGGCTAAGCTATTATATTACAGGCTTGAGGCATGACTGCTTTGAGACATACCTAGATCTTCTTTATCATGTACCCATGTAGCTATAGCAACATAGCTGGCTACATGTACAAACACTAAAAGGCTGGTCCCTGCCCAAAAGAACTTGGATTCCTTTGTGCTGGTTAATTGAACACATGGACTCCAAGGTTAGGTTACAGGCTTCCTGGACATGCAAGACAATGACTTTGAGATCTACAGTAGTAACTAGCCCATCTGCTGTGAGGGTAACTAGGTTCCCACCCTGAGAGTTCCTTCTGGGCTAGCTGAGCGTATGAATTCATACAGCAATCACCCATGGACTCATGGTAAAATGGCATCAATCCAAAGCCTTTGACCTCAGGACTTTGGATTTTCCATCACTCTGAGAGCGATGAATCACAGATGCTAAAGGGTTAAAGCAGAATATGTTCAAACAGTCCATGAAGATTGTGACCCAGCCTTAGCTTCTTCAGGGTTTCCACTTCCCCCTTCTGAATTATATGTTTCAGTGTTGTTTGCCAGCAGGAAAGGGAAGGAAGGGCTCTGGGGGTTAATAGGGTCTGGTGCCTTGTGACGTGTGAAATGACTCAGTCCAGTTTCCTGTGAACAAGTGTTAATAGCATAAGAAAACACACCCCTGCAATTGGCTCTAATTGTTTCCTTTATTGCCAGTCTTAGCAAATCAGCTAAGGTATGAATTGGCCCTGGAGACTGAACTACCCTGTGACCCCTAAAGTTGATTTCTCCAGGTCAAGAATAAGGCACATTAATACATCCCAGCTACCAATCCCAATCCGGACAAATACCTCATAATCCACCTCCCGGCTACTCATTCCCTCCCCAGCCACTAACCATCTCCGACCTGCAGATTTGCCTCCTTCCTCCCCTTTTCCAGACTAGAGCTCCAAACCATTTCCCAGCTGTCAGAATCCTTCCTGAAAGCTCCAGGCACATTTCCCCACTAGAATTGCTGCCAGCCCCTGAGCACTCCGATTCCAGGTGTGATTCTCCTGGAAAAGACACAGCATTCTAAGGATCAATAAAGAAATGACTATTCAATATGATACAGTCCCCGTGCCAGACCCTCCTGAAAGCTGTGACCAGAACTCCAGGATGGGGAGAGCGGTGGGACTTGAATATACAAAGAGAATGGACTAAAACATATTGAAGAGGACTGATAACAGCTTCTCTAAAGCATTAAGGGTTAGAGTGGTTCTGCTTAGGGTAGAGATGGGCTTGGGCAAAGGCTCCATATACAAACTCCCACCACTGAACCTGGAGGAGATGCAGATCTGGATTTGAATTTTGAGTTTCAGTCCCATCTATGGGTTAGATTTGTTTATGGAGTTAGGTAACAACAACATGGGACATGAACAGTGCAACACTGACGAATAGAAGAGGAAGTTTGCTCCAGTGGTCCAGTTCTGCCATTGACTCATTGCTGAATCTTGTGTGACTTTGGACAAGTCACTTAACCTCTCTTTGTGACTCAGTATCTCCTTCTGTAAACTAAAGCTAACTCACCTCCCAGGGGTCTGTGAAGCATTTCGAGATCCTTGGTGGAAGATGCTGTGGAAGAGCAAGTATTTTCCCTCCTTCCCACCCATCCACCAAACAGGTCCATTCTTGGCATAGATGTAACGGCAGCTAAGGAGAGGCACTGTAGGGACATACTACTCCAGGGAGCGATTGGGATTGGGCTAATAATGATGGGAGCAGCACAGGAATGAAACTAAGCAGCTCTGGGAAAGCTCTCCTGTTACTCTCAATAGCTCTTGAGGGCTCTGTGTTCCCAGCGGTCAAACTTCACATTTGGCCATCTGTCTGGGCAGGTTCTCAGCTTGTCTCCATCCAGCGACATAACTCTGAAGCCCAAAGGAGGCACCTGCAGCGTAGAGGTGACTTTCTCCCCAAAGTGCCGCATCCCGCAGTTCACGGAGGAGGTGATGCTCGAGTGCATGGGGCTGCTGCGCTCCTTCTTTGTGGTGCGGGGCTGCTGCCAGGGCATTGAAGTGAGCTTGGACCAGGATCATATCCCCTTTGGAGCAGTGGTGCAGCGGAGCCAGGCTTCCCGGCGCGTCCTCATGCAGAACACGGGAGACATAGGAGTCAGGTGATGTAGCGTCTTCGTACGAGGCCTATTCCACTGAGGGTTTGTGGTGAG
The DNA here is from genome assembly GCA_003942145.1 of Platysternon megacephalum. Lineage (NCBI taxonomy): Eukaryota > Metazoa > Chordata > Testudines > Platysternidae > Platysternon > Platysternon megacephalum. Next base: position 12,586,693 of record QXTE01000038.1, on the reverse strand, counting down.
CCTGAGCCCCAGGAGATCTTTACTTGAGCCGTGCTGTCCCCAGAACCCAGAGATAGCAGAACAGTATGTAGCATGCCTTCAGAGTGGGGGAACATGGCCTCCCTACAGGCCCGGTTCTGTAGCCCCCAATGTTGTTGAGATACTCACGCAAGCCAAATCATCCCATTTAACTCAGTGCCGGTGCACGCTGCCGAGTGAGTACGGGCTGCAGACTCAGGACCTACGTGTCTGTGAAGGCCCATAGCCACCTTTCATGCTATTGCAGCTGTGCCCAAGGGCTGTATCTATAGCTGACTGACAGCACAGAAAGTCATAGAGATGCTTAGAGAACCCTGCTCCCATCTTTCCCAGCCCGGCCTGGGATGCACTGTGAGCCCAGCTTTAAATCTCTCCTTTTCTTCTTTGTGCTTTTCTTGGAAAGATTTAAATGGGACATCAAGAGTTTTGAGCCAGATTTCTCCATCAGCCCGGTGGAGGGTTACATCTCCCCAGGAATGGAAGTCCCCTTCGAAGTGACCTTTCATCCCTGTGAGCTGAACCCGGATATCCACTATGACAACCTGCAGTGCTGCATCCAGGGCAGCGAAGCGCTCAAGCTCACTCTGACTGGATACTGCGTGGTGGTGCCTATGACAAAAGAGGTAACCTTAGCAGAGAGGGACCCGCCGTGCCATTCCCAAGTCCAGCCTAGAAGCTGGCTTGGTTCCCAACCCAGCAGTGTAGCTGTGGATGCACAGCATATTCCCCCAGTGTCCAAATGGGAACAGCAATAGCACAGGTGGAAACTGCTGCAGGACAGAGCTTTAATTCTAGGACTAGGTCCAAGTGAGGATCTTAAACTTCTGTAATGACATGGACACTCATGCCCAGCTTTGTAGCTCCCGTGTGGGCCTGACCGCACCTTGTGAAGGGAGAGGCCATGAATGGGAACTCTGGCACCCCACCGGCCTCCTGAATTCCAAAAGCAGAACTCAGACCAAACCAAGCAGCCAGTCCACAAAGAGGACTGTAATTGATGTCTGCCCATTCTGCAGCACTTACAATGAGTAGCCCCACGGTGTTCGGTAGGTCTGCTTGTGTTAATAAGAACTGCAGAATTGGGCCCTCCGTGAAAATCTGCAAAATGCTCTTATAAGGGAGAGCTCTGTTTCTGTGTTTATACATGCCCGTCTCCCTGTCTGTCCTCCACTCCTCTCCCTTTCGTGTCTTTGCATATGGGTGAGGAGTACCTGCACCCCCCCACACCGCAATGCCATCGGTGAATGGAATGGATTCCCTACGGGGGATGAGGTCTCTCTGTGCTCCTCTGTTGCAGGTGATGAATTTCACATGTCAGGTGCGTGGAAAACACACCCAGACTATCATGCTGTCCAACCGGAGCAACCAGTCATGGAACCTGCAGCCCATCATTGAGGGGGAACATTGGAAAGGGCCTGAATTCATCAGGGTAGAGGCCCATCAGCAAAACAAGGCCTACGAGATCACTTACAGACCCCTCACCATGAACGTGGAGAACAAGAAGCATCAGGTATGTGAGCTGTGGAGGTGTGAGAGCCCTGGCAGCCATTTCTTTTATTGCACCAGACCTTTGTAACCACTACTAGAGACCTGATAACACAGAGCACCTATTCTGGGAGAGTCACTGGTGTATCAGATTAGCAAGTACACATCAGAGGATTTGAGTGTTGAAATGAGCCCCATCCTTCCGGGTGATGTCATAAGAACATAAGAATGGCCATACTGGGTCAGACCAATGGTCCCTCTACCCCAGTAGTCATATCTGACAGTGGCCAATGCCAGATGCTTCAGAGGGAATGAACAGACCAGGCAGTCATGGAGTGATCCATCCCCATCACCCATTCCCAGCTTCTGGCAAACAGAGGTTAGGAACACTTCAGAGCATGGTTTTGCATCCCTGCCCATCCTGGCTAATAGCCATTGATGGACCTATCCTCCATGAACTTATATAGTTCTTTTCTGAACCCTGTTATAGTCTTGGCCTTCACAACGTCATGTCATGGTGTCCCTTGCACTGAGGAGACCCCTCTGGGAGAAGGGACACCAGTTATTCGGGAGAGACAGGTAATAGTAATGAAGAAATCACAGAGAGCTGGGTTTGTGATGACTGGGAGAACCGCATGCTGAATTGCCTGCCGGGTGCAAAGGTTGTGGACCTCTCAATACACCTAGATACACTTATTTGCAGTGCTGGGGCAGATCCAGTGATCATGGTACATGTGGGTACTAATGACATAGGGAAAAGTAGGAGAGAGGTCCTGGAGGCAAAATTTAGATTAAAGTCCAGGACCTCCACAATAGCGTTCTCTGAAATGCTCACATAGCTGAGAAGACAGGCAGAACTACAGGGTCTCAATGCATGGATTAGACAATGGCATTCGAAGGAGGGACTTAGATTTATTAGGAACTGGGGATCTTTTGGGGAAAGGGGGAGCCTATACAGGAAGTATGGGCTCCACCTAAACCAAAACAGAGCTGAACTGCTGGCATGTAAAATTAAAATTAATCATGGTCGTAGAGCAATTTTTCAACTAAGGGCTGGGGAAAAGCCAACAGGTGCGGAGCAGCACGTGGTTCTGACGTCCATAGGGGAGGATTTATTAACGGGGATTCTCCTAGTAAAGAGGAGAAGATAGAAGTTGATAAAGTACAGGTAGGAACTGAAGAGAAACAGTCAACCCAAAAAGTTCAGTTACATCCCAGGAAGGCAGACAACTAAATACAGTATTGACAAATGTTATACATGCTTGTCTGCAAATGCTAGAAGTCTAAATACCAAGATGGGTGAACTTGAATGCCTGGTACTAAATAAGCATATTGATATGTAACCCTTCTGCCCATCTGAGTTGGCAGCAACAAGGGCCGGGTTCAGTATCTAGGGGTTCCGTTTCAATACTACAAAGCAAAACCGGCTCGAGCCCCCACCCAGTGACCTGGGACAATTTCATACCACCCCCCGGGCGCCTCTAAGAGGCAATACTTCCCCTCTCGCAAGCACGGAGTCTGAGTGTAGCAAAATCCTTTTAATAAAGGAGGGAAACAATGCGGCATTATATTGGGGAAACACCACAAACAGGATTCATAATACAAACCATGAGCAAAAGACCCACCCCCAAGTAAGGTTGGCAGTGTCCTTTTCCCCTCAGGGTCTTAAGTCCAACAACCCAAAAGATCACCCCAAAGTCCCAAAAGTCCAACACCTCTAAAGTCTCTTGAGTCCAACAACCCAAGAGTCTCTGTCCTTGGTCAGTGCAGCCCCAGAGCTGCAGAGTTTTTGCCCCCCCCAGCCTGGGTGGAAGGGGGGGGGGAGAAAGGGTACGCAGGGTGTTAAGGGGCACCTTACGTGGTCCAAGGCCAACTGCCCCGCCTCTCCGTGGGGTTCTGCTGCCGCCTTCACCATGAGCCGCTCCGCTCCGCTCCACTATCCGTCCCCGTGAGCTGCACCAGCCGTCCCACGAACTGCTCCGCTCCGCTCGCTGTCCCACAGGCAGCGCCAACCGTCCCGCAAACTGCTCCGCTCGCCGTTCTGTGGGCCACGCCAACTGTCCCGCAAACTGCTCCTCTCTGCCAGCCGCTTCGTAAACTGCTCCGCTCGCCGTTCCGTGGGCCACGCCAACCGTCCCACAAACTGCTCCGTTAGCCGCTCCGCGAACTGCTCCACTCCACCAGCCGCTTAGCAATATAGCTTCAGGCTCCCCCACTAGTTAACACAGCACTCAGTGATCTCAACTCTTAATACCTTTAGTGATTTCAGCTCTTAGTGATTTCAGCTTATAGTAGGGGAGCCCTAGTGCTGGTGCACCATTGGCCCAAAGCAAATTCAGCTCAGCAGTCTGTAACTAGATTCCTAATGGGATCAAAGTTAGCTCTGACATTCAACAGTGGAGAGAGAAGGAGGTGCAATTGGTGTGTCAGGCCCTCAAAGGGGGCCCATCCCATCAGGTACAAATACCTGTCCCCAAACTCTCTCCCTTCACTGGGTTTTGGAACCCATGTCCCTTGTCTAGCAAGTGCTACTTAGTTGATGGTGAGTCCCTCTGTCATCAAACAGTTCCACTGGCCTTGATTCACATAACCATGGTAACTCAGGGTAACAACACTTTATTCCTCCTGCCCCAATAACAGAGAAACTGGGGATCCCACAGCCGCCAAAGTGACCATTTTGGGCTGCTGGGGCTCACGCTAGGTGGGGTGGGTGTGCCTATGCAAATGAGATCAGCCCCTGAAGTTCTTTTCCACACTCCCCATAATTCACCACCAGATGTCAGGGTAGAGCTCATCCTGACTCTGCTTACAGATATACTAGGCATCACAGAAACTGGGTGGAATGATGTTAATCAATGGGACACAGTTATACCAGGGTACAAAATATATCGGCAGGACAGAGCAGGTTGTGCAAGTGGGGGATGGCACTATATGTGAAAGTGAGCATAGGGTCAAATATAGTAAAAATCTGAATCAGTACCATCAAATCTCTCTGGATAGACATTCCATGCTTCAATAAGAATATAGCAGTAGGAATGTACTACCAACCACCTGACAAGGATAGTGATGGTGATTGTGAAATGCTCAGGGAGTTTAGAGAGGCTACAAAAACAGAAAACCCAATAATAATGGGGGATTTCAACTATCTCCCTATTGACTGGGAACATGACACTGCAGGATGGGATGCAGAGATAAAATTTTGTGACACCATTAATAACTGCTTCTTGGAGTGGCTAGTCCTGGAACACACAAGGGGAGAGGCAATTCTTTATTTAGTCATAAGTGGAGAACAGGATTTGGTTCAGTGGGTGAATATAGCTGAACCGCTCATTAATAGTGACCATAATGTAATTAAATTTAACATCCTTTTAGGAGGAAAAATACCAAAGAAACACCCACAGTAGCATTTAACTTCAGAAAAGGGAACTACACAAAAATGAGGAAGCTAGTTAAATGGAAATTAAAAGGAACAGTCACAAGAGTACAAAAATACCTGCAAGCTGCATAGAAACGTTTTAAAACCACTGTAATAGAGGCTCAAAGTAAACATATTCCCCACATAAAAAAACCCAGCAAGAGGACCAAAAAAATGCCACCATGGCTGAACAACAGAGTAGAAGAAGTGGTTAGATACTAAAAGGCGTCCTTTAAAAATTGGAAGTCAAATCCTACTGAGGAAAATAGAAAGGAGCATAAACTCTGGCAAGTCAAGTGTAAAAGTATAATTAGGGAGGCCAAAAAACAATATGAAGAGCAACTGTGGTGCTAACTGTGCACTCTAGGAAGACAAGGCCACTGCGGAGAAGCTAAATGAATTCTTTGCATTGGTGTTCACTGCTGAGGATATGGGGGAGATCCCCACACCTGAGCGATTCTTTTTAGGTGACAAATCTAAGGAACTGTCCAAGGTTGAGGTGTCTATAGAGGAGGTTTTGGAACAAATTGATAAATTAAACAGTAATAAGTCACTGGGACCAGTTCTGAAGGAACTCAAATATGAAATTGCAGAACTCCTAACTGTGGTATGTAACCTATTGCTTAAATCAGCCTCTGTACCAGATGACTGGAATGTAAAGCCAATTTTTTAAAAAGGCTCCAGAGGCGATCCTGGCAATTGCCGGTAAGCCTAATTTCAGTACCAGACAAATTGGTTGAAACTATAGTAAAGAAGAGAATGATCAGACACATGGATGAACACAGTTGTGACCAGGGACCCAGGGGGGCCACACTGAGGATATTCAATTAGGGAAAACTGCAAAGAATGGGGCAGACAATTCCCAAAGCTGGTGGTTATTCCAATACTTAGATCCACCAAAATAGCCACAAAACAGCTTCTATAATATCTTACTGGTTACACAGAAGTCAAAACACAATTCCCTTAAAAGCAACCCAGCCTTTGGGCTCCCTCCCAGACAGCCCAGTCAAATATGAAAGTTCTGCCAACCCAAAAGATCAGACACATTACCTCCCAGGTTAATGACTATTTCAGATCTTACCCAAATGCATGCTTATAGCCAAATACACGCTTATTAACTAAACTAACATTTATTGAAAAAGAAAAGAGAGTGAATATTGGTTAAAAGATCAGTATCCATACCGACATGATTACAGTTCTGAGATCAGTTTCACAACAGAGATGGGGAGCTTTGGAGTTGCATATAGTTCTTAGAATTAGTCCATAGGTTCAGGCCAATGTTCCATACACAGGGTGATCAGGGCTGGCTCCAGCATTTTTGCCACCCCAAGCGGCGGGGGAAAAAAAAAAAAAAGCTGCGATCGGCGGCAGCTGCCGCCGCTTCATTCTTCGGCAGCAATTCGGCAGCAGGTCCTTCCCTCCGAGAGGGACTGAGGGACCCGCTGCCAAATTCCACCGAAGAGCCGGACGTGCCGCCCCAAGCACCTGCTTCCGTGCCTGGAGCCGTCCCTGAGGGTGATCCAGATGGGACTGGAGATCTCAGTCTTATGACTCAACCTTCCCCCACATGAAGCATCAAGCAGATCTGAGATAAAAGGATCAGGTCCCAAGAGTTTTTATACAGTTTTCTGGTAGGCTGTGATAGCCTCTTTACAGCAGGGGTTCCTTGGGTGAAGAATAGCAGCTCTGAAGTAGAACTAACTATCTTCTATGCATACCCAAGTAATTAGTTGCATTCATCAGCATAAGGTAATTATCCATTAAGCAGTTTATAGACAATTTACCACAGTCTTTAAAGTGAAATATAGACAATAGTGTTATCACTCCCACATTTCATCTAAATGTTAATATTCCCTTTTGATCTCTGAATCAATAGAATAGCAGGCTTGGAAAGAACCTCAGGAGGTCATCTAGTCCAACCCCCTGCTCAAAGCAAGACCAATCCCTAGACAGATTTTTACCCCAGCTCCCTAAATGGCCCCCTCAAGGATTGAACTCATAACCCTGGGTTTAGAAGGCCAATGCTCAAACCACTGAGCTATCCCTCCCTGCTAGCTGTAGTGATAGCAAGAACTGTCTGTTTACGTGGCTAACATCTAGCAAGACATAAGTAAACACATACAATTAGTATTATCTCTAATTCTCTAACAATACAGGTTTGCATTTCAAAGCGTTAGTCCATTTAGCATGGCTATATTAACTATTTCTATGGAATAGCCCTAATTACCATTTACATATTTTTCTAACATGTCTATAAAGGTTGAATTTGGGTCATTTACCCTGCTGGTTGCTTACTGGCCCAGCGACACAACAGTATATTGGGAAGAGTCAACCTCGCTTTTGTGAAGGGAAATCATGCCTCACCAATCTATTAGAATTCTTTGAGGGTGTCAACAAGCATGTGGACAATGGTGATCCACTAGATAGAGTGTACTTTGGCTTTCAGAAAGCCTTTGGCAAGGTCCTCACCAAAGGCTCGTAAGCAACGTAGGCTGTCATGGGATAAGAGGGAAGGTCCTCTCATGGATCGCTAACTGGCTCAAAGATAGGAAACAAAAGGTAGGAATAAATGGTCAGTTTTCACAGTGGAGACAGGTAAATAGCAGGGTACCCCTGGGGTTTTTAAATAGCAATATCTGTACTGGGACGAGTGCTGGTCAACTTATGAATAGGGGTAAACAGTGAAGTGTCAAAGTTTGCAGACAATACAAAATTACTTAAGATGGACTGGTAAAGTCCAAAGCTGACTGTGAAGAGTTACAAAGGGATCTTGCAAAACTGGGTGACTGGGCAAGAAAATGGCAGATGAAATTCAGTGTTGATCAATGCAAAGTAATGCACATTGGAAAACATACTCCCAACTATACATATAAACTGATAGGGTCTAAATTAGCTGTCAAGAAAGAGATCTTGGAGTCATCGTTGATAGTTCTCTGAAAACATTTGCTCAATATGCAGTGGCTGTCAAAGAAGCTAACAGAATATTAGGAACCATTAAGAAAGAGATAGATAATCAGAACATATCATAATGCCACTATTGCATGCGGTTCTGGTGGCCTCATCTCAAAAAAGATTTACTAGAATTGGAAAAAGTACAGAGAAGGGCAACAAAAATGATGAGGGGTATGGATCAGCTTCCATGTGAGGAGAGATGGAAAAAGCCTGGGACTGTTCAGCTTGGAAAAGAGAAGACTGAGGAGGGATACGATTGAGGTCTATAAAATCATGACTGGACCATGCTGCCAAGACATCACGGCCATTGTTCTCAGAGATAGCTAGATCGGAGCTCACTCGGGTATGGCTGCACATGCCGCAGTCACCCCTCTGATTACAGTGTAGACAGACTGAGCTACTGAACCAGGATTGCACCAGGTGTGGCTGGTTTCACAGAGAGCTGCTGTTGCTGCCTGAATTAAGCACTGTGCCCCACTAAAAGGCCTCTCCAAGATGTCCCACACACTTGGAGGTCACAGCCGCTGCCCCAAGGAGGTTTGCTGGGGAATCTTTCTGCTGGCCCGAGGATGCCAATCTGCAGACTACTAGCAGCTCCCTGGGAGTGCTGAAGAGGGAAGGGAAGGGCAGGTGTACAGGAGAAGCAGGCTATGAATCAGGAGTGAGGACAGAGGGAGGCTGCACACTCTCACCTGGGGGAATCTGCAGGAGAGAGGCTTGTATGGGAGCTGGAGCATCGTGGCAGGGATAATGAGGGCCATGGGAGAAAGCTCACCATCCACCAGCTTTATTAGCAATGGTGACTGCCAAGACTGCTTCTAAGGCAACAGCTGGAGACTTTAGGGGGCAGAACCTGGGATGCAGATCTGCACAGAGTACAGCTCACTTTTGCACTCCCCTGCTGCTGCTGCATCTCTGGGCACGGCCAGTCCCTCTGCCAGCTGCGCACAACCGCAAAGTGACTGTACCGCAGCTGAGAATCAGCATTGTGCAATGACAGCCTGACCCCACCTGCTTTTCTCCAGCCATGCCACCTCTCCTCTGCCACACCAGCAGGAGGGATGAGCGGTGGAGTAGGAGCCCCCTCTATTGATTCTTCACCGCTGCAGGATCAGCCTGGCATTGGGGTGCATCCAGGGCCGGTGCAACCCATTAGGCGACCTAGGCGGTCGCCTAGGGCACTAAGATTTGGGGGGCACCGGCCGCCCCGGTCGTCAGCGGTAATTTGGGGGCGGGACCTTCCGCCGCCACTGTCAGGGGTGGTATTTGGGGGGCGGGACCTTCCGCTGCCCTAGCGGCGCTCCTGGGTGCGTCTTTCTAGGCTGGTGGAAATGGCTGGCTTACCCAGGCAGCGCAGCGCAGAGCAGTTGTCGTCATACCAGCAGCTCTGGCCCATGTATGTATGAGCTCAGGAGCGGAGAAGCTGAACAGGGACCGTGAGGGCAGGGGAACCTACCAACCTTTTGCATTGTCTCTAGGGCTCCATCTTCTTTCCGCTCCCCGATGGGACAGGTTTGCTGTACCTCCTGCAGGGGACTGCAGAGCCCCCTAAGTCTTCAGGGACCATTGTCCGAGAGGTGCCATGCAAAACTACCTACACCGAATTGCTCCCCATCGCGAACTGGCTGAATAAGCCACAAAGGTAAACTGGGAAGGACCTAGCTGTTCACAGCTAGCAGCACGAGAGGGGCTTTCCAGGCTAGCTCCATCACTGGTGTTACCCTAACAACTCCCAGCCACCAGCCAGTGTGTGCTGTGACTCGGGTTCCCAGAAAGCCTCTGGGAAATTGTCTAGGCCACAAGTTTGCAGGCACTCAGACTGGCCTTTATTCCTGTCTCAGGCAGCATGGGTGTGGCTGACAGTCAGCTCTGCTTTGGGAGGGTTCATGCCAAATAAACTCCATCTCCCTCCCCATAGTAACCGGGGGGAAATTTGCCCAACAGTTTGGCAGGGCAAGAGCTTTCTAGAAACAAAACATGATTAGGCCTTCAGCAAGCTTGTCACAGGGACGTCACCCATCCCCGCCATCTGTAATAACACCCTGCCTAGTCACACCCTCTGATCCATCACGTACCACCCCAAGGGCTGATCAGACTGCGGCCTAGGAGCCCTGTGCTCCAGGGACTGCCCGGATAGATCAGAGCTGGTGTCCATTGCCCTGGCTCATAGGCGCCAACTTCCCCTCTGCCCCGTGGGTGTTCGACCCCCCACCCATTCCTGGCCCTGCCCCTGCCCCACCCTCACCCCACCCCAATTCCACCCCCTTCCCCCAAGTCCCCGCCCCTGTTCCGCCTCTTTACTGCCTCCCCAGAGCGCACCATGTCCCCACTCCTCCCCTTCCCTTCTGGAAAGTCCTAAGTGCCGCCAAAGAGCTGTTAGGCGGCAGGAAGCACTGGGAGGGGGAGGAGCAGGGACGCGGCGCTCGGGGGAGGAGGAGGCGAGGTGGGGGTGGGGGCCAGGGAAGCTTGGCTGCCGGTGGGTGCGGAGCACCCACTAATTTTTCCCCGTGGGTGCTCCAGCCCCACAGCACCCACGGAGTGGGTGCCTATGCCCTAGCTTATGCACTTTCCCCTTGGGGTTCAGGAGATCCCACAGACCCTCGCCTGTTAAATAACAATGGACTCTACAGGTCAAGATGACAAGGCCCCGTCTGGGTTTCCTATAGATCAGTGAAATGAACCGACAGGATTTGGTCCATCCTCACTAGAATTCAGACGGGTCACATGCAGGGCCGGCCTTTGGGGTGGGCTGTACGGGCCCCAGCCCAAGGGGGCACCGTGCGCAGAGTTTGGATTCCCACCTGACCTGCTGCTGAGAGCCAGCTGGGCTGGCGGGGGCGGCAGGCGGGTGAGCAGCAGCGGGGGGAGCGGGGGGGAGTTGGAGGAACAGCCCTTGGAGCCAGGTGACTCCTCCGGAGCAGGGGTGCCCTCCCCTCCCCTCCCCCCCTCTGCTCCACGTGCTCAGCCGCTGCTGTTCCTGTCCCCCCACACACCCCCGTTCGTCCCTGGAGGGCCCCTGGCCACTCCGCACTGGGAGCGTCTCCTGTCTGCTCTGCAGGGGGGGGCTGATGGCGGGGTGTCATCCCCCCCCGTGTACCCGATTTCCCCTAAGCTGGGGGGACGGGACGGGGGGTGTCTGTGCTGCTGCCTCTCTGGGGCCCGAGCTGCGGGCGTCTGCTTGTGTCTGAACCAGCCTAGTTCAGGCTCCCGACCCTGAGTGATTTCTTAAAGAGACAGCGCAGTCACGCAGTCAGGCGCACACACACTGCCCCCAACACAACACACACTGTCCCACACTCCCCTCAACACAACACACACTGTCACACACGCCCCCCAACACACACACACACCCACTCCCCCCAACACACACACCAGGGCTCCCTGCACCCACGTCACTTCCCCACCTGGGCTGCGCTGAGGCAACAGGAGGTGCTGCTCTCTTGCCCTCCCCTTACGCAGCCCACAGGGAAGGTGCCCTGGATGCAGGGAGCCCTGACAGCTCCTCGCGCCCCCCTCCCAGCCCCCTAGGGCTGCGCGGGGCGGAGGAGCAGCAGTGCCGTGGGGGAGCGAGCAGCAGTGCCAGCTGCTTTGTGCATCCAGGTGAGGTTCCCCACGTGGGTGCAGGAGGGGGATGCAGGGGGTAGGGTGAAGGGGGCACAGTGCAGGGATTGGGGTGCAGGAGGGAGGGGCAGGGGTTGGAGTGAAGGGGGCACAGTGCAGGGATTGGGGTGCAGGAGGGAGGGGCAGGGGTAGGAGTGAAGGGGGCACAGGGCAGGGGTTGGGGTGCAGGAGGGAGGGGCAGGGGTTGGAGTGAAGGGGGCACAGGGCAGGGGTTGGGGCTCAGGAGGGAGGGGCAGGGGTTGGGGCAAGGGGGCATGCCCAGTGTAGGAGTTAGGGGCACAGGAGGGGGCAGGGGTTGGGGTGCAGGAGGGGGCAGAGGTTGGGAGTGAAGGGGGTGGTGGGATTAGGGGTTCAGGAGGGGGAACAGGCACTAGGGGCAAAGGGGCACAGTGCAGGGATTGGGGGGAAGGGAGGGTGGGGAGCCCACAGGGGCCAGGGGCATTGGGGGGTGCCACGCGCACGGGGGCCAGGGGCACCAAAATGTAATTTCGCCCAGGGTGCCATTTTCCCTAAAGCCAGCCCTGGTCACATGGTTTGAAACCACAAAGCACATGTTGGACCAACTGCACGTGCAGGGCCCAGGAATTGTGGGATAGCTTTGGTGGACTATCCGAACACAAGTCTGGCTACAAGAGCCTCAGTGAAGTGGGCAGGTGTGACACTACAGCGGACCGTGGGCTCAGACCTCTACCCTGGGACGAGCCAGTCAGCCCGTGTTGTGAGGGGTGCGGGGCATGTCAAAGGGCTTTGTGGGTGTTAGGGTCCGGGCGTAGACATGTGTCAGAGCCCGTGTCCCTACTACAGTGTCGACAAACTCTAGCTGCACCAGTCGGACAGCCTGCGTAAACGTTTGCTGCCGGGCGGATGTCTGGCTGTTTGCAGTGGGAATGAGGCCTCTTGACCTTTCTCTTGTTTGTCTCTCCCCAGATTCCACGTGATAGTGGATGTGATCAAACCAGAAAAGCTGGACATCACCACCATGGTGAAGGGCCTGGACTACACGGAAGTGCCTGCCTCCTCCAAGAAGGACTATAAGCTCACCTTCTTCTCCTACAAGGAAGGGCTATTCAGTGCCAAGGTAGACCCACTCCCAGGCCCTGCGGCTCCGCAGAGGAAGGGTTGCTTGCTGATCATGTGTGGGGATGAGGGTGGGTGTCTAGGATTTTAAACCAAAACATTGAAACTTTTGGGTGCCCAGAATGAAGTGACTGCTCTGGTAGTTAGGCATCTAAAGTAAAGCTCCCCTGGAAGCTGATCAGGGCACCTGTTCTCTGCCAGGTGTGCATAGGAGGCAGGTGGGAAGAGTCCAAGATGAGTTCATTTCTCCTGTGACCAGAACCAGCCCCCGGTCCAGAGGGAGCTCCCAGCTCCCCTAGGTCTGACTGTTACCTCTTTTGTACTTGATTTCAGGTGACCTTTCGCAATGAGGCGACACAGGAGTACGTATTCTACCTGGTCACATTCAAGGCCATCCCTTCCGGTCCGGTCAGCACCATCGAGATGGTTACCCCTGTTCGGCAGAGCACGTCCTCATCCGTCAAGGTGGAAAACCCCCTCGTCTTCCCGGTGACGTTCACTACAGACTGCAAAGTGCCCGATGTCAACCTCCCGCCGCAGTTCGTTGTGCCCGCCCAGTCCGAGGTAGGACAAAGCCTTGCACAGCAAACCTGCTTGCCCTGCTCTCCTCCCTCAGCAATAGCGCAATTGCTGTGACCTTCAAGAATGTCAACAGGCCAAGTGCTCCTGGCCCAGGTGTTAGCCTGAGCTGCGTGTGCACTATGGGGCTGGTTTCCAGTGGTAACAGACCCCACCTGATCCTCAGCGGCTGCAGTCTCCAAAGGGTCACATGGGAATGAGAAGATGGGGAGGGTAAGCAAATCAGAGAGGTGGGGGGAGTGTGGACATGCGGAGTATCCCATCCCTACAGAGAATTACACTGCCCTGCAGGAACCTGCCACGCACCGCTAGTATGCCTGTAACGCAGCACACGGCCACATGCAGAGTTGCTGCCAACAAGCCCACAGGCCTTCCCACCACTGTTGTGATTGCAAGGCCAGCTCCCGAGTCATTCGCCCCTGTGCCAATCCCCTCCAGGGCAGTGCTGTCACCGCCACACTGGTTCAGGTGCTTCCCCAAGTGCAATCCCACGAGGCTTCTGCCTGCCCTTCTGAGCATCATCTCTGTCCCCTGTCCAGGCCTTGGCGGCGCTAAACACCCCAGCTCCCCGCACCCTTGTTCTGGGTAGGCCGAGAGCAGCTGAAGTGGGGCTGAGCTGGTCTCTGCTCTACCAATCTCCTTCACCACCCCACAGCTCCCCTGGCCCAAAGAGCAAAAGGACACAAAAGTCGGATGAAGAGTACAGCTTTATTTTGGAAAATACTGCCGCTTTGTCTGCGGGCCAGCGGGGAGCTTTTCCTTTTCCCTGGGGCAGATTCTCCACAAAGCAGGCAGGACACAATGAATGGTTAATTAACAAACATACAGACATGAACAGGCATCATCCTCCCTCCTGCTTTACAGGGGTTTGCCACAGCTCTCCACCCACTTCGTCAATGCATCCCCCACCCCCAAGATCTGGGCGTGATTAATGAATTCACACCCCGTCTGCCCCATGCCCACCATGTAAACCCATGGTGCTGTAGATGATAAATGCGCTGAGCAAGTGTAACCCACACACCACCTGGGTGTGGTGTTCTGTCCCAGCTAATGGCACCAAGACCACTGGGAGAGATTAATGAGTCTGCTCTACAGCCTTAGTTAAAGGCCATATGGCTTTTATGCAGTAGAGGCTCATTTATGAAGCTCCAAAGGTCCCAGGTTCGATTCCACCTGCCGACAACCAGCATCTGTCGGTGTTACACAAGTGAGCACTGATTGGGTTGCAAGGGCGCTGGGTATTACAACAGCTGTTGACTGTCCATGATGCAGCACACCAAGTGCTAATTTCCATCCCTGGCCTGGGCACTAACATTTCTGCTCCCACGTGAATGGACTAGGTCGGGGGTGGGTAAACTTTTTGGCCCGAGGGCCACATCTGGGTATGGAAATTGTATGGCGGGCCATGAATGCTCACGAAATTGGGCGTTGGGGTGCGGGAGGGGGTGAGGGCCCCGGGAGGGGGTGTGGGCTCTGGGGTGGGGCCAGAAATGAGGAGGTTGGGGTGCGGGAGGGGGCTCTGGACTGGGTCAGGGGGTTGGGGTGCCGGGGGGTGAGGGCTCTGGGCTGGGGCTGAGGGGTTGGGGGTGCAGGAGGGGGCTCCGGGCTGGGACTGAGGGGTTCGGAGGGCAGGAGGGGGATCAGGGCTGGGGCAAGGGGTTGGGGCAAGGGGGGAGTCAGGGGTGCAGGCTCCGTGCAGTGCTTACCTCAAGCAGCTCCCAGAAGCAGCGGCCTCTCCCCGCTCCGGCTCCTACGCAGAGGCACGGCCAGGCGACTCTGTGTGCTGCCCTGTCTGCAGGCACCACCCCACAGCTCCCGTTGGCTGTGGTTCCTGGCCAATGGGAGTAGCGGGGGCAGCGCTTGGGGCAGGGGCAGTGTGCAGAGCCCCCTGGCTGCCCCTACACGTAGGAGCCAGAGATGGGGACATGCCTCTGCTTCCGGGAGCCGCGCGGAGTGGGGCAAGCCCCTGACCCCGCTCCCCGGCAAGAGCTTAAGGGCCAGATTAAAACGTCTGGAGGGCCGGATGCAGCCCCCGGGCCGTAGTTTGCCCACCCCTGGACTAGGTTGTTCTCTCTTTCCCCCAGGGGGTGCTCGTGTTCGAATTCCAGCCCCTAAAAGTCGGGGAGGTCAGTGGGCGCTTGGTGCTACAGAGCAGCGACTTGGGTTCCTTCCAGTACGACCTGAACCTGAAAGCCATTGCAGCCAGGCCGGAGAAGCCGCTGTACTTCCGGGCCATGCTGGGCAGCAGCCAGAGCATCACCACCAAGTTCATTAACTACACCCGGCAAAGAACGGAGTACGCCTGCAAGGTGATCAGGGCCCCCCACTGCTCTGGGGCTAGCTGAAGAGTAAAGAAACCCCAGTGCTCAGGGGGGTGGAGGCACAAACATTCAGCAGGCAACTCAGTGTACCTACCCCATCAGCCCCCTCGAGCAGTACCTGGCCCCTTCAGCACTGCCCTCCCCTCCCTGCTGGAACCTTTCCTAGCTTGGCCAATGGTGAGGTGAATGGTGGGGTGGTGAATGTAGCCAGCCTTCCCACTGACTTCACCACCAAAGCTGAGCCTTCTGCAGGGACCATCTTCCCCTGTGGGTCACTCAGGCTTTATCAGAGCTGCCATCACAGTGCAGTAGGGGACAGAGCACTGAACTGGAGGCTTGGGCTGTAGTCTCGGTTCAGCCACTGGCCTGCTGGACGACTGCGGACAAGTCGCCTCCCCGCTTTGTGCCTCAGTTTCCCCATTTGTAAAAAGGGTTGAATGTCCTATTTGTAAAATGCTTTGAGATCTACTGATGTGCTAGCTAGTGCTACTATTATTCTAGAGTGAAGACGTCCCCTTTCGTGGCAACGTTAGTCATGGTGTTACTGCCCAAGGCAATAGAAGGAGCCTAAACCACAATGTTTAAGCCAGCCCTGGAGCTAAACTTTCCCTGAGTTTCAGTTGGGAGGGGGAGGTTTGAGCATTGAAAGGCCCCCAGTGAAGGGGGCTGGAATGTGCATTTCATTTAGAAAATGGTAAAGATCCCCCCATACATTTTGTATCAGGATCCTGTGATACTAAATTACCCCACTGCCCCATTGCTGTTCCTGTTCCTGAGCTCTGGGGTATGTCAGACCTTGGGCCACAGAGGCTAAAATGCCTTCTCTAAATCCAAGTGACGCCTTCTCTCCCCTTGCAGATTGACTGTTCAGATTTCCACACGGATAAAATCATCAATGCAGCCGCAGGCTCTCAGGGGGGCACAGAGGTCAGTGTGGACGTAACCTATGAACCCTACCAGCTGGGTGAATCAAGAGCAACTCTCATCCTGTCTTCACCCATCGGAGGAGAATACAGCATCCCGCTCTTTGGCGTGTCAGTGCCCCCCAAGCCTCAGGGCCCCTTTCAGATCAAGGCTGGCTCCAGCACCGCCATTCCCTTCAAGAACGTGTTCCTGCAGCACACGGCCTTCACCTACAACGTGGAGAACCCAGCGTTCACCATCAAGGCTGCTGAGACCATACGCTCCAAGAAGAACATCTTCATCACCGTCTGCTTTGAGGGGAACCCCACTGGCAGCAAGATGCCTGTCACCAGCAAGCTGGTCGTCTCCTGCGCCCGGGCATCAGGCATGGGGGCAGGCATTTCCTGGGTCTATTACTTGAAGGGCATAACCCCTGAGAAGTGACCTAGTGGCACGCATGCAGAGCAGCAGTGTCCCAGTCCCCAAACGGGCATTTCCCCCACTTTGCTGAGCCACTCGCAACTCCAAGCACCGTCATGCACCTCCTAGGATCTGAATCTGACCAGTCTTCATTTCCCTCCCCATCTCAGTACAGCATGGACTCGCTCTACAACACAGTGCAGAAAATGTTTATCGGATCTGCACGCCTACTGAAAGCAATGGGTGACTGCAGGATTGGACACGGGGCATGCACAGAACACACCCACCTGCATATAACGGGCTGTTGTTGAAAATTCCCAAAGAGCAAAGCTAACAGATCTCATTACTGCTGAAATGACCTGGCAGTCACATCACTTGCCCTTGGCCTGATAGCGTCACTGATCTGTTAGTCAAACTATATGAAACTTACGATATAGAAAGGGGCATGAGATCAGTGGGGAAGATCCCAGCTATCTGTGTATATGGTCTGACTGCATGCGTCAAGACTCAGTCAATTTATCCTCCCTCAGTTGATAACCACCAATAGAATTGCCTTCATATTGCCTTCAAAGTACAAACATTCCTGCCTGAAGGAGGATTAATTTACTGTGGATTTATTAAAAATGTGTCTTGTGTACAAGCCACCAAAGGTGCTGCAGCTTTTCCCAACAGAGCAGAGCAGAGTTCATGAAAACACTCACGTTGTACCCCAGAAATATGAGGACGCCATCATGCTGATCTCACCCTCTGGGATCAGAGGCTAGGATGACTGTTGGCAGTGTGGTTTCTTTGTTTGCTTTATGAAAATGTATTTTGGAATAAAGATTGTTAAGCAAACACCGAGTTTCTGGTCGATATGTTGGTGTGGATCTGGTTAATGTGATAGTACCATAGCTAGCACAGAGACACCCTGTGCCTCAAGACAAGGGAAAATTGGGATGGGAAAAGAATCCAGAGAAGTTGGAGGTTTCATGACTATCTAGGAAGGAGTCAAAGCAGGGGCACCATTTAGGGGGGCCAGGGGAGGGCTCTAGCGCCCCCCGCCCGAGTTTCGTAGGGGAGGTCTACTCACCCTAGCCCCAGACAACGCTCTTAACTGCAACAGCTTGAGTGTGAGATGTGATGAGTTTGGAAGCTGGGAGCAGCACAACCTTTGGGGCAGGGAGTTTGTTTATAAACAGAGGCAGGGGGATTGACAAGCCTTTTGTTATCTTAAAGTAAATTAAGGATGGTTAGATGATCCTGAAAGCATTGCAGGCACTTCAGTTAAAAAATAGGAAACAAAGGGTAGGAATAAACGGTGAGAATGGAGAGAGGTAAATAGTGGTGTCCCCCAGGGGTCTGTACTGGGCCCAGTCCTATTCAACATATTGATAAATGAGCTGGAAAAGGGGGTAAACAGTGAGGTGGTAAAATTTGCAGATACAAAATTACTCAAGATAGTTAAGTCCCAGGCAGACTGCGAAGAGCTACAAAGGGATCTCACAAAACTGGGTGACTGGGCAACACATGGCAGATGAAATTCATGCTGATAAATGCAAAGTAATGCACTTGGCAAAATATAATCCCAACTATACGTATAAAATGACGGGGTCTAAATTAGCTGTTCCCACTCAAGAAAGATCTTGGAGTCATTGTGGATAGTTCTCCGAAAACATCCACTCAATGTGCAGTGGCAATTAAAAACGCTACCAGAATGTTGGGAATCATTAGGAAAGGGATAGATAAAAAGAGAAAAATATCATGTTGCCTCAATATAAATCCATCGTATGCCCACATATTGAATAGTGCATGCAGATTTGGTCATCCCATCTCAAAAAAGATATATTGGATTTGGAAACAGTTCAATGATTAGTTGTATAGAACACTTTCTGTATGAGGAGAGATTAAAAAGACTGGGACTTTTCAGCTTGGAAAAGAGATGACTAAGGGGGGATACGCTAGAGGTCTATAAAATCATGAATGGCGTGGAAAAATTGAATAAGGAAATGTTATTTACTCCTTCACATAACACAAGAACTAGGAGTCACCAAATGAAATTAACAGGCAGCAGATTTAAAACAAACAAAAAAAAAGATTTTCTTCACAGTCAACCTGTGGAACTCTGCCAGGGGATTCTGTGAAGGCCAAAATTATAACAGGGTTCCAGTAAGAACTAGATACATTCATGGAGGATAGGTCCAGCAATGGCTATTAGCTGGGGTGGGCAGGGATCCTACATGATGTTCTGCATGTCCCTGGCCTGTTTGCCAGAAGCTAGGAGTGGGAGAAGGGATAGCTCAGTGGTTTGAGCATTGGCCTGCTAAACCCAGGCTTGTGAGTTCAATCTTTGAGGGGGCCATTTAGGGCTCTGGGGCAAAAATCTGTCTGGGGATTGGTCCTGCTTTGAGCAGGGGGGTTGGACTTGATGACCTCCTGAGGTACCTTCTAACCCTGATAGTCTATGATTCTACAGAACAACTTGATGATTCCCTGTTCTGTTCATTCCCCCAGGACACCTGGCATTGGCCACTGTTGGAAGACAGGATACTGGGCTGGATGGACAATTGGTCTGAGCCAGTCGGGCTGTCCTGATGTTCTTATTTAGAACTCAGCTGTTGTATCTGCTCCCCACTAGACCCCGCTCTCTTCCCAGAGCTGGGATAGAACAAAGGAGGCCTCACGGGGTCTCTCTCTCTCTCCACAGTTAGTAATAAAGTAAGAATATACATCAACATTTTAAACCTAACCAGTGTCTCTTAAGTGACTTGCCACAAGACGTCAGAACATGTTATTGGAGCTGAGTGGATCTAATATTTAATTTTCTTTCTTTTATAAAGGAATTAGATACAGGGCTCCGGTCAGCTAATTGCTAAGTTATCTGCCAAAACACTAGAGTTTTCAAGTGCCTAAGTAGCCCAGGGAATCACAGTAAAAGTTTCCCCCCTCAATCTGAACTGGCACCCCTGAGTCAAAGGTGTAATCTAATGGTCTAAGCACAAAACGGGAGCCAGGAACCTGGGAACTAATCCCAGTGCTGAGCCTCTCCACGGCCTTGGGCACGTCTTAGGGCCAGGTTTGTAATGGTATTTAGGCACTTAAAGATGCAGATAGGGACCTAGTAAGATTTTCAAAAGCATCTATGTACCTAATGCCTACAGGCCTGATGCTGCTCCTAGTGAAATCACTGGCAAAACTCAGTTTCTCCAGCTATGAAATGGGGATAATAATACTGCTCTAAATATGCCATCCACTGGCCTCTGCTCCACAAGGTAAGCCAGGTCTGTGAGGGAGCAGTGCAATGGAGTGTGAAGCAGTCCCCCATGAGCGGGTCACGCCACCCTGTTGCCCTCAGAGCCGGCCAGTCAGTTTCTTCTTGCGAGTAGAGACGGAATCTTTGCAGGAGCTACAGCTCTGTAGCCACCACTCCACTGCTTGTCCCTGGACTACTCCACCGCATTGTTGGGCAGCCTCCGCTGAGTCCTTGCTTTCCTCTCAGGCCGAGGTTATGACCATCTTTAGCACTTTGCTTTCTCAGTGGTGCTCAAGTTGGCACTTCAGCAAACAATGATGCGCTGAGCCTTATTTTGCAGCTCTTTGCAGTTTGCCTTGGCATTTCAGTGGATGTTTTCCAGCATGTTGATGCTTCAGAACCTGGTTTTTACAGCTGTCCTGATTTTGGTGCACCTTAGGCCCATATGTATGTCTTCACTGCAGTTAACCTGGGTGATCAGCACCCACGTCTGAGCCCACCTGGGTTAGCCTCACCCAGGTGTGAGCAGCCAGATTGCAAAGCCCTACCCAAGTTACTGTATCCTCAAGTGCCACGCCCGCTGTGTGTCTCTAGGACTGCTGGGGTCACAGCCCAGGGGTCTTTGTGCTGCAGTGAGCTGAGCCACTCTAGGAGTCTTTCCCAGTGAATTGTGGGAAAACTTGCGTCTCCTTCTTGGGAGGAATTGTGCGAAGGCACTTGGAGGCCTTTCAGCACTTGAGTCATTTAGCCTGTGTCTTCACTGAAAAGTGAGTGGGTTACAGCCTCCGTGAAAGCCCCCAGGTGCCAACCTCTGACTCTGGATGGACCAGCTAGCCTGGGTTGGAAGCATCACTAAACTTAGGTGAGAGGGTTTTGTGTGTGGATAGGGAGGGGATTAGGGGCAACATCTGGATAAGAACCTGGGCTAAATCTGCAGTGGAGACATCCCCTCCTTCCCATTTTCAATGCTTAGCTTTGGTGCCTACTTTCTGGCGCTTTGGCTTGGTGTTTCTGCGCTCAATTTCCAGCACTGGAGAAAGGAAAAGGAAAGAGAAGGGGGGCAAAGGTGGAAGTGAACCTTTCGCCACCTCTCTGCACTAGATTGAAGGGAGTGAGAGAAAGGGGAGTAGAGGACAAATCCAGAGCCCACTAGAGGGAGAGTAGAGATGGAAGGAGAGGGGAACAAGAAACAAGTATGGCGTTGGAACGATTGGTGTTTGGAGACAGAGTGGATGTCTTGGCTTCTTGTGTTTGTGGAGACTCAACAGCTACGAGCTCAACCCTAGGACCTGTTGTCCAGGATTAGCATTGTCCCAGGCGTGATGCAGGTTCCTGGCACACTCCAGCCCAGCTTTCCACCAGTACGCTACCCAGCCTTCTCCTAGTTTTGTGGTTGCCCTAAGTGTGCACATTAACATGGAAGCTCTACTCTCTGCACCAGAGCAGGAGAAGCAGCTACCTAGCTCTGAAGTCTGTTCCCTGCCTCACACATCCATAGCTCTTGTACCAAACGACAGAGCTCTCTGCCTGTGACTCCCACCTTTTCAAGAAGAGTTTTGTTCCTGAGATAGTTAATCCAAATGTCAATTTTCAGAGATGTCAGCTGCAAGCGCATACCTGTGCTTCAAAGAGATCTAGAGGAAGCTTCCCCTTACATTTTCAGTTTCCTTGGAAATTGGATCATATTTTCCCTTTCATCATTTTTTAGGCATTACAGAATTCAATTAACCTGAAAAAAGTAAAACTTCATAGCATAATTGACGAAGTACCTGCTGGATATCAAGCTTTATTATACACATGAGGGAAAAATAGACCAAGCATGTGGCTCAAAGATCTGGCTGTATTCCTAGGCACTGTCTCTGTGAGACCACACCCAGTATAAGTCCTGACTCAACCCTATTAGTTATTATTTTAATGATTATTAATAGAAGAAAATCACACCGTAGCACCATAAATTGCAAGGTGCTTTACAAGGAAAGCCACATTTCCCTAGCAACGGTTCTGAAGAGGTTGTGGGGAATTAGTGAAGAGAAGAGAAGACATCCTGGAAGAAAAGGGGTTTAAAGGGCGATTTGCAGGGGAGACTGAGAAATGATGGAGCAGTGGTTAGAGCACCAGCCTGGGCATTAGTAAACCCAGGTTCACTTTCTGGTTCTACCAGAGACTTTGTATCCTGGGGCAAGTCATTTGGTCTCATATGAAGTCAGTGGACGTTAGCACCCTAACTACCTTTGAGCATCTGGGCCTTAGTATCCCTGGGCCTCAGCTCACCATCTGTCAAATGGAGCTAATAGCGCTGTGAGGCATAAATACATTAAGGATTATGAGGTGCTCTGATCCTCTGGTTATGGGGGCCCTTCTGAGTACTTTAGCCAGAAGCAGGTTCCCTCTCATTTTCCCACCAGTGTGCGGAATGAATTTTGTTATGTGCACCAACATGGAGGTGGTGTCACACATCACTTTCATATGGTGCACATAACAAAATTGATGTGGTGGGGTGGGGCCGAGGGGTTTGGAGTGTGGGAGGGGGCTCAGGGCTGGGGCAGAGGGTTGGGGGGGGTGAGGGCTCTGGTTGGGGGTGTGGGCTCTGGGGTGGGGCTGGGGATAAGAGGATTGGGGTGTGGGAGGGGGCTCAGAGCTGGGGCAGAGGGTTGGTGTGCGGGGGGTGCAGGCTCTGGGGTGGAGCCGGGGATGAGGTGTTTGGGGTGCAGGCTGCCCTGTGTCTATGTCGGGGAGACAGGGCTCCCCCCAGCTCTCTCTCTCCGCAGCAGCACCTGGGCTGGGGGGGAGGGGCACCTCTCCCCTCCATGGCAGTTCCAGCGGGCCTGGGCCGGGCCAGGGGAGGGGCTCCTCTTCCCGGCAGCTCCGGGGGGGCTGGACCAGGTCAGGGGTCCTGTGCAGCCCTATACAGCCTGCTGCACGGCCGCACAGCTTACAGGGAGCATGGGCCAGAAGGGGCATTTCTCCTTCGACTGCTTGCTCACGTCCAGTCCATGTTAGGTGTGTGTGCTCGCCACATGCACCGGTGCCGGAAGTTTTTCCCTCCGTGGTATCCGTAGGGGCCCGGCTCTCGCACCCTCTGGAGTGGGGCGTATGCACCAGTATAAGGGGCGCTGCCGGCTCCCCCCACCCTCAGTTCCTTCCTACTGCCAGTGACGGTGCTGGAACACTCCCCTTGCGCTAGCAAGTGGGTCCCATTCAGTGGGTCTTTGAACTATTTTTTGTAAATAGTTGTCGTTAGTAGATAGCTAACAGTTCTTAAGAGTTTCGTATACGTTAGTGATAGATAATCCCCCGTGGGACTTAGCCCGGGACGGGGCATGCCCCGCTCCCAGCCCGTGCCAATCAGCAATCTACATTTAAGCTGTTTAAAGTGTCTGGGTGAGTCCCTCATTCGGGAGACGTGTTGCATTTGCAAGGGATTCAAGCCCCAGACCAAGGACCTGGTCAGGTGGCAGCCTCGACCAGGGAGTGGTACAGGCATGCGGTACCTCATGGTGCCATCCACCCTGGAAGCCTTTAAAGCGGCAAAAGACACCTTCTCCCTCCCAGTGCTGCCTACTCCTCGGGAAGAGAGGCCCAAGGACCCCTCCCTCCCATCCGTTCAAGGGGAAAGCCTCCAGTGGCACCCCTACATAAGTCACCCCTGTGGCACCGTACTCTGGCCCCATCTCCCTCTCCAGGGCTGTGCCAGCAACCTCCGGAGCCGCACCCCAGATCACAGACCTGCAACCAGTCGGCAAGTTCCCAGCACAGAATGCCAGACTCCAGGCACCCATCCCTGGGATCCCAATGCCAGTCACCGGACCCGTGGTACCAGGCCACAGAGGCATGTCACCGGTCCCTGGAATCCCGGCAACGGTCACCTGGCAGGCCTTGCTTCCCAGCTCCCAAGCTCTGCTTGCCAGAGCCTCCTTGGCGCTCTCAGGAATCCCGGCACTGCTCTTCGGAGCCTTGCCGGTCATTGCAGCCCCATCCCCGGTCGCCAGAGCTCCGTCCCTGTCCGCCAGAGCATCACAGATGGTCCCCACACTCCCAGTTCCAGTTGCTGGAGTCTGCAAACCGCCCTCAGAGCAGCTGGCACCTCTCCCCAGCTTATTACTGGGCCTATGCACATTACTGTCGGTCGCCGGATAAGCATCATGGCTCAGTGGGTTCCCGGTACAGCTCCCCGAATGGCAGGCACGAGGCTGCCAGATACAACAGGGAAGCCTACCCGATGGTGGCACCGACGTGGTCACCAGAGGAAGATTATTCCTCGTGGGGCTCTGAGAGTGAGTAGTTGCCGGCCTACCACCTACCACCACCTGCACAGTCAGCAGGTTTTCCCCGGGGCCAGTCTACAAGTACGTGGCCACAGGGTCAATGGCCGGGGCTCTGGTGCTTCTTGATGCTTAATTACTGTATTTGCTCTTTTTAAATCTAGCAATAGCCTAAGTTTTCAAATGCATTTTCTTTCTTTTTGTTTTTAATAAAATTTACCTTTTTTAAGAACAGGATTGGATTTTGTGTCCTAAGAGGTTTGTGCATGCTATTTAATTAGCTGGTGGCAACAGCTGATTTCCTTTGTTTTTCTTTCTCAGCTCTTCCCCGGAGGGGAGTGAAAGGGCTTGAGGGTACCCCACAGGAAGGAATTCCCAAGTGCACCTTCCTGGGTGTTTGCATTTGGGTGGTGGCAGCATCTACCCAGCCAAGGTCAGAGAGAAGCTGTAACCTTGGGAGTTTAATACCAGCCTGGAGTGGCCAGTATTAATTTTTAGAATCCTTGCGGGCCCCACCTTCTGCACTCGAAGTGCCAGAGTGGGGAATCAGCCTTGACATGGTGGCAGAGGTGGGATCATTTTGAACCAGAAGCACAGATCTCGGGATTTTAAAAGGACACATTTTTCCTTTTGGCAGCTTTCAAAGCCAGGGAGGTTTTTTTTCCTTTCTTCTTTTCTTTTCTTTGCTGCCTGCGGGGGAACAGGAAAGCCAAGGGACCATCCTGCAAAGCCAGGGAGTCCAACAAGCAGTTTATTTTTTTTTCTTCTAGCTTCATGGCAACGAAATAGCTGGGCTAGAGTAGGGCAGCCCTGTGCATGAGGTTGCGGTCGGGCACCGAAACCCTAGCGCAACCAGACTTCCCAAAGCGGCACCATAGAGAAGCCAGACCCAGATCAAGCCCAGACATCCAGCTCCATGACAGAAATGCAGGGAGGGGAAGGGGGACAGGAGATTCCCCTGGAGGGAATGGTCAGCCCTCCCCAACCCGAGATCAGATGCCAAGATGGAGGGATGCCCTTAACCCAGACCGAGTTCTAACTATGGAAGACAGAATTTTTTCCTATAGATGAAGTGCTTGGAGGATGAAGCGGAGAAGTGCTTGGAGGATGAAGCGGAGAAGTGCTTGGAAGCAGAGGAGAGGAGAGAGGCAAAGAGCTTGGAGGCGGAAATGGAGGCAAAGCGCTTAGAAGCGGAGACAGAGCTGAAGCGCTTGGCTCTGGAAAGGGCTAAGCTGGGTCAACCAGGTAGCCCTGACAGTCTTCCTCCAGGTACCACTCCCCATTCCAAGAAATGCCCCACATACAAGGTAGGCGATGATACAGGGGCCTTCTCAGAAAATTTTGGAAGGGTCAGCCTTGAGTGCAGCATCTCTACAGACCAGTATATGGTGGAGCTGAGGCCACAACTCAGTGGCCCCTTAGCCGAGGTGGCGGCTGAAATGCCTAAAGAGCACATGAACGAGTACGAACTTTTAAAACAAAAGGCCAGAATTAGGATGGGGCTAACACCCGAGCATGCCCGTCGGTGGTTCAGAGCCCTAAGATGGAAACCAGACGTGGCATTTTCCCAACACACCTACCACATTGTAAAAAATTGGGATGCCTGGATATCAGGAGCAAATGTTAAGTCTCTGGAAGATCTGTCTCTCCTAATACAAATGGAGCAGTTCTTAGAGGGTGTTCCTGAGGAAATAGAAAGGTACATCCTAGATGGGAAGCCCAAACCTGTAACCGAGGCAGGGGAGATCGGAACCAAATGGGTGGAGGTGGCAGAGAAGAAGAAAGCTAGTAGCAGTTGGTGGGGATACCAGAAGGGGCAACCCGGGACGACACCCCACCATTGGGGTCAGCCCAAAGCCCCACCTCGCAAGGAGGAGCCCTCCACACAGCCAGGGAAACCCCAAATGCTCTCTCGTCCCACTACCCTACTCTCCAACCCCCCACCTCGCCCCAGCCCACAGTCAGTTGGGCAATGATTCAAATGTAATGAGTTGAGGGATGTAAAGGGGGGAGGAATAGCTCAGTGGTTTGAGCGCTGGCCTGCTAAACCCAGGGTTATGAGTTCAATCCCTGCGGGGGCCATTTAGGGATCTGGGGCAAAAATCTGTCTGGGGATTGGTCCTGCTTTGAGCAGGGGGTTGGACTAGTGACCTCCTGAGGTCCCTTCCAACCCTGATATTCTATGAAGGCCAAGAGCACCAGCTGACTACAGCTCATCACCCAGGAGTCCCACTAAGAGCCCTCAGGCCCAGATGTCTTACAAATACCCCCAGAGCAAAGGGTGACTGTGGGCAGGAGGAAGGTTACTGTGTGGAGAGACACTGGAGTACAGGCAACAGCTATCCACCAATCCCTGGTAGACCCCAAATTCAGAGGCCCAGGTGATGGTGCAACCCTTTACCAGTAGAAGGGCTGGTCATATGGACTTTTGCAGTCTATGACGATTATCCCATTCCCATGCTGCTGGGAGAAGACTTAGCCACCCATGTGAGGCTAACAAAAAGGGTGGGGATGGTCACCCGCAGCCAGGCTAACAGGCCTCCACACCTAACTCCATTCCTGAGCCTCCTACAGGGACCCAGCCAGAGGTGGTGGAACCAGACCCCAGACCAGAGTCTATGGCAACAGTTGTAGATCAAGTTCCTGGGACCCAGCCAGAACCAGCCCAAGGATTGGAACTGGCGGAGCAGTCAGCACCAGAGCCCGTGCTTGCAACCCCACCAGAGTCAGGGGAGCCAGCACCAAAGGGTGCCACAGAGCCAGCACCTGCAGCAGCAGCTAAACCGGCACAAGAAGCTCAACCGGAGCCTGAAATACAACCTAGCGTGCCAGTGGAGGGCAGTTCACAGTCGACAGAGAATGGGATTCAGACATTGGCAGCAGCCATGCTGCTTATTAACAACTGCTTTTGGAAGAAAGGCCCTGGCCAGAGGAAGGTTTGTGGGGCTGCAGCCAGGGAAGGGAACGCTGGGACTGCATGGTACCTCTCCCTGCCCCCTCTGGGCTGCATCCTGCCCTGGTACTGGGGCCAATAGGCGAAAGGCAGGTTTGTTGGGCTGCAGGCAGGAAAGGAAGCTCTGGGACGTGGCTTCCCTGCCTGCAGCCCCTTGAATCTACCTGTGGCCAGAGACCGCTACCACAGGGAAGTAATGAGCTGAAGCACCTGCATCCCTGTCCAACAACAGAGCCCCTGTCGCGGTCCTGGCACTGCATGCTGAGAGGGGAAGCTGAGGGCAGGGCAGTAGCAGAGGCGGGGGAAGCTGCAGCCCAGGTGTCGGGGCTTTCCATGGGGAGCGAGGATGCTGGGGGAACCACAGAGCTGCAGGGGCTCCTCTCTCTGGCTGCACATAAGAACGTAACAAGAACATAAGAGCGGCCAGACTGTGTCAGACCAATGGTCCAGCCAGCCCAGTGTCCTGTCTTCCAACAGTGGCCAATGCCAGGTGCTTCAGAGGGAATGAACAGAACAGGGAATCATCAAGTGATCCATCCCCGGTTGCCCATTTCCAGCTTCTAGTAAACAGAGGCTAGGGACACTTCAGAGCATGTTTTTTCATCCCTGCCCATCCTGGCTAATAGCCATTGATGGACCCATCCTGCATGAATTATCTAGTTATTTTTTGAACAAATCAAACCCCTTACAGAAGTTTAAGTACCCTACATCAACACTATTACCTTTATCAACCAATTACCTTTTTCTCTTCCCCACAGTTTTTTTCAGTCTCCCCTCTCCCCACAATCAAAAGGAAGTGTCTTAACTGGAAAACGCTGCTGTTTGAAAGCTGGAAAAAAGGGGACACCACAAGAGTCAACAGAATACAAATTGTGTAGTTGATTCCTTGTTAACACTGGCTTGGCCTGAATATAGCTACCAATGGAAGATGAGAGACAATGCAATTCAGTTCCAGCTGACCTTTTTTTTAAGCAACTAATTTTGTATAAAGAAAGCATTTGTTGAAAGGTTGGACACCTATGTCCCCTTCAATTAAGGTGTTAGAGCCCACAGACAACCCTGAGACCCTGCAGAGGTCCTCCAGTGGAACCTGGGAAGATTAGACACCATTAAAATAGGTAACCTTAAAAACCCTTTTTCAAAAAACAATCTACTATATAAGTAACAAGCACAGTTGCCAACTTTCACATGGTAAATAAGCACCCCGACTTTCACAATAAACCAGAAATCAAGCTAATCCCATTTCAAAACAAGGCCAAAACAAGCCAATCCCTAAGAACCCAACACTCTGTGACTAGATCCCCCCCGGCATGCAGTCTGGGACTGTGGTGGGCCAGCTGTGCACCCCTGATTCTTTCCCCCCCTTGCCCCTGCTTGCTGGGAGCTGATCAAAAAAAGAAGCAACAAGCTGCAAGGCAAACATTAATTTTCGAGTGCATACAGGGCTTTCAGGTGGCACACCCACAGCTGGCAACACCATTCTCCGAGTAGCCAAGATAGCAAAATCCATGAAAGACAGGGGAGTGTAATCGCGCTTGTCTGGGATTGAGGTGCTGGTAGTGTAGTTGGTATCAGCGCCGGCTCCAGGGTTTTTGCTGCCCCAGGCAGCAAAAAAAAAAAAAAAAANCATGCCAGCGGTGGCCAAACAGTGGATGGGGAGCCGCCTGTGGCTCTTTTACAGTTAAAATGTGTGCGGGTCACGGAGGCTGCACCGGCACTGGGGCCCAGGCTTGGCATGTCCCAACACTTCCCTCCCCGGCGCCAGCCCTGCTGGGAGGTTGCAGGGCTTCAGCCAGGGAAGGCACCTCCCAGCACTTTCTCCTCTGGCTGCAGNTATATGCCAGCGGTGGCCAAACAGTGGATGGGGAGCCGCCTGTGGCTCTTTTACAGTTAAAATGTGTGCGGGTCACGGAGGCTGCACCGGCACTGGGGCCCAGGCTTGGCATGTCCCAACACTTCCTTCCCTGGCTGCAGCCCTGCTGGGAGGTTGCAGGGCTTCCGCCAGGGAAGGCACCTCCCAGCACTTTCTCCTCTGGCTGCAGCCCTGCCAACTTCCCGGAACCCAGGAGCCTCCTGCTCACACCTGTGGCACCATGCCGGCCTGTGCCTAGTTGGCAGTGCCACACTCCCCACTGGTGGAGCTGGGCGTGAGTCACAATGCCCAGCTCCTCTCCTGGCCTAGCACATGTGAGTAAATAACCCTCAGGGGACCTGAGCTCTCGTTAGCGTCCAGGGCATCCATTCAGACAGACCAATGGAGGCAGTTTTAATTTCTGAAGCAACAGTTGCACGCACAGGGTGCTTTCCTATCCCGCAAGAACCTCTGCTATTGGCACACGGAGCTTGTGTCACCGGGGGGGGGCGAGGCGTCATGTGGCTCCTGCATGTTCTCAGGTGTTACTCGTGGCCCAATCAGACTTGCTGTCAGTTGATTGCAGGCTACTCTCCTTTCCCCTCGCTTCCCCAGGGGAGTGCAGAGATCCCGGCTTGCGGAGACCTTGGCTCTACTGTTAGTTCAGCCAAACGTGTCCTTGTCTGAGCTGAGCACTTTTTCAAATGTCCTGTCGGGCAGTGAAATCAAGGCCCTAAAATGAAGAGCAAGAGAGTGAAATGAGGAGCCTGGGGGTGCTCTTGCTTCCACGATTTATGGTGCAAGGGTTAAGAAGCCTAAGGGCAGAATGACATGTTCCCAAAGCAGGACTGTAACCAGATACTTCCTGACTGTCACCATGTGTGCAGCATGAACAAAACAGCTGGAGAAGCAGCTTTCAGCAGCTGCAGCATTGGTGGTTCAGTGGTAGAATTCTCGCCTGCCACGCGGGAGGCCCGGGTTCGATTCCCGGCCAATGCAAGAGCAAGGCTTTTTTTCTTCATTAAAATGATTGTCCTGCACCAACCTAACCCTCTGTCCTAGTCAGTCCTTTCCAGGGGACTGATTAAACAATTAGGAAACCTATTACATCGGACTTCTAGCACCACGGGCAGAGGAGCAGTCACATGAAATAATATAACTCTGTGAATCACACTTCTAGTGTTAAGTATCAGAGGGGTAGCCGTGTTAGTCTGGATCTGTAAAAGCAGCAAAGAATCCTGTGGCACCTTATAGACTAACAGAGGTTTTGCAGCATGAGCTTTCGTGGGTGAATACCCACTTCTAGTGTTGCAGTGGTGCTGTGTTCTCACTAGATCACACCTTACCCCAAGGGAAACCTCTGGCACAGGCTCTTTAATGGCCCCAGCCCCTCTCTGTTCAGTTGCTGATGTAGCAGCTTCAGTGTATGTGACTAGCAGTTCCTGGCCCGGGGGGATCCCTGGCACTCTGGGCTTGTCTGCGCTATGGGGGCTATGGAAGCACATCTGCAGCTGTGCCACCCGAGCGCCAGAGATGCTCCCGACATCGATGGTCGGGGGTTTTCCATCAGTGCCAATAATCCACCTCCCCGAGTGGCCCTAGCGAAGTCGCTGGAAGAATTCCTTCGCTGATCTAAATGTTGTGTAGACCAGGGCTCAGTCCTTAAACGACTGGTGCAGCCTTTTCCTGCAGCTGGGTTATCGGTGGCTCAGTGCAGAATTCTCGCTTGCCACGGGGGCGGCCAGCGTTTGATTCCTGGCCAGTGCAGGAGCAGCCTTTTGAAATGTACCCCAGTCTATCTGGAGGGGTGGGGGACTGCAGTGTGAAATTAAAATGCAGAGCCCCCCTGGACCGGTGGCCAGGACCCTGGCAGTGTGAGTGCCACTGAAAATCAGCTTGCGTGCCGCCTTCGGCACCCGGGCCATAGGTTGCCTACCCCTGTTATAGACTAAGAGACGTATCGGACCATAAGCTTTTGTGGGTGAATACCCACTTCGTCAGATGCAGTGGGTCTGACGAAGTGGGCATTCACCCACGAAAGCTTATGCTCCAATACATCTGTTAGTCTATAAGGTGCCACAGGACTCTTTGTTGCTTTTTACATGATGTAACCAGTATCTCACAGCCTAAGGAATTGTATTACTGGGGGTAGAGTCCTGGCAGCATCTAGGCAGGTTTGGAAGCGTGGGGGGTGTGTGTGTGTGTGTGTGTGTTTGGAACATAAATTAGAAGGGGTGGAAAATATTTCCTTCATCGCCTATTATTGAATGGCTTAAAAACCAATGCAATTCCTAGTGATATGTGCTGTGTTGAGACCCCTGCAGCCAGAGGCCTGGTTCACCCCCAGACTGGTTACACAGTATGAACTTTGCCATCATGCCTGTTTCCTGAGCCACATGGGACCAATTCTGGGTCTGAGAAAGTCAGCCTGCGTGGCATTCAGGCCTTCCCTTGCCTATCCATGGAGGGACTGGTCAGTGGCAGATGGGGTGGGGTGGTTTGGGACGGGACGCTCTGCCCCATTACTAATTGGACTGAGACCCAACATGTCCGTTCTCAGCTGTATCAGTCACTGGATGGGGAAATGACCAGATTGTCTAGTTCAGTTCCATGAACTTAATTTTGGGGTCAAGGTTGGAATTTCTTCCTCTGAAGTTAGGAAAGCAGTTTGCAAGCCTTGATAGTGCTGGCTGGGTTCCGTTTCTGTAAGGGCTAAAGGGGGAGGGAGGCTGGGCTGAGGTGGGTGAGTAACATCTAAAGGCTAGGTGGACTTGGAGAGCTATAGCTCGAGCTTGTGCTAGTGAAAATATCCTCGTGGTCGCCTTCCTCCAGTAGAGGGCACTGGGACCACGGGCGAGCTCCTGTCTAACATGGGCCCATACACAATGTAAAGTGCCTGCTGCCGTGTGGTGACGGACCTGGGGGTGAGCGCTTCCCATTTCCTAGTGTAGACAGGGCTTGAATACCTCAGCCGGGGTAAAGCCCAGCTACCGGGCAATGGGTTTTGGTTGGTCGCTTGAATGATGACTGAGAACTAACGTCACAGTACAAGTGTGATGCAGTGAACAGGGAGGGTGCACGGGGCGGGCTGGCGCCAGGCGCCCCGGGAAGAGCCCGAGGCCGGGGCACGCGCCCGGCGCTGCCCCAGGAGCCGCTTCGGAACGAACGGGCGGCAGGATTGTGCCACTACGGAAGGCGGGGGGCGTGTCTCAGTGACAGGAGCCGGAGCGATCCATCCCACTAGAGCGGAAACCCGGCCGCGGCCATGCGGGGCGGGGCAAGCTCCGCTGAGAGCAGCGAGCGGGGGCGCGGCCTCGACCGGAAGAGGCGGGGCAGGGCCTGGCTTGAGAAGGGCGGGGGGTCTCTGTTTGGGGGCGTGGCCAGAGGCGGAACCGGACCCGCGCGGAGTCATGTGCCCGAGCTAACATGGCTGCCGCCCTGTAGTGCCGCGCCCGCGAGCCGCAGCCCGCCCAGAGGAACGCGGCGAGACCCGCGCGGGCTCCTGGGCCTCCTCCCCCCGGCCGCGAGCAGGCGGCGCCCGGCCGGCCCCGAGAGCCCCCCGGCGCGGGGCTGTGGCTGGGCCGAGCCCCGCAGGAGGCGGCGGCAGCATGAACCCGGAGAAGGATTTCTCGCCCCTGGCGCCCAGCGTGGTGCGGGCCCTGAACGACAAACTCTACGAGAAGCGGAAGGTGGCGGCGCTGGAGATTGAGAAGTGAGAGCCGGGCGTGAGCGTCGGGGGGCCTGGGGCCGGGCTGAGCCGCGGCCTGGAGCCGTGAGTCGCCGGGCAGCCCCCGCCCCGAGCCCCGCTGCGTGCACAGGGGGCGGGGGTCTGTGGGCGACGGGCATCGTCAGGGTGCCAAGTGGCGGCAAAGCAGGAGGAAGGATTCCAGACAAGCTGGCGCTTAAGGGGATGGTGTCACTAAAGTCCCGGAACAGAGTTTGTTAAAGCAGGTTCTCAGCCTTCATTGCACCCCGACCCCCTTCTGACAACAACAATTATTTCATGTCCCCAGGAGTGAGACACCGACGCCTGAGCCCAAGCCCCAGTGCTTAGGACGGAGGGTCCGGAGCCCGAGGGCTTCAGTCCTGGGGTGTGTGTAACCTGAGCCCTGCCACCCAGGCCCTAACACCCGCCCTGGCAAACCCATTAAAACTGTGTTGTGACCCACTTGTGGGTCGCAACCCACAGTTTGAGAACCACTGAGTTAAAGGACAGAGCTGTGTAAAACCTGATCCAGAAATTCCTCTGTCTTTTATAACAGTATGTTCAGTATCCCTCTGAAATTCAGTGATTCTAAACACAAAAGCATTTCCAGTGTGGGAGCTTGAGACTAACCAAACTGTTGTTCAAGTTTCACTGCCAGAACATGGGTGGAGTGCTCAAAGCAGAGCGTCAGCTGTGAAAAATCAGTTACATTATTACATAATTGGAGATTCAAAACCATAAAACCTCTAGCGATGCAATAAAGAATTTATTGCTGTTTGTCGTTAAATTGCTCATCAGTGTAAGGTGCTGTGCAATGGAAACCAGAGGACATTTTTGCTGCTTGCATGGAGATAGAAACTTGTCTAGCTCTCTAAGTATTGATGTGTTCCTTTTCCATGGTGCACATTTGACAGGGAATTAAACTGTCTTAATCTTTAGGGTACTGGGGTGTGTTATAGACATTTCTTACCGGTTTTTGGCTGAGCTCTTATAGGATGGTAAAATGTTACGTGCAGAGGGTTACTTTGGTTCTAATTTTGTCCAGTCGTCTTTCCTTCTCTGCCCACTCTACTTACTCCAGCATAAGCTTTCTTCGTGCTCTCACATATGCCTTCACTCCCCACCCCAAAGGCATCATTCCCTTTTCGCTCACTTTCTCAACCCTTCCAAGCAGTTGCGATGTGTGTGGGATTTGATATCCCAGGCCTAGGTAATAATCTTCCAAAGACTTGTTTACAGTAGCATGCTTTGTAAGCCATGGGCAGTGGTGAACTGTGGCTCTGAAGCCTGCGTACTACAGAGGCAGCCAATGCTGGCTGTGCTGAGCATTGGTCAATAGCAAGAATCTAGCAGCAACACTGAAGAGAGCTCGGAAACCACTTTAAGTGGGTTATCAGAACCTAGCATGTTTAAGGACAGAAGGAGGCCTCAAAGCTGTGTCTTACTCCTGGGGGAATGCTGCGCCACTGTACAATGCAGAATTTTGCAGAAATTAATGTGCATGCAGAATTTCCTCCCCCCCACTTTAGAAATAGGCTGCAGAGCTGTTGTCTGCCACTAAGGCAGGGGTGGGCAAACTTTTTGACCCGAGGGCCACATCTGGGAATAGAAATTGTATGGCGGGCCATGAATGCTCTCAAAATTGGGGTTGGGGTGCAGGAGGGAGTGAGGGCTGTGGTTGGGGGTGCGGGCTCTGGGGTGGGGCCAGAAATGAGGAGTTCAGGGTGTGGGAGGGGGATCTGGTCTGTGTGTGGGAGGGCTCCAGCTGAGGCTGCAGGCTCTGGGGTGGGGCTGGCGATGAGGGGCTTGGGATACAGGAGGGTGCTCCGGGGCTGGTACCAAGGGTTTCGGTTGGTGGGAGGGGGATTAGGGCTGGGGCGGGGGGGGGGGTGAGTGTCTGGCCCACAGGTTGGGCGGGGGGTGGGTGGGAAGGGCAGAGAAACAGGAACTGGGTTGTCATGGGGATTTCTCTAATTCTCTAGTCCTCTTACAGACGTAATTGCTGAGAGGAATTGAAACTGGTGATGTGATTATATAGTGTTATATTGACAAATAACTTTCTCAGAATTTTCCAGGATTTTTAATTTTTTGGTGCAGAATTCCCCTGGAGTAAAATCTAGATCAGCCCTCCCTGCGATAGCATTTGTACTTCACAGCATGTTTTTAATGTACAAAATCATATCTGACTCATCTCTTTAACCCTTTTGATAAGTAGCTGCTACTAGCACTGCTCTGAGTATCTCCAGTCTGCACTGATAATCTCTGACACATGTTGGCTTTGAGTTGTCATGAACTGGAGCTGAGGCAATGTCTCCACTACCACTTACGTCAGTCAGTGTAACGTATGTCGCTCGGGTGTGAAGAAGCCACCCCCCTTCCTCCCAGCGACTGACCTAAGTGTCTGTGTGGACAGCGCTATGTCAGTGGGAGAGCTCCTGCCGACAGAGCTACCGTTGCTCCTGCTCATTGGGGTGCATTAATTAAGTGGACGGGAGAGCTCTCTCCCATCAGCTTAGAGGGGCTACACTAGAGAGCGAACAGTGGCGCAGCTGCATCCGTGTAAGCTCTCTAGTGTAGCCATACTTAAGTGTAAGGTGTGTTTTCTTTTCTTTCTTGGTGCTGCTTTATTCTGAATAAAGAAGGCCCTGCAAGGTTTGCAATCCTCCTCTCCCCCACCCCAAAACAAAATTTTGCTTGATATTTTTTTTTTTTTTGCATTAGAAATTCATGTCTTTTCTGCCACAAGGCACTATCCTGAAAAGTAGTGAAACTGGCATCTCAAGTGTTGAGTAAAAGTTGAACTGAGAGGATGGGATTCCTAGACAGATTGCTTACTTCAAACTATTTTGTCAGGAATACTTATTTAACTGACAGGAAACTTTTAAGACTCTGCTAAAGATTGAACAGCTCTGCCCCCTTCAAATAAAAGCTCTCAATAAATCGGGGAGGGGGACCCCAAAGAAATTCCACCAGCACAGCAGGGACAGCCCACCTAATGGCTATTAACAGACTTGTCAGAAATCAATTTTTTTTTATAATTTTGACAGATCTGTTTATTTTTAGGCATCTTTTTCCATTTAAATTTATTTAAATTTTCATAGTTGTGGGAAATTATGGGGGATCAGAAAGTGGGGAGGGGCAGACAATAATTATTTAATGAGGAGACATTGAGATTCCAAAAGTTAAAGCTTTATAATCAATAAATCAAAAACTTTCATAGATTCTCAGGCTAGAAGGGACAACTGTGATCACTTAGTCTGACCTGTATAGCACGGGCCAGTACATTTCTCCAAAATACGCCCTAGGCATTATCTTTTAGAGAAACATCCAATCTTGGTTTAAAAATTGTCAGTGATGGAGAATCCACCACAACCCCTGCTACATGCTACTCTCGGGTTAAACATTTACGCCTTGTTTCCAGTCTGAATTTGTCTAGCTTCAACTTCCAGCCATTGGATCATGTTAGATCTTTCCCTGCTAGATTGCAGAGCTCATTATTGAATATTTGTTTCTCATTTAGGTACTTTTAGGCTGTAATCAAGTCACCCATGAACCTTCTGTTTGCTAAACTAAATAGATTAAACTCCTTGAGTCTATCACTAGAAGATTTGTTTTCTAATCCTTTAATCATTCTTGTGGCTTCACTGAACCCTCTCCAATTTGTCAACATCCTTCTTGAGTTGTGGGCACCAGAATTGGACACAGTATTCTAGCAGTGGGCGCACCAGTGCGAAATACCGAGATTAAAATAACCTCTCTACTTCCAGTTGAAATCCCCCTGTTTATGTATCATAAGATTGACCATACTGGGTTAGACCAGTGATCCCTCTAGCCCACTACCCTGTCTTCTGACAGTGGCCAGTACCAGACGCTTCAGAGGGAATGAAGAGAACAGGGCAATTTCGCGTGATCCATCCCCTGTCATCCAGTCCCAGCTTCTGGAGGTTTAGGGACACTGTGTGTGGAGTTGCATCCCTGATCGTTAAAACACAATTTAGTCAGGGCAGTCAGGGATTCTGTGACTTCACCGGACCCCTGTGACTACTTTGGCTTCAGCTGGGACTGGAGCTGTACCCCCCTCTCCCCCTTGGCAGTGGGCTCAGGCTGTCAGTCCCCCGGGGGGGGCTCCAGTTGTCATTCCTCAACCCACTCTCCCAGCCCCGCCCCCCAGACAGTCCACGGGCTCCTGTGAATTTTTGTTTATTGCCTGCGACCTGTCCGTGACTTTTACTAAAAATAACCGTGACAAACTTAAGCTTACTGATCATGTTGGCTAATAGCCATTGATGGACCCATGTTCCATGAACTCATGTAATTGTTTTTTGAACCCAGTTGTACTTTTGACGAGTTCCATGTGTTGACTGTGCATTGTGTGAGGAAGTACTTACTTTGGTTTGTGTTAAACCTGCTGCCTATCAATTTCATTGGGTGACCCCTAATTCATGTGTTATGTAAAGGGGTAAATAACACTTCCCTATTCACTTTCTCCTCAAAGTCATGATTTTATAGACCTCTGTCCTATTCCCCCCCCCCCTTAGTTATCTCTTTTCTAAACTGAACAGTCCCAGTCTTTTTAATCTCCCTTCATATGGAAGCTGTTCCACACCTCTAATGAATTTCATAGCCCTTCTCTGCACCTTTTCCAATTTTAATATATCTTCTTTGAGGTGAGGAAAGCAGAACTGCATGCAGTATTTGACATATGGGTGGATCATGGACTTATTTAATGGCATTATGATATTTCCCCTCCTCTACTGATTGTCGGGGACAGTTCCTCAGATTTGTCACCTAAAAAGAATGGCTCAAGTGTGGGGATCTCGCCTATGTCCTCTGCTCAGTGAAGACCAATGCAAAGAATTCATTTAGCTTCTCTGCAACAGCCTCATTTTCCCTGAGTGCTCCTTTAGCACCTTGATTGTCCAGTGACCCCATTCGCTGTTTGGCAGCCTTCCTTCTTCTGATCTACTTACAAAAACTAACAGCAAGATTTTTTTTGTTGTTTTCCCCTTAGCTAGTTGCTCTTCAAATTCTTTTTTGGCCTGCCTAGTTATACTTTTACACATGACTTGCCAGAGTTTATGCTCCTTTCTATTTTCCTCAGGAGGATATGACTGTGATGGGTTGTCAGCCCTGGGGTGCAGTCTGGGACTGGGGTACCACTGAGCCCCCGACCCACCAGCCTGGGCTCCCTCTCACACTGCACTGCTGTCACAAGCTGCAAAGTCCTCCAGCCTGCACGCTCACCAGCCTGCACACAGGTGGGACACACCCAGCTGCAGTTACATGCAGGCTCTGACCAGCCCCTGCATACGAAGGCTACAGCTAAGGCAACTCCCAGCTCCACAAGTGCGCACCCCCCCCCCGGAGTGTAAACCCAAAATTACACCATCTTGTGCTGCACAGGGAAGTACATCGTAAGCTCCTAAAATTTGCCCCCTCCCTCAATGTGGAGAGGAATATGCAACAGCGTCTTGTCTCTGAGCTAAGATTCCCATACACTTCACTCCAACTCACTGGTTTAGATAAAGCAAAACCAAGTTTATTAACTTGTTAACAAGTTTATTAACTAAAGATAGATTTTAAATGCTTACCTAGCAAATAAACAAAAAAAATGCAACCTAGGCTTCATATACTAAATAGATTGGATATGAATAGCAGATTCTCAACCTAAGAGATGATACAAGCAGGCTGCAGATTCTTAAAGCAAGTGCAGCTTGCCCCTTAAGCTTAGAATCCCCAGGTGTTTCATTCACAGGCTAGAAATCCCTTTAGCCTGGGTCCAGCACTTCCCCTAGTTCAGTCTTTGTTCCTCAGGTGTTTCCAGAAGTCTTCTTGTGTGGGGAGTAAAACCAAAATGTCACTCCCTGCCTTATATAGCATGTGGCGGGAACCCTTTGTTTCAAAGTTTGGTTCCAAGACTAGTCTGTGGAAAAATACTGACATCCCAAGATGGAGTCTAGAGACGTGTGGTCTCATCACATGTCCTTGTAGAGTCATAGCAGCCATTACTTGGAGGCTGTCTGTAGCGTTCACAGGAAGGCTCACCAGGTGGGAGATGAGCTTCTCCTATGGCATATTTTTTTCCTCATTGCCCTGAATAGGCCCTTCCCCACCCACTATCTAGGCTGAAAGCATCTTGTCTAGTGGGCGTTACCCAGGTGTAACTACATTTGAAATACAGTTATGTAGTCAAAAGTTCATAACTTCAGACACAATGATACATGCATACAAATTAGATAACCATATTAGACAATTCATAACTTTTCCAATGATGCCTCCGATGACTTATCTTGCATAAAATACATCATAATTATGCCATACTCCTAATAATATCATTGTGAAGAATATGGGGTGCAGTATCACAATGATTTCCAACTTTTACAGGATGGCTTTTTTCCTCTAACCATGTCTTTTACTTTGTTTAACCATGGTGGCATTTTTTTTTTTGGTCCTTGTGGTTTTTTGTTTTGGTGGGAGGAGGGGTAGACATTTAGTTTGAACCTTTATTATGGTGTTTTTAAATAGTCTCTGTGCAGCTTGCAGACATTTCACCCTTGACTGTTCCTTTTAGGTTCTGTTTAACTAGCTTCTTCATTTTTGTGTGGTTCCCCTTTTAGAAGTTAAATGCTACTATGGTGGGTTTATTTGGCATTTCCCCCCCACTAGAGTGTTAAGTTTACTTTATGGTCGCTATTGCCGAGTGGGTCAGCTATATTCACCTCTTGTCTCAGATCCTGTGTTACTCTTAGGACTAAATCGAGAATTGCCTCAGCCCTTGTGGGTTCCAGGACAAGCTGCTCTTAGAAGCAATCTCCAGAGATACTAGTGGAATGGAAAGAGTATTATCATCAATGCATCATTTCTCTTTTTTCCCAAATATAGAACAGAAATACTGAACACTTCTACCTTTTTTGCGTTGTTATTGATAATTCCACCATTTCTGTCTAGTAATGGACCAATACCATTGTCAGGATTCTTTGTCTTCCTAATGTATTTTAAAAACTGCGTTTATTCTCTTTAACTCTGCTCGCCAGAGATTTCTCCTTATGTCCCTTTGTTTCCCTTATCAATTTTCTACAGTTCCCAAATTCTGATTTATATTCATTACTATCAACTTCCCCTTTCTTACATCTGATATATATTATGTATCTTTTATGTATACTGTCGCCTTCACTTGCCCTCAGATCCCAGTTGATTTTTAACCAGCACAGCCTTGTTCCTCCATGCAGTAAGGTGTTCTTCAAAGATCCCCAATGATCATTTAAATGTTTCTGAT
This sequence comes from Platysternon megacephalum, assembly GCA_003942145.1. Lineage (NCBI taxonomy): Eukaryota > Metazoa > Chordata > Testudines > Platysternidae > Platysternon > Platysternon megacephalum. Next base: position 12,546,621 of record QXTE01000038.1, on the reverse strand, counting down.
TAAATTCTTCCTCCCCGGTTATTTGTTTCATAATTGTTTTCAGCTCTTTCAAAGTCATGTGTCAAAATTTTGGCCTTAAGTCAAACTTCAAGAAGTTCTCAAGCAATATTTTTCTTATTTTGCCTATCTGTAAACTTTGATTGTTGGAGATATTTTTTGTCGGTTTGTGCATGTACCATGAAATTGATGTTTATCAACATTTACCGATAAAAATCAAATCCTTCCAAGCCTGGCTACGAACAAGCTCTGGGATCAAGGGTCTAATGCTCTGTGAGAGAAGCATGAAAAAGTGGGTATAGGGAATGCAGGCCATGGAAAATGATGCTCGGTAATGCCACCACTCCCCCTGATTGTTAAATTAACATGACACTGATCCTTCTAAGCAGCTGACTTGGCTAGTGAAAGCAACTCCCCCAATTTCTCAAGTAGGAAATGCAGACTTCATGCTGGGTGTAGGCTACAAACATGAAGCTTGTGTCTGAAAGCAGTGATTTCCCCAAGGCCATGTCTGTTGAGTGGCTGAGAAATCTTTATGGTCCCATCTTTTGAGAGGATGGATTGCACATTTTGTTTAGTCTCAGTTAAAATCTTCATTGCTTATGGTAGCTCTGTGACTGCAGCCAAACTCCAGACCCTGTCCTATAGTTCCGCTTTTCTGCTGTCTACTGAATATCCCCTATGACAGGGGTCCCCAACCCAGTGCCTGTGGGCGCCATGGCGTCCGCTGGGGTGTCTAATTGCGCCCGCGTACTGGCCGGCGGACGAGCATCTGCCGAAATGCCGCCAACAAGCAGCGACACCTCTGGATGACGCTGCTTGTCGGTGGCGTTTTGGCGGCGACGCCTATTGACGTTGCCGCTTGTCGGCGACATTTCGGCAGATGCTCGTCCGCAGCCACAGTCCTCCGTGGCGGGCGCCAGACAAAAAAGGTTGGGGACCACTGAATTGCTTATTTAAACTTATTATCTATGACAAGTTTGTTTATGTTTCTGGGAGAAAATGCTGCCGGCTTCTTGTTTACAATGTCACCTGAAAGTGAGAACAGGTATTCACATGGCATTGTTGTAGCTGGCATCGCAAGATATTTACGTGCCAGATGCGTTAAAGATTCATGCCGGATGCATTAAAGATTCATATGTCCCTTCATGCTTCAACCACCATTCCAAAGGACATGCGTCCATGCTAATGAGGGGTTCTGCTTGATAACAATCCAAAGCAGAGCCCAGGGTGGCGGCAGCTTCCGCGGCAGCAGAGGCAGGCGGGGAGCGTAGCCCGCCATGGGGCAGGAGAGGCTGCGCTGCTGCTGCTGTTTCCCGCCTACAGCCGTCCTTCCCCTGCGCCGCACGGCAGGGCCGGGAAACAGCAGCAGCGCGGCCTCTCCTGCCCCATGGTGGGCTCCCCGCCTGCCCCATGGTGGGCTCCCCGCCTGCCCCATGGTGGGCTCCCCACCTGCCCCTGCTGCCGCGCAGGCTGCTGCTGCCCTGGCTCGGGCCGCCCGGCTCCCCCCGAGTGGCGCCCGGTTCCTGCTGCTCTCGGCTGGCAGGTGCAGGGCCCCAGCCAAGCCCGGCCCCTTGCATCTCCTCCGCCGCAGCACCCCTCGCCCGCAGCGGCTGGGGAGCCTGAGAGGAGGAGTGGCCTCCGGGCAAGCAGGGGAGACTCCGAGGTGAAGAGGCTGCTGGCCCTGGCACGGCCCGAGCGCTGGAGACTGACAGGTACCTGCCCCTAAGCAATAATGTAAAAAACAATTTTGGGTACTGCTTTTTGGCGCCCCCAAATCTTGGTGCCCCAGGCAACCGCCTAGTTCGCCTAGTGGTTACACCGGCCCTGCTGACGCATGTTTACTTTCATCATCTGAGTCAGATGCCACCAACAGAAGGCTGGCTTTCTTTTTTGGTGGTTCGGGTTCTGTAGTTTCCGCATCAGTATTTTGCTCTTTAAGACTTCTGAGAGCATGCTCCACACCTCATCCCTCTCAGATTTTGGAAGACACTTCAGATTCTTAAACCTGGGGTCGAGTGCTGTAGCTCACTTTAGAAATCTCACATTGGTACCTTCTTTGCGTTTTGTCAAATCTGCAGTGCAAGTGTTCTTAAAATGATCGTGTGCTGGGTCATCATCCGAGACTGCTATAACATGAAATATATGGCAGAATGCGGGTAAAACAGAGCAGGAGACATACAATTCTCCCTCAAGGAGTTCTGTCACAAATTTAATTAACACATTTTGTTTTTTTTTTAACGAGCATCATCAGCATGGAAGCCTGTCCTCTGGAATGGTGGCCGAAGCATGAAGGAGCATATGAATGTTTAGCATATCTGGCACGTAATGCTTGCAGTGCTGGCTACAAAAGTGCCATGCGAATGCCTGTTTTCACTTTTAGGTGACACTTAAATAAGAAGCTGGCAGCATTCTCCCAGGAATGTAAACAAACTTATTTGTCTTAGTAATTGGCTGAACAAGTTGGACTGAGTGGACTTGTAGGCGCTAAAGTTTTACATTGTTTTGGTTTTGAGTGCAGTTACATAACAAAGTGCAATTTACAAATGTAGATTTTTATTCACGATAAAGAGATTGCATTATGGTACTTGTGTGAGGTGAATCGAAAAATACTCTTCTGTTTCATTTTTACAGTGCAAATATTTGTAATAAAAATAAATACAAAGTGAGCGCTGTACACTTTGTATTCTGTGTTGTGAGTAAAATCAATATATTTGAAAAGTAGAAAAACGCCCAAAATATTTAAATAAATGGTATTCTATTATTGTTTAACAGTGCGATTAATTGTGAAGCTTTAAATTCATCCAAAATACACTAGCCAGAAGCTGGTCCCTAATCTGGAACCCTAAAGCATGGTTGGGAGACACGTGTCTGGTGGGTATTCCACCCGGGCGGAGGTTTGTGTGTTGATATCACACTTGTGTTGCTGCTGATGGGTGGCTTGTCCACCTCTTTCATATCTCTCTCTGGCTAGTAGATTTAGTATGGTAGTCAGTACAGTAGAACCTCCAGAGTTACGAACACCTCAGAAATTGAGGTTGTTCGTGACTCTGAAATCTTCGTAACTCTGAAGAAAACATTACGGTGGTTCTTTCAAAAGTTTACAACTGAACATTGACTTACACAGCTTTGAAACTTTACTGTGCTGAAGAAGAATGCCTCTTTCCCCTTTTTTAGTAGTTTACATTTAACACAGTACTGTCATCTTTTGTTTTTTTGTTAACGAGCATCAACAGCATGGAAGCCTGTCCTCTGGAATGGTGGCCGAAGCATGAAGGAGCATATGAATGTTTAGCATATCTGGCACGTAATGCTTGCAGTGCTGGCTACAAAAGTGCCATGCGAATGCCTGTTTTCACTTTTAGGTGACATTTAAATAAGAAGCTGGCAGCATTCTCCCAGGAATGTAAACAAACTTATTTGTCTTAGTAATTGGCTGAACAAGTTGGACTGAGTGGACTTGTAGGCTCTAAAGTTTTACATTGTTTTGGTTTTGAGTGCAGTTACATAACAAAGTGCAATTTACAAATGTAGATTTTTATTCACGATAAAGAGATTGCATTATGGTACTTGTGTGAGGTGAATTGAAAAATACTCTTTTGTTTCATTTTTACAGTGCAAATATTTGTAATAAAAATAAATACAAAGTGAGCGCTGTACACTTTGTATTCTGTGTTGTAATTGAAATCAATATATTTGAAAAGTAGAAAAACGCCCAAAATATTTAAATAAATGGTATTCTATTATTGTTTAACAGTGCGATTAATTGTGAAGCTTTAAATTCATCCAAAATACACTAGCCAGAAGCTGGTCCCTAATCTGGAACCCTAAAGCATGGTTGGGAGACACCTGTCTGGTGGGTATTCCAGCAAGGCGGAGGTTTGTGTGTTGATATCACACTTGTGTTGCTGCTGATGGGTTGCTTGTCCACCTCTTTCATATCTCTCTCTGGCTAGTAGATTTAGTACGGTAGTCAGTACAGTAGAACCTCCAGAGTTACGAACACCTCAGAAATTGAGGTTGTTCGTGACTCTGAAATCTTCGTAACTCTGAAGAAAACATTACGGTGGTTCTTTCAAAAGTTTACAACTGAACATTGACTTACACAGCTTTGAAACTTTACTGTGCTGAAGAAGAATGCCTCTTTCCCCTTTTTTAGTAGTTTACATTTAACACAGTACTGTCATCTTTTGTTTTTTTGTTGTCTCTGCTGCTGCCTGATTGGGTACTTCCAGTTCCAAATGAGGTGTGTGGTTGACTGGTCAGTTTGTAACTCCAGTGTTCATAACTCTGAGGTTCTACTGTAGTTGTCAAACTCATCTAGCCCTGGATAAGGGAAAAACACTTTGGGCTTGTCTACATGGGGAAACCCAGGAAAGTTAAGGCAAATTAAGTAGAATTGTGAAGTTAGTGTGTATGAAACCCCTGTGTGGATGCTCTCATTCAGGAGTAAAGTGGCCTTCTTTCAACGGGGATTAGGGTCTGATCTACACCTAAAATTTTTAGCTTCTGCTAGCTATGTCACTCAGGGGTGTGAAAAATTCAAACTCTCAGAGGCGTCGTTAAGCCAGCCTAAGCCCTGATGTAGATACCGCTAGGTCAAAGGGAGAATTCTTCTCTTGGCCTAGCTACCGCCTCTGGAGGGGATGGATTGACTACAGCAGCAGAGAAACCCCTTCTGTTGCGGTAGTGGGTGTCTACAGTACAGCGCGACAGTGGCATAGCTGCAGTGCCAACATACCTAACTTAAAACTGAGGGAGAACATCCACACAGAGGCTTTGTGCACTTAATTTGTCTTAACTGTCCCGAGAGTCCCCATATAGAAAAGCTTTTAGATCTGCCCCCTGCCCCCCATAAATTCTTTCCGGTTATTAAATCCAAATGGAAAAACACTTACTCTGGCTTGGTGGTCTCATGCTGCTTGAGCCACAAACCGCCCTCTCCCTCTTTAGAGATGTAGTTACTGCATTACCCTACAGAATGGGAAGCTTTTGATTTAAAAAGGCAACTTCTAAGCGGAATTCCTAGTTTAGACCCTGTGGGAAGCTCTTCTCTTCGTGTGTGTGTCCAGGGTGTCCCTGAACGGAAAGAGGGCAGCTGCTTTCATTGAAACCAATGGACGAGACCAGAGCTAATGTTAATCCTGCTCAAAACAAACCAAATGCATGACCCTATTAGGTGACTCTTCTCCTGGGATCACAGACTGTTCAGAATGTTCATCTCCTCTTAGGGGGGAGAGTGTAATGGCTTGTCTACACTGGCAATTTTTTTCGATGAAACTGTCGCCAAGGAAAAATCGACAAAAGCGAAGTCGCCAAAGCGTGTCTACATTCGCTCCCTCTGTCGACAGACCATGTCCACATTTGGGGCACCTTTGTCGACAGTGAGAGCAATGGACTGTGGGTATGTATCCCACAGTGCCGGGTGACAACATCCGTCGCTAGGTGTTGTGGGAATGCGGAAACGGAGCGCGGCGCATCCTGGGACGTGCAAAATGTACCGTCATGCATCGCTTTGTGTCCCACCCCACCGAAGGTCTCTGGCTTCCTTTCGCACCGTTTTTCCAACTGTCAGTCTTTTGTAGTGTGCGCCAGCATCTGCAGTGAGAGAGGATGGATCCCGCACTTCTCTCCTATGCGCTGCTAGCTGTCGTGAGGACATCGTGCATGGAGCAGAGTTACTCTCAGAGTTACTTGCGAAGTTAGCAGAGGATGAATCGCAGGCATCCGAGTGGGATATGGACGGCAGCAACTTATCCGTGCTTTGTGCATTCACAAAGCAGCTGCATATGGTGGACCGTCACTTTTGGGCTAGGGAAACAAGCACTGATTGGTGGGATGACGACCAGTGGGTACAGAAATTCAGGATGCGTAAAGCAACCTTCCTGGAGCTGTGTGCTGAGCTGGCCCCCGACCTGCGGCGCAATGACACCAGATTGAGAGCTGCCCTTCCGGTAGAGAAGCGTGTTGCAATCGCTGTGTGGAAGCTGGCGAATCCAAACTGCTACCGGTCAGTCGCAAATCAGTTTAGAGAAGGAAAGTCCACTGTTGGGGCTTTATTACTCCAAGTGTACAGGGCAATAAATTGCATCCTGCTGCGGAGGACCATGACTCTGGGAAATGTGCATAAAATAGTGGCTGGCTTTGCAGAGATTGGTTTCCCTAACTGGTGGGGTGATTGATGGCGCACACATTCCAATTTTAGCGCCAGACCACCTTGCCTCTGAATACATGGATAGGAAGGGATACTTCTCCAGGGTGTTGCAGGCGCTTGTGGGTCACCGGGGGCGTTTCACGGACATCAATGCAGGCTGGGTCTGGAAAAGTGCATGACGCACGCATCTTCAGGAACAGTGGCCTGTACAGAAAGCTGCCGGCGGGGACTTTCTTTCCAGACCACAAGATCACAGTGGGGGATGTGGAAATGCCCATAGTAATCGTGGGAGACCCGGCTTACCCCTTACAGCTCTGGCTCATAAAACTTTACACAGGGCACCTGGACAGCAGCAAGGAGCTTTTTAACAACAGGTTGAGCAGGCGCCGCATGGTAGTTGAATGTGCCTTTGGCCGTTTGAAAGCTCGCTGGAGGTGTCTCAATGGCAGGCTAGACCTTACTGAGGATAATATTCCTGTAGTCATAGCCGCTTGCTGCACTTTGCATAATCTCTGTGAATCTGGGGTGAAATGTTTGCTCAGGTGTTGAGCACTGAGGCAGACGGCTAGGCTGCACTGTTTGAGCAGCCAGATGCTAGGGCTGTCAGAGGAGCCCAGAGGGCTGCTATTAACATCAGAGAGGCTTTGAGGAACCACTTGGACAATGAGGGGTACTAACACGTCTGCTTTGGAGTTGCTTCCCTGTTGCATCCATGTACAATTTTGGGGCCCAAGATCCATGCAACACAATGCTTTAGGAACCTGTTCCTGGGAGTGAGTTGATTGCTATACGCTTTTGTAGAACACAGAATAAAAACGCTGTACTATTAAATACCTTGGCCTTTATTTATTGTTAAAAAGGGTAAAACCTCACAAGTGTGTGTAGGTCCAGCTATCGTGCAAGCTGTGACAGGAGGTGGAGTGATGGGGAAACTCAGGAGTGCTGCGAAGTGAAAAGGAATGTGTGGGCATAGGGGGAGTGGGGTTGGCAAAGAATTGAGCACCACTGCAGCAGATGCATGAACTCGGATCTGCTCAGTCTGCAGCTGTCTCAGAGACTTGAGCATCTCTGTCTGATCCTCCATAACTTTTATCATCCGCTCTGTCGCTTGTCTAGCAAAAGCAGCATTCTCTTTTCTGTCCCGCCTTTCGGCTTCCCAGCGCTCTTGCCGTTCCCTGGTCTCTGTCTCATCGCGCTGTATAACCTTGCGGAACATGTGGCCTTTGCTGCACCTAAGGTTTTTTCTTATCTGCAGCAGCCGGTCCGTCGGGGTGCGTGGTGTGTTCTTCAAGGTCTGTGCTGAACAGAAGAGGGATTGTTACGTTCCAGCAAACGATTGAAACATTTTAGTAAAAAAGGGCATTTTGCTAGTAGAAATCACTTTCTCTCTGAGACTCTAGGCCAGGGGTCGGCAACCTATGGCACGCGTGCCAAACATGGCACGCGAGCCGATTTTCGGCGGCACGCCGCTGCCTGCCAGTCCCAGCCCCACTCCAGTCCCAGCCCAGCGAGCACGCTGCGGCTCGGCTCCGCCCCCCTTCCCCCGGCCATGAGCTGATTGTCGGGAGGGAGGAGGAGGGGCAGGAAAGCTCCAAGCTGGGGGAAGAAGCGGGGGAGGCGGGAGCTTGGCTGCCGCAGGTCCAAGCTTCTGCCTCCTGTCCCCCGCCCAACGCTCTCCCCTGCGGGGGCAGGAGGCAGAAGCTTGGACCTGCGGCAGCCAAGCTCCCGCCTCCCCCGCTTCTTCCCCCAGCTTGGAGCTTTCCTGCCCCTCCTCCTCCCTCCCGACAATCAGCTCATGGCCGGGGGAAGGGGGGCGGAGCCGAGCCGCAGCGTGCTCGCTGGGCTGGGACTGGAGTGGGGCTGGGACTGGCAGGCAGCGGCGTGCCGCCGAAAATCGGCTCGCGTGCCATGTTTGGCACGCGTGCCATAGGTTGCCGACCCCTGCT
>QXTE01000038.1:12497011-12537456 GCA_003942145.1 Platysternon megacephalum | reverse complement strand
CTCTAGGCAGACACACAGCTCCGTGAGCACCCCAATCATGGTGAGTGTCGGGAGTAGGGGGAAGGTGGTTGTGCGTACGAACAAAAAGGTCTTGGCTTGCAGGGCACCTTAGCAGGGATCTCATTCTAAAATTATCCCACACTTTTTCACAGGCCAACTTGCTGGCTGGCATCTCACTGCTGAGGGTGACCAGAGAAACCAGGGCTCAGCTGCTGAATGCCTGCGGCTTTCACCCCGGTCTATATGCAGCTCACTATGTGCCACTTTGGTTCCAGCTCCAGCGATTGCTAAATGGCAGGGGACAGTTTCCTACAATGGGGGAACTAACAAGGCTGCAGTCCCTTGGAATTTGCGGCCGAGGATTAACAAGTACCTCTTGGAAACTTTCCAGAGCCTCTCTCTGGCTGCAGCTCTTGATGTCCATCGACACCCTGCTTGGCCGTGCAGATTAGCTACACAGGGCAATGTCCAGCTCACAGAAAACACTACCCACCTCCCACTTTTCGATTCCCTACACAAGCCACAGCAACTTACCCGGTGTCTCATCTGCTTCCTGCTGCCCGTTGAGCACTTCTGGAGTGGAGAAAAGTTCCTGGCTGCCTGCCTCACCGGGGGACCCCGCTGGGAGCTCCACATCCTCTTCTAGCTCCACTTCTTCATCCACAATTTCAGCCTCCGGGTTTCCCACTCTTTCAGCTGCATGCAAAGTATCCACGGGGCAATTGGTGATGGAGGTGGGGTCACCACCAAGGATAGCATTCAGCTCCTTATAGAAGTGGCAGGTCTTAGGTGCACCACCGGAGTGATGGTTTGCCTCCTGCGCCTTATGGTACGCCTGCCTCAGCCCCTTTGTCAGATCCAACAGCTCAGCGGTGGTCCAAGCGGGAGCGCGTTTGGTGCGATACCCAGCCATGCTCATCTGGGAAGCTCCTCTGGGAAGCCAGCAAACAGGAATGAGATTTAAAAATCCCGGGGCTTGCAAGGGGGAGGGGCGGGTTGGCTGCAGGGCAGCGGCGTTCAAACCACTGACCAGCAGCAGCAGCATGGGAATTGTGGGATACTTTCTGGAGGCAAATAAAATCGAAAAAAAACCGTGTCGTGTCTACACTGGCTGTTTGTTGACAATAATGGGAGGGGAAAAGACAAGTCTCTCGCAGGAGTGGACGTTTTTTGTCGCCAAATCTTTTTTTTTTTTTTTAAAGTCACATTGCAGTGTGTACTCTCACTGTTTTGTCACCAAAAGGCAGTTTTTGGCGACAAAACTTGCCAGTGTAGACAAGCCCTGATAGTTCTCCCTGTCACTGCACTCATTACTGCTCCGTCGGGCTGGCAGTCTGGGTTTCAGTTTCCCAGTGGGAGTAGCATGTGGTGTTATCTCTGTAGCCTGCACTGATGGCACTGGAGCAGGTGAGAATTCTACCACTGCACCACCAATGGTTCAGCTGCATCAACCTCTCCGTGCAGGTGCCTGGATCCTTGGCCTGGAGCCCTCTCCCAAGCCTACAGCATTATATCTATCCAGCTGCAGTGATGCAGCCCCATCAGCAGCAGTGGAGGAGGGATGAGTATGAGACCGGTCTAATGAGAGGAAGAGGTTTCCCTTCTGTTGGTCTGGTGTCTATAGAATACTGCTGCAGCCCTTTATGCAGATGTGGCGTTGAGGATTTGGGTGACAGTTCAGCCCCATTCCACTGGGTTTTGTGTGTAGGAACATGTTGATCTAAATCCGCTGTAGGCTAGTACAGTAACTACATACCCACAGCTTGGTAGTGGGTTCTGAAAAGGAGGGGACGTTTTACATGAAAACTCTTTGTACATGAAAACTCATGGCTGTCCAGAGTGCAAGTCCTAAGAACTCTTTGGTTTCAAGTGTTGTTTTCATGGCAGAAAATTGAATAATTTGCAAATAGTGCCTTAAAAAAGGGGGAGGCGTGAGGTGTTTTTATTTTTATTTTTAAAGTTTAGCCATGGTACACCTTGAATACTGTGAAATTCTGGTAGCCCCATCTCAAAAAAGCTATATTAGAAACAGAGACGGTACCGAGAAGGGCAACAAAAATGATTAGGATGTGAAACAGCTTCTGTATGCGGAGAGATTAAAAAGACTGGGACTATTCAATCTGGAAAAGAGACTGAGGGCTATGATAGAGGTCTGTAAAATCATGGCTGGTGTGGAGAAAGTGAATAAGGAAGTGTTACTTACCCCTTCACATAACAGAGCCAGTGGTCACCCAATGTCGGCGGCGCATCAGCAGCTCTACATGGCTCTGGGCCATTGTCTGGGAACTGGCTAATGGATGTGCGGAGCCAGTGCTCGGGCAGCGTGCTGAGCCCTGTGGCTCCCTGCCTAGGGGCCGGACCTGCTGCTGGCCGCTTCTGAGGCTCCGCGCGGTGTCGGAACAGGTAGGGACTAGCCTGCCTCAGCCGGGCAGCACTGCTGCTGGGACTTTTAGTGGCCCGGTCCATGGTGCAGACCAGAGCCGGCGCGACCCAGTGCCTGACATTCCGCGACCCCGGACTAGGCCGTGACCTCCAGTTTGAAAACCACTGGGCTAAACAGACCATTGGTCTGACTCAAGATGGCTGTTCTTGTGTATGTACTGACTGGGACTTGAACCCTGGCCTCCTGCATGCCAGGGAAGAATTCTCCCAGTGAGCCACGTGTATTCTGAACCGTTCTGCCATAAACCCTGCCATGTCCTCTTTCCTATGGCAAAGACAATGTGTGCAGTAATGTGAGTGACAAAAGCTTATTTTTCTTTCCATGAGCTCCATTGCATCACAGTTACTGCCACGCCAGCAGTACTTTTGGTATAATAGGAATTGTAAGTGGAGCTGACTGAATCTACATTTGACTCTTATAAAGGACTGGGGAGGTGTCGTGCTCTAAAATGGGACCGAACCCCTTCAGTTCGGCCAAAACTAAATTGCCTAAAATCCCACATGAGATCTTGGCCCAGTTTAGAATCCCCCTTGAAAGTTTAATGCAAAGCCGTCAAGGAGTTTGGGAGCTAGGAAGGACGCTCACAGTAAGATGCATTTGAATGCTCTTCCTAATCTCTTTCTGAGTCATAACTCCATAACCAACAGAGGAACACGTGTGGCATTTACAAACCACACAAGCTCTGTGGTTTGTAAATGCCACACGTGTTCCTCTGTTGGTTGGGAGGACTGTGACGGGTTGGATCACTGAAACCCCCTTGGGAGCTGCCACCTAATGTACCAAGACTACTTCTATTCCTGTTTTCCCTGCCAGCTCAGTGGCTCCAGCACCCTGTCTTGCTGAGCCAGACGCTCCCGTCTGCTCCAACACAGACCCAGGGTCTGAATTACTTGCCCCAAAGCTGCAGGTTTACCTGAAAACAGCTCACAGAAGTGTGCTTGTCTTTAGCACTCAGATGCCCAACTCCCAATGGGGCCTAAACCCAAATAAATCCGTTTTACCCTGTATAAAGCTTATACAGGGTAAACTCATAAATTGTTCGCCCTCTATAACACTGATAGAGAGATATGCACAGTTGTTTGCTCCCCCAGGTATTAACACATACTCTGAGTTAATTAATAAGTAAAAAGTGATTTTATTAAATACAGAAAGTAGGATTTAAGTGGTTCCAAGTAGTAACAGACAGAACAAAGTAAGTTACCAAGCAAAATAAAATAAAATAAGCAAATCTGTCTAATCAAACTAAATACAGATAATCTCACCCTTAGAGATGCTTCAGTAAGTTTTTTCCTCAGACTGGACACCTTCCCTGGTACAGCTCTTGTTCCAGCTAGCTACCACCTAAGGGGATACTTCATGATGGCTCTTCTTCCTCCTCTGTTCTCTTCCACCCCTTTATATATCTTTTGCATAAGGTGGGAACCCTTTGTCCCTCTGGGTTTCCCCCCCCCACTGGAAAAGCACCAGGTTAAAGATGGATTCCAGTTCCGGTGACATGATCACGTCACTGCAAGACTTTATTACCCACTTGCCAGCACACACACATACAGGAAGATTTACAGGTAAAACACACCCATCTGCAGACAATGGTTCTGGTTAATGGGAGTCATCAAGATTCCAAAACACCATGAATGGCCCACACTTTACATAATTACAATAGGCCCTCAGAGTTATATTTCATATTTCTAGTTTCAGATGCAAGAGTGGCACATTTATACAAATAGGATGATCACACTCAGATTATAAGCTTTGTAATGATACCTTACAAGAGACCTTTTGCATGAAGCATATCCCAGTTACATTATATTCACTTATCATATTTTTATAAAACCATATAGACTGCACCGTCACAAGGACGATGGGTCCTTTTGCTCTCAGGAGGGCTTGGGGAGATGGGTGATAACTGTAGAAAGCAGGTAATGCTTGTGTTGAGTCTTGCGGGTTTAAGGCTGCGTAGACATTGGGGATCTTTAGGGAGCCTGCGCCAGCCCAGTGCACAGGGGATTTTTGGGGTAGTTGAAGGACCAGAAGAGGGGATGAGCCACTTGTCTTTAGGGAGGTTCCCCATGGGGAAGTGAGTTTACGCTGCTGTTTCAGGAGTCTGCCGTGGCAGAACATTTGTCTGTCTCATTAAGTGATTGGACCGGTTCAAGGCGGGGCTTGGGTAAATGAGGGGGTAGGCGTGAGGAGTCCTCGTTCATCTGTCCTGTTTTTAGTTGCTGGCTTTCCCCAGGGAGCTTGAGTTGAGGCTGTAATGAATCTTCCCGTCCTGTCCATATTTCCTGGGCTGGGGGAGTCTGGTAGAAAGTGCACAAGACTCTAAACCATGGCAAATGTCATTGGGGCTAGCATCTCATGCATTGTGGAAGCCAGGCCAAGATATTCTGTCATACAGAACCTAAAGCTTCCTGCCCTCCCCTCTGTTCTCTGCTAGGTTGGTGCGAGAATTCGTGGCTCAGAACAACGCAGCGCAGATCAAGCATGTCATCCTGATCCTGTCGCAAGAGTTCGCGCTCTCGCAGCACCCTCACAGCAGGAAAGGGGGGCTCATCGGCCTGGCAGCCTGCTCCATTGCTCTCGGGAAGGTAGGGGTCCCACTTCTTTGATTTTGCCTGTCACTGTAGCATGTGAGCATCTGCTCCCTATGGTCTACAGGCTGCTGGAAAGTGCTCCCCCAGCAGTCTCCTTGATGTCAACGCCCTGCTCCATGAGGCAGTGCTCACCGATGCACCCAGGACGGGGTGTGCATCCTAGCCCTGTGTTAAGCCCAGGCTGCTCGATGGAAACATTTAATTGTAATTGGCAAACTCCGGCAGCTGGGGGGAAAATGAAAAATTAACACTGGGGCTGGGCTGGGGAAGGATGTGAACAGGAACGTGACAAGCCATGTCTAAGGAGACTGAGTTATGTCCACCTCGGAAGAGGCAGCAGAAGTTACTCTGCTCCTTATGAGATGCTCAAGGCAAAAGCCATGAATGCCACCAAATGCTGGAGATGTGGGATCAGGTCTGGTAGCTTAGTAGACATTTCAGCATTGCCTGGGCTTTGGAAGATACTGCAGGGAAACAATCTTTGTGTATCAATTATATGTTAATGCCGTGTGCTTATGATAAACCATAGCCCTGCACCACTCAGTCCCACAACATGGTAGCTTATTGCAGCATACACAGGCCCTTAACTAGGCTAAAGCCTAGCTAGAATAGAGGCCAGCCCCAGTCAGCGGCTTACCCAAACCATGTTGGGCTGCACAGACCAGGGTAAACCGTTGCATCAATTTACACTGCATCTTTCCACTGGACTTCAGAGTAAGACTTTAGACTACTTTTAGTCGTCACTGAAATAGACATGCATCCCAGTGCCGTGCTATTGCACTGACACCTTATTGTAACACTTGTGTGCAAGGGAAAATGTAACTGGCTTCTGTTCAGATTAAGGGTCTGTTCCCCTTTCCTTAGGTCCTTTATGCCATTCTCCTCAATGAGAGCACTGAGTAATGACTGCAGGATCCAGCTTTGTGCTCAGTAAAACAGGGAGGTTTGTGCATGAACAACCTGATCCACAGGCTGAAGTCACAATGGGCTTTGGATCTGGTACACATTTAGTTATCAAAAATGTCTTGATGAGGAAGGAAGGAAAAAGTAAGGCGGTCTGTTTATAGCATTTCATTCTGCATTTCAGCGCAGCGCACCACCCTAGAGACAAGCTATCCCTGTATAAAATCACAGGTGGTAGCCGGCTGCAACAGAGGCCCAGGATCTGGGCCACACCCCCAAAGCTGCAGACTTTATCTAAAAACAGCTCAGCAGGTTACCTGTCTCCAGCACCCAGCTCCCAATGGGATCCAAACCCCAAATAAATCCGTTTTACTCTGTATAAAGCTTATACAGGGTAAATTCACAAATTGTCCGCCCTCTATAACACTGATAGAGAGAGATGCACAGCTGTTTGCTCCCCCAGGTATTAATCACTTACTCTGGGTTTATTAATAAACAAAAGTGATTTTATTAAGTATAAAAAGTAGGATTTAAGTGGTTTCAAGTAACAGACAGAACAAAGTAAGTCACAAAGCAAAATAAAACAAAACACGCAAGTCTAAGCCTAATACATTAAGAAACTGATTACAGGTAATATCTCACCCTCAGAAATGTTCCAATAGTCTTCTTTCACAGACTAGACTCCTTCCTAGTTTGGGCCCAATCCTTTCCCCGGTACAGCCTTTGTTAGATCCAGCAGACATCTCAGGTGGTAAGCAGGGGTTTTCTTGTGACTGGCAGCCCCCTTTGTCCTGCTCCACTCCCTTTTATAGCTTTGGCACAAGGCAGGAATCTTGTCTCTCTGGGTCCCACCTCCTCCTCCTAAATGGAAAAGTACCAGATTTAAGATGGATTTCATTATCAGGTGACATGGTCACATGTCACTGTAATACCCCTAGTCTCCATTCCCCATGGGCTGGCCCGTACATAGGAAGGCTTTCAAGTAATTAAGGCCATTTACAACTGATTGTTTCTGGAGCACCCTTAATGGCCTCCACTTAATATGTTTACATCAGTGATACAAGTTTATATCTTATTCTCCTAACTCCAGATATAGAAATAAGACATGCAAACAAATAGGATGACCATACTTAGTAGATTACAAGCTTCCTAATGACCCCATACAGGGGGTATTTAGCATAAAGCATATTCCAGTTATGTCATATTCATAAGCATATTTCCATAAAACATATGGAGTGCAACGTCACAAATGGGCCATCAAGCAGGCTGATGCCAAACTGTCTAGGGGTGTCGTCACCCAGAAGCACAGCACAGGTTTGAAATACAGGCGTACATACATGTCTATAACCCGTAATGCACAGGTGATACAAACATAAACAAGATTCATATCTAGCAAATTGACATTTTTGCAGATAGCTTACATGGCATATCTGGCTGTGACCGGTGTCCCAGTGGGGGATAACTATGGTCATTCAATTAGGGTGAACTGCAAAGAATGGGGCAGACAATCCCCATAGAGCTGGTGGATATTCCAATACTTATAACTTCACATACAAAAATGATACATGCATACAGACAGCATAATCATAACCAGCAAAACATAACCTTTTCATAGACACCACACTCGACAACCTTTGTGCAATATTTGCTGCAAATATAGAACAGTGGTTGCAACAAGGATTCATATGGTCCTAATCAGATAACGTCACACCATAGCTACTGCATGAGGGTCTGAGAGCAAGGGGGTAGTAACCCATGCGGTCACATTTCCCTCTGAGGCCTAGTTTTGGTTATAAGCCTGGGCTAAGTATAGCCCCAAACACTGTCATGATCAGGTTTCAGCCACGTGATCTCCTGTGCTGGGACGAATGTGTTTTGAAGTCTCTGGTTTCAGGAATGGGATTATCACTGTTCCAAAGAAGTCTTAACGACCTGTTGTCTCTCCATGGATACGTCATAATGATGATCGTGGCGTTCTCAGGGAGCCAGAATGCAATGATCTCCGTTCCTGTGCTGGCACTTGCAGCACGAGGCCTGCAATCCTCCAGGGGCATTCACAATACTAATCTGATCGCTCCCTGGGAATCTGGAGCCATGGTGAGATGGTCCAGGCTCGCTTGGTATGATCCGATGTACGAGCCAATGCACGCGAAGGAGGCGCTGCCACCTGTGGCCATGTCCCAGTGCTCTGTTGTAGGGCGTGCACTGCTAGAAGTCAGTCTGTTCCGACCCGAGTGGGGACTGGCCCTAACCCCCAGCCTTGTTCTGCCATCAGGATTCTGGGCTGTACCTGAAGGAGCTGATTGAGCCGGTGCTGACGTGCTTCAATGATGCTGACAGCCGACTGCGGTACTATGCCTGCGAGGCCCTATATAACATCGTCAAGGTGGCCAGGGGCTCTGTCCTCCCACACTTCAACGTGCTGTTTGATGGCCTGAGTAAAGTAAGTAGCTTTTCCCCTGTGTCCGCCTTCTCTCCCCCACGAAGGTGCAGAGTGGGAGCCCTCGCCTGTCACCCTACTAAAGGGGCCATCGGTGCAGATCCCTCCTGCTGCATGGCAGGGTGCAGGCACACTTGGCTTTGGCTGTGGGGCCACTCGGCCCTGCTGTTGTAGGAATGTCTGCAGAAGGCTTAGGCTGCCACCCTCGCCGTGTCTGTCCCTTGCTCACTGTGGTTGCGAGAAGAGAGCTGAGCTGAAGGTGCAGCCGGGAAGTGGTGGTCAGGCATTTCAGATCAGGCTTAGTGTCTGTCCACCTTCTCTTGCCTGGGGCACCCCTTCCACTCAGGGTGTTGTGAACCCAGCTCTGCCCCATGCAACCATCTCCTCAGCCCCTTCCTGGAAACTCATTCAACTTCTAGGCCGTGGCTACACTCAAAACTTCAAAGTGCTGCCGCGGGAGCGCTCCCGCAGCAGCGCGAGTGTGGTCGCGGTGCCAGCGCTGGGAGAGAGCTGCAGTGTACTCCACCTCCACGAGGGGCACTGTTTACACTGGCGCTTTACAGCGCTGTACCTTGTTGCGCTCAGGGGGGTGTCTTTTCACACCCCTGAGCGAGAAAGTCGCGGCGCTGTAACGCGCCAGTGTAGCCATAGCCAAAGTCTGAAAGGAAACAGCTGGCAAGCAATGAAGTTGATTTAACCTGTGCAAGTGTCAGGGATGTCTTCTCATGGCTGATGACCTTGGGCATTGCTAGGAACCCAGCACAAATACAGGAACTCCTCACTTAGTCGTCCTGGTTAACCTTGTTTGGATGTTACGTTGCTGATCAATTAGGGAACATGCTCGTTTAAAGTTGCGCAATGCTCCCTTCTAACGTTGTTTGGCAGCCGCCTGTTTTGTCCACTGCTTGCAGGAAGAGCAGCCCGATGCAGCGAGCTGCTGGGGGCTTGGAACCAGGGTGGGCTGGCAGCCCCCTATCAACTCCCCACTCCCCTAAGTTCCCTGTACAGCAGCTGTCCCTCCCCTCACTGCCATGTGCTGCTCCTACCCTCTGCCTTGGAGCTGCTCCCAGAGACTCCTGCTTGCTGTACGGTGGGAGGGGAGAAGAAGGGGGCTAATGTCAGGGTGTCTCCCCCTCCCCCCTGCTCCTGCACCCCAATTACCCCATCTTCCATAGCGCAGGGGGGAGACACACGACGGAGGGAGGGAGCTTCTAGGCAGTAGCTGCCAGTCTCAACAAGCTGATTTAATTAACAGGGCAGTGTACTTAAGCCTGAGGTCAGCTACTTAAAGGGGAAATGCGCATCTCTCTCTCACACACACACAGGGTGTGTCTCTGTCTCTGTCTGCCCTCCCTCCTTTCCTGCTGCCTTGCAGAGTGTTGAGAGTTAACCCTTGAGGGCTCAGTCAATTGCTAGTTCATTTAGCAGTAAGGCATTCCCTGGGAAATATCCCACCCTCTGACTCATCCACCTCAACCAAGCTTCACAATCATCATCACTGTGTACCAATTGTTTGTTTAAAACTTATACTGTGTGTGTGTATATATAAATAAATAAATGCCATCACACATATATATTTTTGTAACTTGCAGCTTGCCGCTGATCCAGACCCAAATGTGAAAAGCGGCTCTGAACTACTGGACCGACTTCTCAAGGTAATTCCCGTTTCCCTTCTTTTAGCTGACTATCCTAGGGACCCATGTCAGAAGGCCCTTGGGGGTGGGGGGGAGAAGAGGGACAGAGTTATACATTTGTTACATTTCCAGGAGGCTGTACCAGCCAATACCATCACAACTTCATCCTGTGGCTGTGGAAATTGCTCTCTTTCCTATTGGCTGCTGCTCTGGTGGAATGAGATGTTGCTTTGCTGGCCATCTCAATGCTAAGGCTACATACACTTGAAGTATGACTGGGGGCGGGGAGGAGTTGCCTTTAACACAGCAATGGGTGAACGTTAATGAAAAGCTTATTGGAGTTCCTGTCCCCACCATGCTGCCCCAGGGGAAGGCTCCAGTGTGATCGGTAGGTTGCATCTCCCTCACCAGGTACAGAGTGGGGTCTCTACCTTTTTTTGTCTCTCCCCTGGGTTCCTTGTTCAGGCAGGTGAGCTGGACTGCTCTGTCTCTTGTAGGAGCCATTAATTCCATTTCCTGATCTATACACAGTGTGGTTCTTACCTGCCCAAACCTCCAAATGCTTCCTGCTCCTATTTCCTCCTCCTCACTCCTAGGACTAACGGGCCCCTTGCCCGCTCCCTTCCCTGCTCCCCAAATGCCAGCCCAGCGCTTGGCGTGGTGCAGAGATCCCTGCTGGGGAGGTAACAGAGGGTCACTGTGGAAGAGTCCAGCCCTGCTCACACTCTCCTGTCCACTGTCCCATAAGACTGGAGCAGAGGGATTCACTGTTGCAGGAGATCAGTCATACAGTGTAGGTGAGCCCTAAAAAGGACTAGGGACACTTCTTGTTACATATCAGGATGGTTCAATCACATGCTGTGGGGCATGAGCTGGTCAGTGCTTGAATCAAGGAAATCTTCCCCCCGCTTCCATGTTCAGGGTTGTGCAATTGGACTGGTGCATTGTGGGGAGTGAGTCTTCACCTGTTTCTGAAACCTCAGTACTGGCCACTGCCAGAGGGAGGATGCCTGATTCGCTGACCAGTTAGGACACACCCTGTGGTTCTTTGGGTTGGGGACCAATAGCTAAGAGTCATCGCCCGGGCCTAGAATTGGCTGGTTTGAGCCCCATCCACTGTGGGTGACTTTTCACTTTCTAAAATATGTTCAGCCCCCAACTCGCTAAAAATAGGAAGTGGCCAGCTGGTGCCTGCGCTGGTGCGTAGGGTCTGAGCGCTGGGGGGGAGGGAGAGGGGGGGAGTCTCACCACTGCCCTAACGTCTGCCAATGGTGTTTGTTTCATAGGACATCGTGACTGAGAGTAACAAGTTTGACCTCGTGGGTTTCATCCCGCTGCTGCGGGAGAGAATTTATTCCAACAACCAGTATGCCCGGCAGTTCATCATATCCTGGGTGAGTGCGTATGGCACAGCACTTGTGCTGAGGCTCTAGCAAGGGGCGACATGGCTGCAGCCCAGGGCTGTCGAGCTCTTGTCCTGACGAAAGCTATCAAACAGCGGTGGCTGTGCTGCAGCTGGGGTTCAGTGTGCCCATCATCATAGCGTCTAGGCACATGTCCTGCACTAACTTAGCGGATGCAGATGCGTGAGGTTCACTTTCTCTTGTCCTCAAACTAACTTGCTCCTAAAAGGTTGAGTCACTCCTGGCTTATTTCCTGCAGTTGGCCATAGCTGTTGGCTGATTAGCTCTCCGCATTCCTGTTGCCATGGACTTGTAGCGTCCTAGAAGATAATGAAAACACGTAGCACATGCCTAACTTGCATAGCGCTTTGTACGTTCAAAGTAAGAGAGCAAACAACCCTTCCAATGCCTGGAGGGTAGATAAGCATCCTCTATTTTTTACTGTCGTGGATTGACTAGTGCACAGGACATGGTGACAGAGCTGGGATGAGAACTGCCACGTTCCCTGGTACTTAGTCCATTGGCCCGCACTGCCCCTTGCGATGGAGAGCCCGTTAGGTCATCTTGTCCAGCACCCCCAGCTCGGACAGTCGTGCTCTTTACAGTACCACCTACTGTCGCCAAGTTTACGTGCCCCTCCATTTTTTCACTACTCCTGCACCGAAGCATCCTTCTGGGGTGGTTTGTTTGTTTAACTTCTAGTCTTCTCTGAAACTCACTAGGACTCTTTCTTGTCTTCCTTGCTCCTTCCCTGAGTTAGATCCTGGTGCTAGAGTCAGTGCCTGACATTAATCTCCTGGATTACCTGCCGGAGATCCTGGATGGACTCTTCCAGATCCTGGGAGACAACAGCAAAGAAATCCGGAAGATGTGAGTGTGGGGGTGTGCGGAGCACCTGGTAAACGCTCGGTGGGGGGCTGGTGGGAGATGCGCAGATTTCCCTGCCTTGGGGCTGGGGTGAAACGCTGCTGTCTGCTCCATAGTCAGAATCTCTTCCACTGTCCACAAACCAGAGCTATGTAACAAAGGCGCAAAGGAGCGTGCATTGCAAGGTGGAGCAAACTGGTTGTCTTAATAAATGGGCTGAAGTCTCTAGGCCAGCATCATGCTGCTGGTCCTAGCTCACTCTGGCCAGAGTTGACTGTAGAGCAGCAGTTCCCCAACTTTTTGCTGGCATGACCCCATTTTAATGAATAATTTCCTTCCAGGATGCCAGACAGGATGGAGGATGGGATTTGGAAGAGCAAAATGGTGCCCTCCGTACACCATGACCTTGCAAGCTCCATACGTGCGAAGTCACGCTGTGCAGAGCAAAATGATTCTCAAACTTTTGCATTGGTGACCCCTTTCACACAACCAGCCTCTGAGTGTGACCCCCCCCTTAAAAAAACACTTTTTTTTTATATTTAACACTATTACAAAATACCGGAGGCGAAGCAGGGTTGGGGGGAGGGGGAGGCTGACTGCCTACGACCCCCCCACGTAATAACCTCGTGACGCCCTGAGGGTTTTCGCCTTCCTCTGCAGCATGGGGCAGGGGTCACTTGCTGGAGGATTCTCTGCAACTTGAAGTCTTTAAATCATGATTTGGGGACTTCAACAGCTGAGTCAAGGGAGAGAATTATTCCAGGAGTGGGTGAGTCAGCTTTTGTGGCCTGCATCATGCAGGAGGTCAGACTAGATGATCATAATGGTCCCTTCTGACCTTAAAGTCTATGAGTCTAAGTCTGAGTCTGAGACCCCAGTTTGAGAAGCCCTGATGTAGAGCATGGTTCTCCCGCTGCTCTGATCCAGGCAGAGATGGTGTCTGAGAGGCAAGGCGCTGACTACTGGGTCAGTGAGGCAGCAGCTCACCATGGGTTTGTCTTCACTGCAGAGTTAGCTTGAGGTGTAACTGGAGTGTAGCCCCTAACCCGACTCCTGTCCCCACACACACAACTGTAGCCCGAGCTCAGGGGTGCTGTAAACTCTAGCTGAGTTGGGTTGGGTTGAAAGTTAAATGCTGCTGCTGCTCAAGCTCAGTAATGTGGTGGGGAGGCAGCTGGTCTGTGCAGCCAGTGTTTTGTAGTGTGGCTGCTCTCTCTCAAGCTGGGCTAACTCAAGGGGAGTTAACTTGAGTGTGGATAACTCAGGCATGGGCCCGATGTTGGAAACGCTCAAGCCCCCTGTTAGGACGAGTGCTGACCAGCACAGCTGGGGGCAGAAGATCGCTGCAGTGAGTCTGTGCATGTAACTGGTGATGCCTTGGCTCTTGGTGTCAGTTCATATGTACCCAGGAAGGTTGGTGTGTGTCCCTGTGCTCTGTAGACTAAGAATGAATCTCTTACCTGTCTGTCCTTCCATCCTGCAGGTGTGAGGTGGCCCTCGGGGAGTTCCTTAAAGAGATCAAGAAGAATCCTTCCAGCGTCAAGTTTGCAGAAATGGCCAATATTCTAGTGATTCACTGCCAGGCTTCTGGTGAGTGTGCAAAGCCCAGCGTGCTGGATGGCAGCCACAGTCCCTGTGACTGTGACCAAAACCTTTGATTCAGGACTGAGGTCTGTTAATGGTGTCGATGGCACAGTTCTCCTCGACAGCTCCCCAGCCCCCAGGGAAAACCGGCTACCATCCCAGCACCAACACAGCCCTTGTTTTGGATCACGGTTTGCTCATGGCTGAACCGGCGCCAGGCCTTGGACAGGGGTTGTGTTTTCAAAGGGAGGATGAGCTGCTTTGCATGGGGCTCTTCCCACCATGGAATATTCTTGGAAAGCTCTTTGCTTAAAGCTGGCGGAGAATTGCATTCCCGGCCGAAGCGTGGGATCCCAGTGTTCGAGTCCAGGAAGCCAGGCTCCAGACGCAGTTAGTGTCTGTTCACCTACCAGCCCGGTCTGGAATTAGAAACGTTAGGGGGCGGGATTCACAAGTGCTCACCACTGCCCCCGCTCCCCTCCCATGGAACTGGGTGAGTTTTACCAGTGCCTTCAGTGGGCACAGTGTGAAGCCGTCAGGGAGTGCCTTTGCAGGTCACTGTTCAGGTTGATTCATCACTGTAGCCTACTGGTTGTCAGTTTCTGCGCCAGTAAAATGGAGCAGGGGGCCGTGTTTCTATAGCCCCTTCTGCCTGAGTGTCAAGTGTTGTATAGCGACGGTAGCAGGGGCTTTGCCCCTGGCACTGGGATCCCTCAGTAATGATGTCCCAAATGTCACTGCTCAGCAGGGCGGCTTCCACCAGTGCTGTACCAGTGACATTAGAGTGACCGGAGACCTTGCGGCAAATCCAGACCCTGGTTTGTCCCATGCTGGGAAATGCTTTTTTGCACACTCAGCAGAATCCAGTGCACGGCAAGATGCCTTGGCTCAAACAGGTTCCTCCTGACTTTATTAAATGAAAAGACCTTGGAGCTGCCCATGTGAAGCCCTGCTGGAAGGTGGGTTCAGGCAGTGGCCAGAGGGCTAGAAGCATTGCAAGCATGGCCAGCAAGTCTGGGTCTCTGGGCATGCTGCTGTGCTCCATAGCCCTTAATGCTGTCACCCCTGTGAAATACTACTGCTTGCATTACATCGCTGATCCATTGCACTGGAAACGTGGCTCTGGGATCCTGTCAGGTTCTTAGGCCAGCCCTTCAACCAGCAATGCCTAAAGTGCCCAAAACTAGACAGCCCTTAATGGGATCTGCAGGTGCTCAGCACCAAGGACACTTATTTAGAGATTTAGGCAGTAGCGTGTCGTCTATGTATGCGACGCCTGCATTGCATGCTCCAGAATTCAGTTCCACAAGAACACGAAAGCCCTGAATATGACTGTGGCCATGGGACGCTTCTGTCAGACCCCAAACATGCATGGAGTTATCACTTTGTAAAACAAAATGTGACCTCGCACGCCATTGTAGAATCGCACGCCTTGCTAAACGTGTCATGGCACACCACTGGAGTTAGGTGTCCCAAGGACTGAAAAATTAGGGCCAAGTGCCTCAGGGTTTCTTTGGCGTAGATAATTATGTTTAGGGTTTCTCGTTTTAGGTTTTACCTGATAAACACAGATAAAACACCCCATACAAAACCCACCAAAAATGGTTACTCAATTCGTGTTGGCTTCATCCCTTTCCCAATGCAGATTGTTCAGATAGGTGATGTCCCTGCTTCGTGGCTTGTCTACACAGGAGGAGTGCTGTTTGAAACAGTGCTACTTGTACGTACAGAGAGAACTCTGAAAACCCTGATTTTTTTGGGGACATCTGCATAGAAATAAAAATAAACCCTGCAATATACTGCACACTTTTCTCTGGCAAAGTGCCATCCAGTGGACCCTGCAGGTATGAGACATGGACGCAGACAGACAGCTTTGGTACTCTGAGAAAGGGCTTGTCTGCACATAAGTGGCATCTCTTTACAACCAATCTAATTACATGGTGCAAACCGTGGGGGCACACGCATTTTGAATTGAAAGCAATTGTATCTATCTAAAATCTCTGAATTTACATACGCCAGCTAAGCCTGTCAACTAGGTGTGCCTCAGTTTTAGAATGCCAAGTTTCCTCTCTCTGTCTAAATTGGCATTGATTATAAAATAACACCTCTAGTAAAACCGGTGTAACTTTGTGGCACCCAGGCTTGAGCAACTGAATCTGGTTTCATTAGGTTATTGATGGAACAGTTTAAAAGGTTCTATTTGATTCCGTGCATCCTGCTATGTGTGTGGCCTCTTTGCTGGGGATTTACCCCAACCTCCGCCATCGGCAGCTCCCCCTGCCTTAGTTGCACTAATGCTGCAAGCCTTGGGTGGAGACAGGGTAAACTGCTCGAAGCCGTGATCTGCACGGACGGGTGCAGCTTACTCAGGTCTCAAGCAGGGGTTTGCACAATCTGCGCAAACAGGCTGTTCCTGCCTAGACTGGGTGTTCACACTGCTGGTGAGTGGGTGGCTGGATCAGTGTGGAGGAGGCTGGAGGCCAACGGGGAGGAAGTGGGCGGCCAGGCTGGCACCTCATACCAGCACTCACCCTTCTGCTGGCTCCATTAGTTTCTTCAGAATTTTCTTTAAAGCGAGTATCAGAGGGGGAGCCGTGTTAGTCTGTATCTGTAAAAGCAGCAAAGGATCCTGTGGCACCTTATAGACTAACAGACATTCTGCAGCATGAGCTTTCTTGGGTGAATACCCACTTGCATCCGAAGAAGTGGGTATTCACCCACGAAAGCTCATGCTGCAGAACGTCTGTTAGTCTATAAGGTGCCACAGGATCTTTGCTGCTTCTTTAAAGCGAGCTTCCCAGCCCTGGTGGTTCTGAAAGAGACCCCCCAAGTGGGAGCCCGTGCAATGCTGTCTGCCTGTGTTTGCAGACAGGCCTCTCCAGCTGCTACTCTGCGGCAGAACATGGAGAGTTAAGCAGTAAATCCCCATGCGGCCTCAGGGGAAGGAGGGAGGCATGTAACGCATACATGGGCCGACGTGTTGTGGTGGTGACTTAGCTGTACAATTACTGTGGTGAGGAGCATGTTATAAATGCTTAACATCAAGGCATGTACTGTTCTCATGAATGTCAATGGGGGTTAACACTGAAGCCTAATGATTACCAGCACATGTCTACATCTAGCGTTTTCACTAAGCATTTTTAACATCCAGCTACTCTGGGCTTTTGGGGGATGGATCTTTGGGAGAGCACCCCTCACTATGACCCCTGCTGATGAAACTGAAACCAGAAGTCAATTGTCATCTGTGCATATTGCGTAATTTGTTGAGTTTGATCCATCTGGGCACCACCTACCTCTTCCTCAGCTCTCCTTGGTCCCTGTCTTCCAGATGATCTGATTCAGCTGACGGCCATGTGCTGGATGAGGGAATTCATCCAACTGGCTGGCCGGGTGACGCTGCCCTACTCCTCAGGGATCCTGACCGCCGTTCTGCCGTGCCTATCCTGCGATGACCGGAAGAAGAGTATCCTTGTTACCCAGATCAGGGGAAGCAGGCACTGCCGCCGAGCCCCAGTGTCTCTGCTTCCTCTCGGTCATACAGTTGTCACCAAGCATACGCAGCTATGTACGGGTATTCTGGGGGCATTGGCAAAGCTCCTCAGGGAGCTAATCCCAGCTCTCCTGACCAGAGAGGGTTTGGTGGAAGGGGGGAAAGAAACAAAGATTGTTACAATCTTACCCCTCCTTAGGCCCCTAGGTGGCTTTAAATGACATGACCAGGCCTGTGAAGGAGGGGAATCCAAATAGGTAAGATCTCTGTTGGGGAGGAGGGAAATCACATGCTGCATGTGTAATGGGGCCACTGCTGGTCCTTGGTGTCAGTCAGTGGTTAGCCTGGGAAAATCACCTTCTCTGGGGCATGAGGGTGTGAACTCAGGAATGGCCCCTTCCTATAGTGACGCTTGAGTCCCCTTGAAGCACTGCCTCCCAGCGGGATGAGCTGCCCCATCTCTGGAGTGTGAGCGCTGACTGATCACTTAACAGGACATATCTGGTCACCTGAGCAGACACTTCCAGCTGTGCACTCTGATGTGATGTGGGAGCAGAGGATAGCTACTGGGTTTGGGGTTGCTGAGGTGGGACACAAGGAATTAGCCAACTTTCCTGCCATAAATATATAGTTTCCTCCACCCTTCCCCAAAAAGGGGTGGGGGCAGTAATGTGAGGGGCAGCTGTCAGAATGTATAGCTTACAGGGATGCTGTAATGACTGGGCAGGGGGTGGGAACTATGTGGGGTAGGAGAGGGGGAATGGTTCTGATGTATTCTTCTGGGTCCCTGCTGCGTGGCTTGTCTAAGGTGCTGTGTAAAGTGTCTTGGATTAGAGTGTTCCTTACATCCTCTCTGCTCAGGCATCAAAGAGGTAGCTAATGTGTGTAACCAGAGCCTGATGAAGCTGGTCATCCCAGAAGACGACGAAACGGATGAGGGCAAGCAATCCCTGAGCCTCCAGACGGAGCCCAAGGAGGAGTCCCTCTCCCAGCAGGAGGTGACCTCCAGCGGTGAGTCCCTTTTCATCTTGGCTTTGTCAGGACAGCACTCAAATAGTTAGCATTCTGGTGCTTCACCTGCATGTCCCAGGGCTGCCTGTTCAGACATATTCCGGTGAAGGCCTTGGAGAGCAGATGGGCAGAGCACTTGCGAGGTGCGACATGGGACTCATTTATTAGATGTGTGAGTTGTGTGATGGGCAGATCGGTCCATCATAGAATCCTAGAATATCAGGGTTGGAAGGGAATTCAGGAGGTCATCTAGTCCAACCCCCTGCTCAAAGCAGGACCAATCCCCAACTAAATCATCCCAGCCAGGGCTTTGTCAAGCCTGACCTTAAAAACCTCTAAGGAAGGAGATTCCACCACCTCCTTAGGTAACCCATTCCAGTGCTTCACCACCCTCCTAGTGAAAAAGTTTTTCCTAATATCCAACCGAAACCTCCCCCACTGCAACTTGAGACCATTACTCCTTGTTCTGTCATCTGGTACCACTGAGAACAGTCTAGATCCATCCTCTTTGGAACCCCCCTTCAGGTAGTTGAAAGCAGCTATCAAATCCCCCCTCATTCTTCTCTTCTGCAGACTAAACAATCCCAGTTCCCTCAGCCTCTCCTCATAAGTCATGTGCTCCAGCCCCCTAATCATTTTTGTTGCCCTCCGCTGGACTCTTTCCAATTTTTCCACATCCTTCTTGTAGTGTGGGGCCCAAAACTGGACACAGTACTCCAGATGAGGCCTCACCAATGTCGAATAGAGGGGAATGATCACGTCCCTTGATCTGCTGGCAATGCTCCTACTTATACAGCCCAAAATGCCATTAGCCTTCTTGGCAACAAGGGCACACTGTCGACTCATATCCAGCTTCTCGTCCACTGTAACCCCTAGGTCCTTTTCTGCAGAACTGCTGCCTAGCTATTCAGTCCCTAGTCTGTAGCCGTGCATGGGATTCTTCCGTCCTAAGTGCAGGACTCTGCACTTGTCCTTGTTGAACCTCATCAGATTTATTTTGGCCCAATCCTCTAATTTGTCTAGGTCCCTCTGTATCCTATCCCTACCCTCCAGCGTATCTACCACTCCTCCCAGTTTAGCGTCATCTGCAAACTTGCTGAGAGTGCAGTTCACGCCATCCTCCAGATCATTAATGAAGTTATTGAACAAAACCTTGGGGCACTCAGCTTGATACCGGCTGCCAACTAGACATGGAGCCATTGATCACTACCCGTTGAGCCCGACGATCTAGCCAGCTTTCTATCCACTTTATAGTCCATTCATCCAGCCCATACTACTTTAACTTGCTGGCAAGAATAGTGGGAGACTGTATCAAAAGCTTTGCTAAAGTCAAGGAATGATCAGAATCAACTAAGCCAACACTTTCCCCACTGGCTTCCGTTCGTTTGCTGCAGTCCAGTCGGCTAAATGCGGTATAATCCTATTTCACCGCTGTCCTCAGTCGAGAGAGACATTCTGATCTCTCTCTTGTTTGTACAGTACGCAGCACAGAGGATCTGCTCATCCTGATTGGAGCCTGAGGCTGCGTCTACACTGCAGGGACTATACCGGCACAGCTACAGCACCATAGCTATGTCGGCATAATCACATAGTGTAGACACAGCCTATGCCGGCAGAAGGGGTTTTCCATCCAGTGTAGGAACACCGCCTCAACACTGGGGGTTAGGTCGGCATAGCTACAGCACTCAGCAGTGTGGATTTTTCACTCAGCGATGCTGCTGTGTCGAACTCAATTGTAAGTGTAGACCAGGCCTGAGTGCTTCCATAAAATTAAATCATAGACAGCTTTGAGCGTTGTAACTTGGCATGCCCCTTTATAATGAGCAATCTAGCCTCAACATAGTCCTTGCTCAGTCTAAAGTCAAATACTGCAATGCAGTGGTTGTCCGTGGAAGCTGTTTGAGCATTGACATCGTGGCAGTGAAATGATTTTTCCTTCTTCCTGGTTGTGGGTTACGTAGGTACATAATTAACATGGAGTCTAGGGACACGGCTCTTGCCTTCTGCATTGGTCCCTGTAAGCTTTGTTATTTGGGATGGATGAGAATTGTAATTACCTCACTCAAGTGCCAGTACAACCCAAGTAGTGTGCGCGTGTGTCCCTAAACTTACCAGCTACCGAAGTATTTGAAGGGACTCTGTCACCTGAAAAATCACATTTCTGTCTGAATTATTTTGCCTTCTACTATAATGTAAAACCCAAGGCCCCTGTAACTGACTGACTTTTCTCCAGTTTCCGTTATGCACTTGCCAGCACCATTGTATTTGTGGTTGACAATGCGCAGGAGCCCCTGTCATAGGCCAGGACTGTATTGTGCTAGGTGCTGTACAAAAAGAGAACAAAAAGACAGTCTCTGCCCCAGAGAGCTTGTAGGCTAGTCAGTTTCATGGCTCCCCTGTACACTTTGGGTGAGTTTCTCTTGCACAGCAGCTCTGGAAAGTAAAGCATCTTTGAAGATAAGAAAACAAGGCCAAAACAAGCCAATCCCTAAGAACCCCAACACTCTGTGACTAGATCTGCCCAGCGTGCACTCTGGGACTGCAATGGGCCCACTGTGCACCCCTGACACTGTCCCCCCCTTGCCCCTGCTTGCCAGGAGCCAATCAGAAAAAAGAAGCTACAAGCCAAAAAAGCAACTCACAAGCCAATTAAACCAAAAACAAGCCCAATTTCTGCATCCCCCCCCCACGGGTTTGGCATGTCTGGTAACAACTAGGATAAGTGAGGAAAAGTTAGAGAATAACCCTCCCTCCCCTTTTTCATTTTGTTGTCTTTGCACGCTTGACAGCAGTATGCATTGTCTGTCACTGTTTCTGCGGCATAGTCCGTTTCTCCTGTTTGTGTTGGCATTTTAAAAACAGAGGAAAGAAACATTCAAAATACAAATATGACTGTAAAACCATATCCTGCCCGGAGGAATCACAGCACAGGTGAAATACATTAAAACTACTTCTAAACAATTGTTGAAACCAATTACAATCAACTTGATGGTACCTGTTAGTCATTTTTAAAGACCATACATTTACCAAATTTCAGGATCTATCAAACCTGTGTGCTACCCATATTGCTAGGTTGGTCAAAAACCTGTACCCTGCTGCAGGCAGACTTGGAGCGGCTAGCAACATTCTATATGTGCTGTCAGCACCAAGTCCTGAGTAAAAAGTGGTTTGACTTTGTGCAAAATGTCAAAATCTGGCAAAAACCCAGCTTCCCTTCAATCACTCATCATATCCCAAAGTGGCGTTGCATGCTTTTCAGCCACGTCGCCAGGATGGACAAAAGCATCCCAGCACACTGCCTGCCAATCTCCACTGGCATGCGAAGGGGTGCACACTCTGACCCTGCCTGGCATTGCTGGCGGGGTAACCCAAGAGAGGCAATGGTCCTTAGTACACTGTGTTGCGTCAGAGTGACCACAGGCAATGGGATCACACCTGGCGTTGTGTAGCGAATTTCCCAGATCTATCTTAATCCTAGGACTCAATGAGTCTTTGGGGCAGCATGGAAGAGGACATGTAAGTGTTGACAATGCTAATAAGAGCAACAGTAATTCACATGTCGTCTGTCAAGTTGCTACATGGTAGGTCCTTAGGATCTTTTAATTTGGCTTGATCTTCACCCAGTAAGTTATTTATATGGGCTATCCAGCTCATAGCCAACAGTTGACACAGAAGCGTGTTTAGCAGTTAACTCCTCCTCACCTAGAGGTCTGGCGCAGTGACCATCTTTTTGTTGTGTTTGTGCAATGCATACTCCATGACTAGGGCTCCTCATCACCACCACCAGTTTGAATACTACTTGCTTTTAAGGTAGCATCTACATTAAGAAAATGACCTAATGTATTGCTGACAATGGCGATCGGCAACAGGTCCCCTATGATGTGCCTGTTGCCAAAACAGTTAATGCTCTTGAGTGCAATCAAGACCATCATCCACTGACTCTCAATCACATTTTCTGCAGAGGTGTTGAAAATAGGTTCACCTAGTTCACGTTACCTCTTTGCCATTGGGTCAGGACAGACTGATGCAGATGACTGCTGTCAGAAACAAATTAATTTTCGAGTGCATACAGGGCTTTCAGGTGGCACACCCACAGCTGGCAACACCATTCTCCGAGTAGCCAAGATAGCAAAATCCATGAAAGACGGGAGTGTAATCGCGCTTGTCTGGGATTGAGGTGCTGGTAGTGTAGTTGGTATATGCCAGCGGTGGCCAAACAGTGGATGGGGAGCCGCCTGTGGCTCTTTTACAGTTAAAATGTGTGCGGGTCACGGAGGCTGCACCGGCACTGGGGCCCAGGCTTGGCATGTCCCAACACTTCCTTCCCCGGCTGCAGCCCTGCTGGGAGGTTGCAGGGCTTCAGCCAGGGAAGGCACCTCCCAGCACTTTCTCCTCTGGCTGCAGCCCTGCCAACTTCCCGGAACCCAGGAGCCTCCTGCTCACACCTGTGGCACCATGCCGGCCTGTGCCTAGTTGGCAGTGCCACACTCCTCATTGGTGGAGCTGGGTGTGAGTCACAATGCCCAGCTCCTCTCCTGGCCTAGCACATGTGAGTAAATAACCCTCAGGGGACCTGAGCTCTCGTTAGCGTCCAGGGCATCCATTCAGACAGACCAATGGAGGCAGTTTTAATTTCTGAAGCAACAGTTGCACGCACAGGGTGCTTTCCTATCCCCCAAGAACCTCTGCTATTGGCACACGGAGCTTGTGTCACCGGGGGGGGGGCGAGGCGTCATGTGGCTCCTGCATGTTCTCAGGTGTTACTCGTGGCCCAATCAGACTTGGTGTCAGTTGATTGCAGGCTACTCTCCTTTCCCCTCGCTTCCCCAGGGGAGTGCAGAGATCCCGGCTTGCGGAGACCTTGGCTCTACTGTTAGTTCAGCCAAACGTGTCCTTGTCTGAGCTGAGCACTTTTTCAAATGTCCTGTCGGGCAGTGAAATCAAGGCCCTAAAATGAAGAGCAAGAGAGTGAAATGAGGAGCCTGGGGGTGCTCTTGCTTCCACGATTTATGGTGCAAGGGTTAAGAAGCCTAAGGGCAGAATGACATGTTCCCAAAGCAGGACTGTAACCAGATACTTCCTGACTGTCACCATGTGTGCAGCATGAACAAAACAGCTGGAGAAGCAGCTTTCAGCAGCTGCAGCATTGGTGGTTCAGTGGTAGAATTCTCGCCTGCCACGCGGGAGGCCCGGGTTCGATTCCCGGCCAATGCAAGAGCAAGGCTTTTTTTCTTGATTAAAATGATTGTCCTGCACCAACCTAACCCTCTGTCCTAGTCAGTCCTTTCCAGGGGACTGATTAAACAATTAGGAAACCTATTACATCGGACTTCTAGCACCACGGGCAGAGGAGCAGTCACATGAAATAATATAACCTCTGTGAATCACACTTCTAGTGTTGCAGTGGTGCTGTGTTCTCACTAGATCACACCTTACCCCAAGGGAAACCTCTGGCACAGGCTCTTTAATGGCCCCAGCCCCTCTCTGTTCAGTTGCTGATGTAGCAGCTTCAGTGTATGTGACTAGCAGTTCCTGGCCCGGGGGGATCCCTGGCACTCTGGGCCTGTCTGCGCTATGGGGGCTATGGAAGCACATCTGCAGCTGTGCCACCCGAGCGCCAGAGATGCTCCCGACATCGATGGTCGGGGTTTTTCCATCAGTGTCAATAATCCACCTCCCCGAGTGGCCCTAGCGAAGTCGCTGGAAGAATTCCTTCGCTGATCTAAATGTTGTGTAGACCAGGGCTCAGTCCTTAAACGACTGGTGCAGCCTTTTCCTGCAGCTGGGATATTGGTGGCTCAGTGCAGAATTCTCGCTTGCCACGGGGGTGGCCAGCGTTTGATTCCTGGCCAGTGCAGGAGCAGCCTTTTGATATGTACCCCAGTCTATCTGGGAGGTTGCAGGGCTGCAGCCAGGGAAGGCACCTCCCAGCACTTTCTCCTCTGGCTGCAGCCCTGCCAACCTGCCTTTTGCTTATTGGCAGCTGTTGGATAACAGCTGCTTTTAGCTGGAACCGAGAGGTCGCTAGAAGAGGGAGCCACAGTATCCTGGTTTTACGGCTGGGGCTGCTCCCCAGACACTTAGCCAATCAGTGGCCAGCTCTGGACAGACCCCAGGAGCCTCCTGCTCACACCTGTGGCACCATGCCGGCCTGTGCCTAGTTGGCAGTGCCACACTCCTCATTGGTGGAGCTGCGTGTGAGTCACAATGCCCAGCTCCTCTCCTGGCCTAGCACATGTGAGTAAATAACCCTCAGGGGGCCTGAGCTCTCGTTAGCGTCCAGGGCATCCATTCAGACAGACCAATGGAGGCAGTTTTAATTTCTGAAGCAACAGTTGCGCGCACAGGGTGCTTTCCTATCCCCCAAGAACCTCTGCTATTGGCACACGGAGCTTGTGTCACCATCGGGGGGTGTGTGTGTGTGTGTGTCATGTGGCTCCTGCATGTTCTCAGGTGTTACTCGTGGCCCAATCAGACTTGCTGTCAGTTGATTGCAGACTACTCTCCTTTCCCCTCGCTTCCCCAGGGGAGTGCAGAGATCCCGGCTTGCGGAGACCTGGGCTCTACTGTTAGTTCAGCCAAACGTGTCCTTGTCTGAGCTGAGCACTTTTTCAAAGGGCCTGTCGGTCAGTGAAATCAGGGCCCTAGAATGAAGAGCAAGAGAGTGAAATGAGGACCCTGGGGTGCTCTTGCTTCCACAATATATGGTGCAAGGGTTAAGAAGCCTAAGGGCAGAATGACATGTTCCCAAAGCAGGACTGTAACCAGATACTTCCTGACTGTCACCATGTGTGCAGCATGAACAAAACAGCTGGAGAAGCAGTTTTCAGCAGCTGCAGCATTGGTGGTTCAGTCGTAGAATTCTCGCCTGCCACGCGGGAGGCCCGGGTTCGATTCCCGGCCAATGCAAGAGCAAGGCTTTTTTTTCTTAATTAACATGATTGCCAAGCGCCAACCTACCCCTCTGTCCTAGTCAGTCCTAAACAATTAGGAAACCTATTACATCGGACTTCTAGAACCACGGGCAGACGAGCAGTCACATGAAATAATATGACCTCTGTGAATCACACTTCTAGTGTTGCAGTGGTGCTGAGTTCTCACTAGATCACACCTTACCCCAAGGGAAACCTCTGGCACAGGCTCTTTAATGGCCCCAGCCCCTCTCTGTTCAGTTGCTGATGTGGCCGCTTCAGTGTATGTGACTAGCAGGTCCTGGCCCGGGGGGATCCCTGGCACTCTGGGCCTGTCTGCGCTATGGGGGCTATGGAAGCACATCTGCAGCTGTGCCACCCGAGCGCCAGAGATGCTCCCGACATCGATGGTCGGGGTTTTCCATCAGTGCCAATAATCCACCTCCCCGAGGGGCCCTAGCGAAGTCGCTGCAAGAATTCCTTCGCTGATCCAACTGCATCTACAGCGGGGTCAGGTTGGCTTACGTACAGTGCTGGAGATGTAAATGTTTCACACGCCCGAGTGCCATAGCGTTTGTGTAGACCGGGGCTCAGTCCTTAAACGACTGGTGCAGCCTTTTTCTGCAGCTGGGATATCGGTGGCTCAGTGCAGAATTCTCGCTTGCCACGGGGGCGGCCAGTGTTTGATTCCTGGCCAGTGCAGGAGCAGCCTTTTGAAATGTACCCCAGTCTATCTGGAGGGGTGGGGGACTGCAGTGTGAAATGCACAGCCCCAG
The DNA here is from genome assembly GCA_003942145.1 of Platysternon megacephalum. Taxonomy (NCBI): domain Eukaryota; kingdom Metazoa; phylum Chordata; order Testudines; family Platysternidae; genus Platysternon; species Platysternon megacephalum. Next base: position 12,511,403 of record QXTE01000038.1, on the reverse strand, counting down.
ACCTCTCTTCCTCAGCTGAGGTTTTCAACCAGCTTTGTTGCTGCAGTTGCTGGTTGACAGGCTGCCAGCCTTTTGTAACCATGGGAGAGCAGGTGCTGCTCTCTCCGTCCCTCAGGGTGCTGGCTTGGCCACTGCAGAATCTGCTCTCCAGGGTCTTTGAGCTGATCAGGAGCAGAATGAACAGCGTTCAGATCACCAGCTCTTTGTACAGAGTCAGATCTGGCCAGGGTGGGGAAGGATCTGGATCTGGATTTCATGATTTAACCAGTATATCGTAGCCTAAGGAATTGTATTACCGGGGTTAGAGTCCAGGCAGCAGCTAGGCGGGTTTAGGAAGTGGGGGGGCTGGAACATAAATCGGAAGGGGTGTAGGGAGGAAAATATTTCCCCTTCATCGCCTATTATTGAATGGCTTAAAAACCAATGCAATTCCTAGTGATATGTGCTGTGTTAAGAGCCCTGCAGCCAGAGGCCTGGTTCACCCCACAGACCATCTACAGTATGAACTTTCCCATCATGCCAGTTCCCTGACCCAAATGGGACCAATTCTGGGTCTGAGAAAGTCAGCCTGCGTGGCATTCAGGCCTTCCCTTGCCTGTCAATGGAGGGACTGGTCAGTGGCAGATGGGGTGGTGTGGTTTGGGACGGGACGCTCTGCCCCATTACTAATTGGACTGAGACCCAACATGTCCATTCTCAGCTGTATCAGTCACTGGATGGGGAAATGACCAGATTGTCTACTTCAGTTCCATGAACTTAATTTTGGGGTCAAGTTTGGAATTTCTTCCTCTGAAGTTAGGAAACCAGTTTGCAAGCCTTGATAGTGCTGGCTGGGTTCCGTTTCTGGAAGGGCTAAAGGGGGAGGGAGGCTGGGCTGAGGTGGGTGAGTAACATCTAAAGGCTAGGTGGACTTGGAGAGCTATAGCTTGAACTTGTGCTAGTGAAAATATCCTCGTGGTCGCCTTCCTCCAGTAGAGGGCACTGGGACCACGGGCGAGCTCCTGTCTAACATGGGCCCATACACAGTGTAAAGTGCCTGCTGCCGTGTGGTGATGGACCTGGAGGTGAGCTCTTCCAAAGGCCTAAATGGCTGTCCTCATTGCACAGATCTACAGGGTACTGCGCTGTTCTCCAGCCAGGGGGATGAGTAGGAGTCACTGTCTCAAACTGCCCCATCGAAGGGTCTAACTAGTGTCCCTTTGATCTTCCTTTAGGTTGCCTGGAGGCCTCCAGCGATTCCAACCTCAGCAGCGCCAGTGTCTTCAATGTAAGCAGGTAAAGTAATGGTCATTGCTTGAGAATGGCGTGCATGGGATACAGGTCAGTGAGGACCCCCCTTTCCCTTTTGTTGAGGCGGGGAGAGACTTTGCAGGGACAAGGGTGCAGGTGAGGCTGGAGGGGCATTGTCAGGGCTGCAGGACCAATAGAGGTGGGCTGTCAGGGAGGCCTGGCCATGCAGGTTCTGGCTCTAGCCAGTGCCTGCTCCTTTGCTCTTACAGACTCCAAACTCCTCCTTTGGGGGCCACTAAAACAAGACACTTGGCCTTCTGGGAGCCTGGCATGCTCAAGGGAGGGGTGGGCGTTTGTGAGGCAGGAGCTCTCTGTAGGGGGTGAAGGAATCAGCACTTCACACACTCCAGGGGCAGAACCGCGACCCCACCTGCCCAGCCTTCCCTGCTCACCCCCTTCACTCCACCCGGCGTGAGACCCCGACTGCTGAAAAGGGGAGGCTCCAGGCCCAGTTTGTGGAGACCTCCCAGGGGAGGGGAGAGGGCGAAGTAAGTTCAGCCGTAGCCCTGCCTGCTTGGCTGGGAGTAGGGAAGCCAAGGAGATCACTGGCCTATTGCAAGTCTAGTTAGCTCAGCTCCATCCAGGAGGTCCCCCAGCAATGGGTGCTGCTCTAGAAACCTAGAGAGAGAGTGGGAATAGCTGCTGTACATTTGTGCTCTGCACAGCTGGGGTGAAGTTACATAAACTCTCCATGGGGTGCCCATTTGGGCGTATTAACGGTCAGCTCCATACTGTCCCACCTTGGTTACACATGCACAGCTTAAAGGAAGGCTTCGTTCTACGCTTGGGTAAAACCTGGATAATAGACTGCAATACCACCAGCTCACCACAGAGTGTCACTGTAACTCAGGTGTTAATATGCCCTTGCACTAGTTTAAAGGCACACAATCAAACTGCAGTCGCATCTCATGGGTTACTGTACCTGCCGGAGTCCCCTTGTTAGTGTTTGTGCCTTTACAGTCCTAGGCCCTGAGTCAGTAGACACTTACACCTGTGCTTAACCGTAAGTGCAGCAACAGTCGCCATAGATGTCACTGGTGACTTGTCACCTGCTTTAAGTGCAGTACGTGTCAGTGTGTGCAGCTCTGGGCCATATCTTCTCCCCTGTGTGTAACACAGCCTGGAAACTGACTAGCCAATAGGCTGTCAAATGCACCAGGTTAATGATAAAAACCGTATACTGCCGAGTGTTAACTACTCACCAGTGGGCCAGTTCTGGAGTGTCCCATCCCCCAGTGCACCACTGCCTTCCTTGGGAGCATCAGGTATCTCTCCTGGAGAAGGGAATACCATCCCAGATTTGATGTGCTGATCTGCAATGGGTCCCCCCTCATTACTGGCGTGATGGGGGACCCAAAGACCCCGCCCGATATCAGAACCCTTTTGTGCTAGGTGCTGTACAAACTTGGTAAGAGAGTCCCTGCTCTGAAGCATTTACAACCAAAGGCGACAAAGAAGGTGGGCAGGAGGGGGGAAAGAAGCATAGCGAGGTTAAGTGGCTTTTTCCAAGGTCACCCTATGTGAATAACGTAGCTGAAGTTGACGTACTTAGATTGACTTACCGTGGTGTCTTCACTGCAGTGAGTCGACTGCTGCTGCTCCCCCGTCACCTCTCACAGCGGGGGAGTACAGGAGTTAACGGGAGAGCGCTCGAGGATCGATTTATCGCGTCTAGACTAGACGCGATAAATCGTCCCCCGCTGGATCGATCACTGCCCGCCGATCCGGCGGGTAGTGTAGACATACCCTGGGTTTCCAGCATGATCTCGAGCCACTAGACCAGGGGTGGGCAAACTACAGTCCGCAGGCCACATCCAGCCCGCCTGCCGATTTAATGTGTTCCTCGAGCTCCCGCTGGGGAGCGGGGTTGGGGGCCGCTCCGTGCGTGCATGCTGCAGTTCCCGGAAGCAGTGGCATGTCGTCGTCCCCCTCCTCCGGCTCCTACGGTTAGGGGCAGCCACAGGGCTCCGTGCGCTGTCCCCGCCCCAAGTGCCGCCCCCGCAGCTCCCATTGGCCAGGAACTGTAGCCAATGGGAGCTGCAGGGGCAGCGCCTGCGGATGGACAGTGTGCAGAGCCGCCTGGCCGCGCCTCCACGTAGGAGCCAGAGGGGGGACATGCCACTGCTTCCAGGAGCTGCTTGAGGTAAGCGCTGCCCAGAGCCTGAACCCCTGACCCCTTCCCATGCCCCAACATCCTGCCCCAGCCCTGATCCTCCTCCTGCCTTCTGAACCCCTTGGTCCCAGCCTTGAGCACCCTCCTACACCCCAAATACCTCAGCCCAAGCTCCACCCCACAGCCTGCACCCCCAGCAGGAGCCCTGACCCCCCCCCCCACCACGCATCCCAACCCCCTGACTCAACCCGGACCCCCCTCCTGCACCCTGAACTCCTAATTTCTGACCCCACCCCCGAGCCTGCGCCCCCAACCAGAGCCCTCACCCCCCCTGCAACCCAACTCCAATTTCTTGAGTATTCCTGGCCTGCCATACAATTTCCATACCGAGATGTTGCCCTTGGGCCAAAAAGTTTGCCCACCCCTGCACTAGACCACTAAACTGTGTCCCTTTAATAGTGCAGTGAATTTTTTATACCTAAGCTGTTGCTGATGCAAGTTTCATCCGTGGACTTTACACTTAAGATGTTAAATAGAATTCGTTTAATGGCCTGTCACTTCAAAGCCCACTCAAGCAGAGCATTCACTACTCAGACTGCCAGTCTGCCGAGCTGATTTCTCAGGAGCTAGAGCAGGTGGTGTGTTGTGACACTGGCAATGAGCCCCTCTGCCCACAGGGCAAGTCCAGCCCAGGTGGTGCTGCGGCAAGTTTCCCCGCACCCTGCCATTGCACCCAGTCCACATTCTGAGATGGATGCGAGCGTTGGTCCGTTTCTGTACCAAAGGCCTTTGTCAACTAGGAAACTGACTGAGTCAGCTGCTGGATGGGAACTGCTGTTGGTCGCTCTCCGTCTGGGTTGGAGACAAGCTGATGCCTGAGAAAGGAAAAGCTCCTTCAATACCGTGACCCATCCAGTCACACAAGTTCAAGTGACGCTTTGATGCTGATGGATCTGGAGCCTTAGCCCCCTACTCTGCAGTGCCTTGCAAAGGGATGCAGATCAGCTCAGGCAGATGGATGGGGTGATCTAACAGGTCTCCCCCATTCCTGGCTTCTAGAATAGTGTAGCTGGATGTCTTTTTAAAATGCTGCCTAGGTTCTTACCCTGCCTTCAGCCTCCTCGTATCTGAGCGCCATCCAGTCGTGCATTAAGTGACGTGACTGTCACATGGGGCTTGCCCTTGCTCTCATCCTCTCCCCGGGGAGATTTGTGTGCGCAGTGGGTGTTTTGTTTTGGTAGGGTTTTGTTTGTTTTCAGATGTCCATGCTGCTCTTTGTTTGTCGAGAAGGCAGGTTGCATTGGAGTGCAAGGTGGGGAGGTTTCTGATGGTACTTAATTCCTGGGGGAGTCTGATCCGCGGTCTGGGACTGGCCCCCTGGAACGTGCTCTCTCCGGCGCAGGAAGTTCCGTCGTAGCAGGGGAGGGGAGATGTTGACCATTCTTTATCCTGGAGCTTTGAGCACCCTGGGCCCAGGGTATTGAGCATCTTGAAGACAAACCTTGAAGGTGACTCTCCACTGGCTTCCCATAGAGTGGAGGACAGGTGTGATGTGCTCACGGTAGCCTGTGTTGCTGAGGCGAGACCCTGTAGTGTTTCCAAAAGGCGGATGGCTTCAGGCCCAGGTATGTAGCAAGTACTGGGCAGCTTTGACACAAGCTAATTTACACTGCAGTGTGTTAACTACTCACCAGTGGGCCAGTCCTGGAGTGACCCGTCCCCCAGTGCACCACTGCCTTTCTTGGGAGCGGCAGTATCTCTCCTGGGGAGGGGAATACCATCCCAGCTTTGATGGGCTGATCTGCAATAGCAATTCCTATGTCAAATCCCACTTCTTGAGGTTCAAAGGTGACCCAAGATTGCAGAGGGGCAGAGCTACTTGGATTTTCGCCTGCTAGATGTTTTCAAGGACCTGCAGCTGGGGTGCACTGGGTGCTACAGATGCACAACAAATCTAGGAAGGACATGTTAACGGTGGGTGAGGAGGCCACTTCTGGGCATTTAATGACTAGCTGGGGAAATTGAGGCCCTGAGGCAAAGATAATCATTGTACACTGACTTCCCCAGGCATTTCCTTCTCTTGCATGCTGAGCTCTGCTGCTGCTGTCTGGTTGCAGTGCTAATCAGGCTGTTTTGGTTTTTTAGCCATTACTGGCATGGGAGAAGCAGAACTCCCTTGTTGGTGACATTAGCCCGTCGACACGAAGCAGCATTGAACTCATTCTGTTCTGCCCCTCCCCCACTCTGGGTGTGTCTAGCTCCTTGTGCCAGGGACCATCCGCTATTGCGTGTGCAAAGAACCTAGCACAGTGGGGCCCTGGTCCACGACTCCGGCTCCTAGGCGCTACAGTACCACAAATAATATTGAACCTTCGTCCCAAGCAGATAACATCCGCCACTGGGGCTAGGAAGTACCGGGCGGTGGATGTGTCTCAGCTGCGTGGAGGTTAGAGAGCAGGATTTGCAGGGAGCCTTGTTTCGGAGCTATCCTAACCCTTTTGAAACAGGAGACGCCAGGCAGGAATTAGCAGTGGGTTTGTCGGTCATTAGACCAGCTTCCCCATCCCGCAGGAAATTCCAAGGGATTCGTTTAGCTTCCAGGGATGCCCGTTCCAGGTGGCTGCGGGTGTTTGTACAGACGTAACTCAGCCACATGCTCTTACAGGGGGGTTCAGTCTTGGACAGTCACAGAGCCCCAATCACTACAGCGGCCAGATCTCCTCTGTTCAGCCAACACTGCCCCTTGCTCCTAGTGCTTTGCCATCCATCTGCCCTGCAGCTCTGGATCTTGAGGCCTCCTTGCAGTGAGAGCTGGGCAGTGCCCTTCCTCTGCAGCCACTTTGCCGGGAATCTCAACTTGAATGGCTAGATTGTGGAAGGGAGTGACTCGCAGCCCAGCACCCAGCTGTCCCGTTTGCACAGGTGTATGCAGACTGGGCTGCCAGGCAGCCTGGCTCTTGCTTGGACTGTGAGACAGGACCGCTGCCATCTGCCAGGAAGCACTGAGCTGGACTTTGCTCACTCCTCATGCCAGCTCTGCTTGTGAGCAGTGACTTTAGCTCAGCAGAGTGCAAGGCAGCATTGTAGCTACCCGCGTTCAAGGCAGTGCACCCGCTCGCTCTGCCAGAGGCTCAGTGACACTCGAACTAAATCCGCCTCCAATCCTTGCCACCGCACTCCAGGCTCTCCCTTCCCCTCCCATCTGATAGGAAGGGGAAGGAATCCAGGAACCCAGAGACAGACAGCGAGAGACGTCCTCAATACACCCCACTTCTTGGGGCAGATGTCCCCTGGCCCCAGTATTCACTGTCCATGGCCTCCATGGAAGGAAGATTAAAAAAAAAAAATTTCTCATCCCTAAACAGGAACTGGGGTGAACTCCTTCCGGGGTGGATGGGGTCTTGTCTAATGTTGCTACAGAGCCCTCTGGAGGTGGGGTTAGAAACAGAATGGATGGGGAGAGAGGGGGCTGGGGGTTGTGTGACGTGTACAGAGAAGGGAGAGTGAAAAACATGAAGGTCTCAGCTAAGGCAAGAAAGGAAGGGGAAAAGGTGAGAGAAGGGAAGAGGCTAAGCAAAGAAAACCCAGCAAGCTGCATACACCGTGCGTGTTCCTGTCTATCACCCAGAGTTCCAGCTGAATGTTGAGAGTCAGTATTGCCCTGCGCCGGCTAATCCAGCCTGCACCCGCCAGAGCACGAACATGGTGAGGGTGCTTATTTGGGAGCACCCTGAGCTGCAATGGCTGAGGCTCTTCAAGCCGCCTGTGAGGAGCAGATAGTGGCGAGGCTGCTCTTAGAAAAGCTGCTTTGAAAACGGCTTGAGATGGAATGAATCCGTGAAAGCTGTTTCCTTAAGCCCTACTCGGTTTGTGTCTTTTCGGCTTTAGTGGAAGGGCCTTTCGACTTGTCCTCTGGTGAGGCGGGGGGGCTGAATTATGCAGGCTTTCCTACTCCTGAAGTCAGTAGCCGCTTGGCTTTATACAGGGAAGTGAAGCTCAGCTGAAAGTAATGAGGCTCCGTTCTTACTGCCTGCTGCTGGGTATAGGCGCCCCTCTCAAAAAACAAAGTGAGAGGAAGAAAACAGACTCCTGACTCAATACGGTGTTGCAGGCAGTGCCGTACTTTACCATCTGACCTTGGCTTCCACATCCCCCGTCTCTCTCCTCTCTTCCCCCCCCCCCCCCCCCCCCCCCCCCCCCCCCCCCCCCCCCCCCCCAGGCTGCAGATGCTGAAAGTCCATAACTTTTTAGAAGTGGGCAATGGGGGGGGGGAGAGCAGGTTAGAAAGGTTCCTTCTCCCCCTTTGTGGGTGTCGGTATCAGGATGGCAAATCAGCTGATGAGCTCCAAATTGGGTGTATCTACTGAAGAGCCACATGAGCAAGAGAGAGAGAATTGCTCTTTAGAACAACTGAAGAGAACAACTTTAGAACAACTTGTTCAGGAAGTTTCAGCTGCCCTTTTTTTTATATCACTCTTAGCATACCACAGAATGAGCAATTAAGCGCTTTGCTCTGGCTATACTTCTCTAGACACTTAACTTCCAGGTCTCCTACTAGAGGCTGCAAATGGAGAGGCAAAACCAAAGTAGCAACTGAAAAAACAGTGTTGGCACTAATGGAAGATGGTGAGCAGAACATGAGAAATGGCCCTCACTGGCTACAAGCATTCAGGCAGGGGGAAGGCGTTCCTACTTCCCACCGCCAGTTCGGTGTCTGAGAAACTGCACAATATTGTGTCCCAGTTGCTGAAGATGCCATCCAAGAACGTAGAGAAAAGGAGGTCTGCACGTTTGACCTATGGGTGGGTGTGTTGTCTTGTTGGGACAGAAAGTGATCCCACCCTATAGCACACTGTGAACATTCAGAAACTCTTCCACAACAATCACCAGTCTCACGGTTGACTGAAAAAGGATCATGGGCCTTGGTAGAATCTCAGGAGGACCATCGCGATGTTCAGCTACATAAGCATATAGAAATCTGCACTGAGTGCCAGGAGTACTCTAATGGAAACAGAACATGTCTTCCACAACCTTAGAATCTACTAAGCCACATCGTCTGTAGGCAGGTCGAAGGACGTTTGGGAGGGATTTCGTAGAGTCATTACCAGACTGGGACCCTACCTTCAGTCTTGGTGGAAATCTGGCTTGATCGAACAGAACTAGTCACGTTTCAGAGACACTGTGGAATCTGCCATAACTTAACAGAATTGATTCCAAAGATCATAACCTGAGCCCAGACCATGAAAGGGAGGTTGAAATCTGGCTGCTGGAACATAATTCTGTGAATTCCTTCTGTCAGTCTTAAGTGCCAAGAGAAGACCTGGTTGTCACCTCCCAAAATGGCTGGACATCAGTACTGGTAAAATAGCGTAAAACAGGATAGCTGAATTCAAGATTTGACCATTCTTTGAGACCTGGCCTCCTGTCCCGCTTGCTTGGCCTCAGTCAGTCCTGGTTTTAACCCATTCCAATTGCCTTAGTCCAGACTTCATAATGGGCCAGGTGGCTGTTCCTTTGTTGGCGAGGACGTGTATTGCACACCCCAGTTCATCTGACAGTAGTGAGGGCTATTGGGAGCAGTGGTGTGGTGCTGCTTCCCACCCCTCCCTGCAGCACAAGCTCCTTACCCTTCCTCTGCGGACCTGCAGGGGGGAGAGCTCCCAGTCCCAGCTCTGCAGATGACTACAATGCACGGACGTGGTCTAGGTTGGACTGGCAGCATCGTTTAGGTGTCGTGGGCTATAAATGACTCCACAACGCTCAGTCTCTTACAACTCGTATGCAGTATGTGTCTTGGGGGATTGGGAATGCCGCCTTCTCCAGTCTGGCCAGATGTTTTATTTGCTGTTCCGCCTGGAGGATTGCAGAGAGGAGCGTTGCCACGTGTCAGCCAAAACGTCACTTCCCCCTTTAGACATGAAGGCGCGCGCTGTTTGTTAGGGCAGCTCTGGGGTGATCCCCATATAAAATACCCCTTCTGCTTGTCCAGCGGTACAAGTGCATGGGAGCTGGCAGCAAATGGTGGAGTTCATGCACCAAAGAGCTTCCCATCTAAAAGCAAGAACATGGGCCCAGTACCATGCCCTGGGGCATGGTGGAGTTGGAATGCTTTGTGAGGCAGGTGCTTTTGGAATAAGGGGCTGAGATGACAAGCACAACTTGCTTGGAACTGCCTTCATGGGGTTGGGGGGAATGAATGTAGAAGCTGGTGAAGACAAAGGAAACCCTTGAAAGGGCCTTTGGTGGGGTGTGAGGTGGGGACAGGCTGTAGGAGACGTTATCCGGGGGTAGGAGGAGCAGAGGAGAGTGCTGAAGGAACATAGTTGCAGGCTGCCCACTAGGTTCTCCTGATGCACCTGTCATGATATCGAGGAATCCTCATTCTAGTGTTTAGATAGCTGGGCCTCTGGGTCATGGCAACAGGAGTATTCCCATGCCCTGTTCAGATGGTGATGGAACAGTTAGCACATGCCAGAGAAGTGAAGAGCACTTCGCAGCACATGCACTCCTTAGTGTGAAATCCCTCATTAGTAAGACTTTAGTACGGTTGTGGTGCTGTGGCTTTAAAAAAAAAAAAATGGGAGGAGGAAAAGCTTTGGGTTTCTGCAGACATGTGTTCCTCCAAAATTCTCTTCTGTCATCAAGGCCTTATGTACCTAGGTTAATGGGCCACACTGACTGGTCAGAGAACAGCAGCGTTCTGGTTTTTGAATGGAGAGCATGCCCACTCCACACCAAGGGGTCCATGCGTACAACCTCCTGCTTTGATGCAGCATGGTTGCGGTATAGGGATTGGCCTGAACGGCTGGAGATCTGGGTTCTATACCTGCCTGTGTGATCCTTGGGCTCTGTGCTTCTGCATTTCCCCATCTTTGCCTTGTCTAGGTGGACTGTAAGCTCTTTGGGCAGGGTGTCTCACTGTGTCGGTATGGTGCCCAGAACAGAGAGGCCCCTGTGACGGGTTCCCCCCAGGGTGCCATCTGGAACTGGGGTACCAGCCTGGGTTCCCTTTACACTCTACTGCTGTGACCAGCCTGCCAAGCCCTCTCCCAGGCTCCAGTCTGTACGTTCACCAGCACACATACCGGTAGAGAGACACCCAGCTGCAGAAACATACAGATGCTGTGATCAGTTCTGCATGGGAAGGGACTTCCCGGCTACTTAGGCATGCACCCCCCTCTAGAGGGTAAACCCAAAATTATACCGACCCGTGCTGCACAGGGAACTGTACAGCGTAAGCTCATGAAATTTGCCCCCTCCCTCAATATGGAGAATAAATATACAACAGCTTTTTACCCCAAGTCATAACTTCCTCAAACTGGTTTGTGATAAAGCAAAACAAATTTATTAACTACAAAAGAAATTTTAAGTGATAAGGGATAGCAAACAGATCAAAGCGGATTACATAGCAAATAGACAAAATGCAAATCTGAGCTTAATGTACTAAAGAGATTGGATAGGAGTAGCATCTTCTCACCCTAAATGGTGATTTGAGCTGGTTGCAGGGATTCTTAAGCTGCCCTTGCTTGCGATTTAAAACCCCCAGGTATTCCTGTCACAGGCTAGAAATCCCTCTAGCCTGGGTCCAGCCCTTCCCCCAAGTTCAGTCCTTGTCCCTCAGGTGTTTCCAGGAGTCTCTTTGGGCGGGGAGTCAGTGAAGAACCATGATGATGTCACTCCCCTGCCTTAAATAGCTTTTGCATATGGCGGGAACTCTTTATCTCTCAGCTTGGCTCCCACCTCCAGTCAATGGGAAAACACTGGTATTCCAAGATGGAGTCCAGTACCAGGTGACTTGGTCACATGTCCCTGTAGGGTCATAGCAGCAGTGACTCAGAGGCTGTTTGTAGTGTCCTTAAAGAGGCTCCCTAGGAAGGCTCCCGGGTGGGAGATTAGCTTCTTCTAAGACCTATTGTTCTCCCTAATGGCCCTTCCTAGCCAGCCATCTAGACTGAGAATCTTTTGCCTAGTACACAGACCATATTCCTAACTTCAGATACCAAAATGATACATGCCTACAAGTAGGATAATCATATCCAGTAAATCAGAACCGTCTCAATATCTCACATGCCTTATCTTGCACAAAAGACATCAGAATCATGCCATCCTCTTATCATAATGTTACTATGAAGAATATGGGGCGTAATGTCACAGCCTGATCCTGGTGCCGTTAGTTATGACTGTAATACTAAAGTATGGTTTTCTGGTTAGACCAGGGAGTGTGGTCAGCTACTCGGACGTTAGAAATTACGACAAACTAAAATAGCCAGGGAAGCACTGGGGGACAGGCGGGCTAATGGAGAGAGACAGAACCAGTCACCTTTTAGTCACTGGCTCAAAGTCAGCCCAGATCAGCAGAGAGTGAAAGCTGCTACCACCTTGCCAGGCACCCAGGGGATAAATATCCGTATCATTACAATCATAGCGCTCTCAGCTCAGCCCCACCTGGAGCAGGGTGACCGCAGACTCGCTCCCATCTTCTCCTCAAACACGCTGATTGCCTACGTTTGAAGGGTTGGCCTGGCCTGGGCCCTGAGCCCCTCCTCCAAAGGGTTGGAAACAGAAGGGAGAGCGAGCATGGAGGGAATGGAGATGGGGTAGGGGAGGGAAAAGCAATAGCTGAAGATAAGAACAGATGGTGAGTGGAAGGGCCCAATCAGAAATACCTTGAAGAAAGCAAAGGGTTGGGAAACACTGTTACAAGGAAACCAGGCTGAAGAAGATACACTAATGTACAAGTGGGACCAGGGAGAGTGAAGGGAGAGTAACTTTAGTGGTTTGTGTTTTTAAATCTGATTTAATTGTGGCTTGGATGTTCTCACGCCAAAACAAATGGGAACCCCCCTCCCCGCTTTCCCCAGGGAGGGAGCGCTGGCTGCTGTGTGCATCAGTCGCCATTAGGCAGCTTGAGAACCCATTCATGTTCCCTTTCACAAGTTGATAAGTATGCACTGCGACTGGCACTAATAGGCAGCCCCGCTGGCTGTGGAGGGAGGCGAACGAGTGAATGGCTTTGAAGCTGAACTTCCCAGTGCGACATGATGCCCTGCGAGGTCAGGGCAGAGGCATGCTGGCAGGGCCATGCGAGGGCAAGCTTGCCCTGAGGCTGCTCACACCACTCCTGGGGATGAATAGAGGGCTCTAGTCTCAGGCCTGGCACATCTCGCAGCACTGAATTCACAAGAGAAAATGTACTTGCCTTAATACAGTCCCCAGAGCGAACATGCCAGCACCTTCTCAGGGCTGCAGAGCAGTGGATCTAAATCTAGGGTGATGAGCTAGACAAAAGCACCTGCCCTGGCCCAGATCTCAGTGCTGAGAGCCTGTGTCACGGCCCTGGAGGTCCGATTAAAGCGATGCCATTGCTACTGTGATGAGGTGCCTGTGTCAGGCTTGCTGTGGATTAAGGAAGAGCAGAGAAACGCGTGGGCACGGTGCAGCAGCGTGTTACTAAATCCAGTGGTGTGCGATTGTCCACCCAAAGCCTGCGCCAGCCCTGCTCTGCCCCTGGGGAGGCCGACAGCAGGACGAGAGCAATGAACGTGGGATATAGATGGCGACCAGTGAGCCTGGCTGACCTTCGGCAGATGCTCAGTCTTGCTAGGCTGCACATGGAGGCTGCTGCCCATACTCACTGGCGATTTGGCGCCTGATTTTGGACCCCGTAAGAGCTCTGCCTTTGGGAATGATAGGCCTTTCCTGGGCTGAGAACTGGTCTGCGCTTTGTACGGGCCTTGCCAAAGGGGCCGATCTCGTTAATAGGCTCAGAGTAATGGAGACAGACTTCTAAAAATTTCACATGAAGAGCTTTTGCCTCACCGTGATCCATTACCCAACTCTGTTCTAGCAATTTACCGTGCTGGCATGTGCTGTAGCCAACGTTTTGGAACTTGGATTTGTAAATTTAGATTCCAAACCTAATTTTCATGCTTAAATACAGTAGCCTGATATCCAAAAGTGCTGCGACCCCATTCGGACCCTAATCCAAAGCCTCTCGGGGCCTGCCTCTCTCATGCTCCCCTGACTTCTAGATCAGCTGGCCTTGGCTGCTGCCTCTGACATCCGCACTAACCTCGATCAGAAACCTGAACAAACATCTGACATGATGTAGATCAAACAATTCATCTAGCTACTAGAGGGCAAGGATCTCCCTCTCTCACCCTTAGACTGCCTGTCCAGGGGAAAATCAAACCCTATGAAACAGCAGTTTCTACAGAGAGATTTGCCCTTTAGGAATTCCCATAAAATAAGCTGCAGAGAAACTCCACGCAAATGAGAGCCACCATGAGTTCAGCACACACTTGAATAATTCAGTCTCTCAGAAATCACCTGTATGTCCTGGAAGCCAAGAGCGCATCACCCCTTCTGGATCTTCAGAGCATCTTCTCTTGGGCATCTGTTTCGGGCATCTGGCCATCTGAATGTACGATTGGGCCCCAGCCATCAACTCTGCCCCACCCCTGAGATCCAGCCAGCCCCTACAGGAATGGCTAGAGGCGAGATTCCTCATGTGGAACAATTTGAGAGAATGGTTTGAAAGCTTTACTGCTGGGGGGAGGAGAATACAGATTCTGGGAACTCCTAGGGCTCCAGGTAGACTTTCAGATCCTAGTTGGAAACTGGAGAGTCATTACATCCAAAGGAGGGCAAAGTTTATCTGGCAAATGCCGTTATTTGGAGTCTTTTACCCACATTGCAATGCAAGTTCTTTGGACTTGTGATCTCCCCGCTGTTCAGTTAGCCCCTTTGGGGCAGAGGTTGTCATGCTGGGGTGGAAGCTGAGGATTTTCTGGTCTGTTCATGGTGATCGTGGAAATAGTTTGATAAACTTGAGTTGTGAATTCAGCCCAGGTTGATAAGAACATAAGAAAAGCCGTACCGGGTCAGACCAAAGGTCCATCTAGCCCAGTATCTGTCTACCGACAGTGGCCAATGCCAGGTGCCCCAGAGGGAGTGAACCTAACAGGCAATGATCAAGTGATCTCTCTC
>QXTE01000038.1:12402316-12496244 GCA_003942145.1 Platysternon megacephalum | reverse complement strand
TGTTTTTCTATGTGTCTGACAATTTTATTCTTTACTATTGTTTCAACTAATTTGCCCGGTACCGACGTTAGACTTACCGGTCTGTAATTGCCGGGATCACCCCTAGAGCCCTTTTTAAATATTGGCGTTACATTAGCTAACTTCCAGTCATTGGGTACCGAAGCCGATTTAAAGGACCCGAAAGCCATTGATGGGACCCGAAAGCCATTGCCCCTCTGACCAATTGCCAGGGGCCTTTGGGAAAAGCTGGCACTCTCAGTCCATGCTCTAGCTGTGTAGGTGTCCCCATCGCAGAAACAACTGCCACGCGTGACACCAGCTGGGCCCCTTGTTGGGAGTCGTGGCGGGAACGTTAATGGAGACCAAGTGCCTTGGCTCATTGATGTGGCCCCTTCGAGGCAGCTCTGAGCCCCCTGGCAGGGTCAGCGTGTGGGAATGCCCATGCTGTTCCTGCTGGGACTCTCAATGCATCTGGCACGCACACTTTGTTATTCGGAGCCCGGATTTGATGGCCTTTGGCTGTGTTGTAGCATATTCTAGTTTCTCAACATAGTAACTGCCATGGCAGAGCCCTCAAGTGCTGTGTCCTGTCAGATGCTTTAGAGGAAGGTTCAAGAAACTGTAACAGAGGCAGTTATGGGACAACCCATCCCCGGGAAAGCTTCCTCCTAACTCCCAGGAGATACAGGTTGCGTGTTTATATTACTTCCAATAAGTCAGACCTAAGACTTGAGCCCACGTCTCTTTGCTTCCCAGCCAGTGCTTAACCCATCAGGCTGCAGTGCTGCCAACCCAGGCTATTCTAGTGATGAGTGAGGGGCTGGGGGCCGGGCTGCCAGCCACACCTGATCCCCGGGATCACAGTAAGTAGGCGGGGTAGCCTGTTGTGGCCGGGCTGGGCAAGTCTGTGCTCCTCTGGCCTATGGAATCGCACTGTTCAGTCTTTCACTTCATGCCCATGTAACGAGAGAGGAGGCGCAAACACTGACACACCAGCCCTAGGGAGGAGAGGATGCTGAGGAGCAGAATGATAAACCCAATACTAAAGGTACTCTGGCCAGCTGATTTGAGTGGTACAATCCAGGTTTTACACAGGCTCTGCTTGTTCCATCCGCCCCGCCCCGCCCCCCCCCCCCAAACCCACCCCCAACCCCCAATGCAGTGGGTTCCTGGTTAGCCAATCCATTAACTCAGTAGCTCTCGTCATTGTGGACTGTGTGAAATTGCTCCTTCACTCTTACGTGTAGCTCTGAAAGACAGCAAGCGTAGGCAGCCGGGGTCACCTGTTAGTTGATGTGTGGAAGAGAGGGTGCTGGGGCCAAGCTGGGCTGGAACAGCGCGGGGACACGTGCACACACAAACGACCGTCTTTGTGCCCCTGGTTTTCTGTGCAGCACAGACCGGGTCCCGGTGACCCTTAACCTCGATGGGATAGTGCAGGTGTTGGACTGCCACCTTCACGACACAGCCACCGGGATGATGACCAGAATCGCAGTCCTGAAATGGCTCTATCACTTGTACATCAAGACTCCGCGGAAGGTAAGTCTGGCTTGTGAAACCATTGGTGCAATATCCTGCTGCCTTTGCGGAGCTGGGTTGGAGCTGCTTGGTCTCCGCCTAGTTATCGCTGACCACTTGTGTCTGTTGCAAAGCCAGTGCGTCGTCCTGGCTCAGTGCCTCAGCGACGTTCTGTGACCAGCAGGGGGCACTGCACAGAGTTGTATCGTGGAGCCCTTGGCTGCAATAGCAAGGAATGCTGCAGAGCTAGAATAACGGGAGTGCTTCAGTTCAGCATTGAGGTGCGTTGGCAGACAAGGGGATGAGCCGCAGGGCTGGAGCTAGTGGGGTTGTAACTCCAGCAGAGTGCTGCATACTTGGCTCTAGCTACCGTCTTTGTTCTCAACACCCATTAACCTGAGTCCTACCATCAGTTGGGGGCCTTCCTGCGCTCGTTCTGAAAGTGCCACTAGCCCAGCTGGGCCGCAATGCGTTGAAGGCGGCTCTAGCTGGAGAAAATGGTCTGTACAAACATGAGCAATACCCTGGCGTTCATCAAAATGAGCCCTTCTGACAATAGGGACCTTAGTAGCATAGGTAGGCAAACCGCTGCTCCTGGGTGAGGGATAAAAACCCAGCCGAGCCTCTGCCCTGGTTCTGAACCAAACGCCGAGCTTTGGGTTCACTCAGAAGTGACCTGTTCTGCTGCCAGTTGTCACACACCCTCCCAGCCCTTCAGACTCGTGTCCCTTGCCACCACCTTCCCTGGGAGGAGAAGGCTGCCGCAGACCTCCCATATGTACTTCTGTTGATCCGTTGGGGGGACTGCACTGCTAGTGAGAGGCCTCTGAAAACTGCTCTGCCCAGCGTCTCTGGGGTAGACCTGGGCTGGCTTCTCCCGTAAAGCCGTGTGTGGTTTCTGGGGTTCTTCCATCAGGGCTGAAACTTCTGACTGCCTTTGCAGGTCGTTGGTTCCCACTGGATGCTGTGTAGGACTCTGCGGGCAGGCCAGCCTAACAGGCATTGTGCTTGGCACAGGGGTTCTTCCCGTTAGACAGGCTGTGGGGGGAAGAGCGAAATGTCAGTAGGTTTGGAGAAGCGCCTGGGAAGCCCTTTTTGATCAGTCGCTCCTGACTTGCTGTAGCTGAGCTTCTATCAGTGGACTTGTCGCAAGGAGAGCGAGTGCTTGGGAGGTGGTGCTATAGATGAATTTAGGCTTCTGGGGTGGTAGGTGTCCAAATCAAGAGACACAGTCCCTCTCCTGAGCAGCTTGGCCGGCAGTTACAGCACATTTCTGGGGTATGATCCATGCGTGGGTATTAGTGCACATCGGGGCTTGGCAAGGGGTTTCAAGAATCCTCTGGAGGAGGAGAAGGGAAGGGGCTTGGCCTTTATAGATTGCGAGGCTCTCCCAAGAGAAGGTAGAGGGGAAGACACCCCCTCTTCCTTCCCCCGGGGTGCTGCCTACCATAGATCAAACCTGGTAGGACATATCATAAGTTCTCTAGTGGGAGCAGCTGCCATCATTCACACTGCCTGCTGCACATCAGGTCTCGTTAACCATGTGCCTAATCAGACAGGAGGTGGAATCTGAGTCGATGCCATGGTGGCTGCAGCTCCTCATGAAGAGAAGCCCAAAAATTCACCCCAAAACTACCCATGGTTTAAATAAGAAACCCTTCACTTGTAAGTCTCTTCTGGCCTTTCCTCTCTTGGGAAGGGTAGGAAAGTGACAGTGTCCCACACTAGAAACTTGCCTTCTCATTACATAGGTATGGAATCAGCTCAGCAAACAAGCAACCGTGTCCTTCTGGGATAGTACTTGTTGGCCTAATAAGTTTGCTCCTGATACTTTCAGCAGAGCTACTGTTTGGATCCCTACTTCGAAGAGCTTGCTAGCTAGCCGGGAGGGGAATTTTCCAAGTAAAACTGAAAAATGCCTGCAAAGCTGCAGTAGCCTGCACTGATGAGGATGGCTCCTGGTGTGTGGGAGGAGATATTCCAGACTGTGTGTGACTCTGAGGCCACGTGTCTCTCTGGTTTCAGATGTTCCGGCATACAGACAGCCTCTTTCCCATTTTGCTACGGACATTGTCGGATGAGTCAGACGAGGTGAGTGTTACACCTTGTATACAAACCCCCTCGGCTGTGCTTGCCAGCGTCCTGCTCTCACCATAGCTTTGGGCTAGCCTGGACCAGTGCACCAGTTCGCTGTCAGCTCTTCTCTGGCGCTGCAGGATTGTCTAGCCCTTGTGGCTGCAGAGAGTTCCCTGCACGTGCCCCAATGCAGTGTGTCTCACGGAGTCTACCGACAAACCCGTCTCTAGCTGTAATTTCACCGACTCCCACCGTCAAGCCTGGGACGACCCCCATGACTCTAGAGTGTGAACTTCCCTACTCCCCTCAGTGGGCTGCTCAGCCTAAAGCCTGGTGGTAATGTTACGGCCAACTTGATCTGTTACTGACTGGCCATTGCTGGTGGGGGGTGAGCGCTCCTGCTGTCTCCTGCACTGACCTGTGTGTGGGGGAGCGGAACCAAGTCACCCAGCACAAGGCCAGCCTTGGTGAAGGAGCCTCCACCTGGTTTGCAGTTGGTTACTTGCTTGACTCTGTTTGGTTTCCACACTGCCCAGTAAAGGGTTAAGAAGGATAACTCCTGTGCAGGAGCTAGCCCAGTGCTATATCCTAGCGGAGACCAGGCCCCTGCAGCTTTTACCACAAGGTAGCTAGGCGAGATCAACCCTATACTCGCTTGCTCATGGCTGGCCTGGCCTGGCTGCCTTGCAGTCCCTTCTCTTCACCAGGGGGTTGCAGCTGGATGGCTGATGTGTGTTGTGCTGTGGTTAACACGCCTTTCATGGCAGTGCGGGTGTAGGCTACATGCAGTACCTGGCGCTCAGCTGGTGCAGCCAGGATTTCATCAATCAGACTCAGTGTTACATTTAGCTGCTTTCAATGTCCTTTCGCTCAGAAATCAGATGCTACCTCGTTATTTGTGCCTGAGGGGGATCATGAGAGTGGGGCGATTAGGCCTGGCTGGTGTGCTGCCGGCAGTGTGAGAAGGGCTTAGCAGCCAGTGTTGGGGTTGTGTTGGCCTGGTGTGCTGAGACTTTAACTAGCAACACGAGGCAGGAGCAGAGCTAAGGAGGGCCTTGCCCTGCCTTGTCGTGTGAATGGCAGGGTCTCGACTTACCGTGGTGTTGCTTAATGGATGAGGCTCTCGGTTTAGAGCCATGTAACGCAGACAACTAAACCAATATACCAGGGTAACCTGCTACTGCCAAGGGAATACAACAGCTAGCAGTACTGCCTGCAGTGGTAAGAACTGGGGCCTAGGTGTTGGACTCCTGGCTTCTATTTCTGACTCTGAAGCTGACCCCCTGGGACATTGGGAAAGATGCTTTGCTTCACTTCACTGACCTCTTGCCTGTAAAATTGGAATGTTTACCTGAAGGCAGGGGAGGGCTTGGATTTTAACCTGGGTGAGTGATGCACTTTTGATATCTTTAGATGAATGTTTTGTTCTTGTCTGCCAGCGATTCTTCTTGAGCTGCTCCTGCTGCAGAGTTGATGACTCTGCACCTTGTAACGGGAGTGTGTGAGGTCTCTTCTGCCTGGCATTTGCTGGGTCTCTCTGATGATTGCTGGGGAAAGACAGGGTTAGCCTCTCACCTGTCAGCAAGAGTCTCTCTGCCATGAGCAAAGTAGGTGTCGGTATTCTAACAGGAACATGCATGCTCCAGTCTTTGCTCCCTGTCTTGGGCCCAGCAATTGGGCCCTGCCCATCAAAATCTTCTATCCTTAGAGGTTTTTAAGGCCCGGCTTGACAAAGCCCTGGCTGGGATGATTTAGTTGGTGTTGGTCCTGCTCTGAGTAGGGAATTGGACTAGATGACCTCCTGAGGTCCCTTCCAACCCTGATATTCCATGATTCTATGGTCACTTCCTGGTGCTTGGCTTGGCATTCTGGAGGCACTTTGCTTCCTGTCTAACAAGATGCTCCCATTCCTGAGAGCACCTTGGCTTTTCCTTGTCTAGTCTCCATTTCCTCTTCCTTCTCTTTTCTCTGCCTCACCCTTCCCTGGTCCATTCTCACAGCCCCTAACATTCACCTCTTTCCCCCTCACTACTTCATCGAGCACGTCCTGCATTAGACATGAGCAGATCTGGCCAGTAGCGTTGCTAACTTCTGATGCTAATGTTAGCTGTGTCAGAAGCCAGAAGTGCAACCAGTGTTAAATGCCTAATGCACATAGCCCTGCTAGTGGTCTTTGGCAGACCCATGGGCCAGACTCTCAGAGGACTAAAAACCATGAAATACCAGCTTTGGACGGCATGACTAGGAAGGCAAAGTTGCCCAGCCTGGAATAAATCCTTGGTTAAGGGGATTGTTGAGAGATGAGGAAAATAAGTAATATCAAGGGAATGATTTGTACTTGCAAATCCAAGCGACTGCATGGCCGCGTTTCATACCGGGCTGCTCATGAGGCAAGCATTTCCAAAGCATCCCATCTGCATTTGCAATGCTCTAGAAAGCCCCCATCTTGCAGATAGACTCTGGCTTGGCAGGAAATTGCAATGAGTCATGTTTCTGCATCGCTTATTTTTAATATTAAAAAGAAACATAATTGTAAGGACCCTGGTGATGCATTTCCTCCATGTGACATAACTGGGAACGGCTCAAAAGTAATTTGAAGATTTATTTAATCCAGCCTATTTATGTAAATAGTTTTTTACTTAGGAAATCCGTAGAAGATTCAGTCCATTAAATAACACTGCTCAGCTGGCTCCTAACCTGCTTTGTTCGCTTCCTGCTGCAGTGGAAACGGGAATGCCCGAAATAGCTTTTCTGAAGGGGTGGGAAGAGGGAGGAGATTGCTAATGTGACTGCAGTGAGGACTGGAGGTAAGGGATTAGGATTCAGTTTCTGACACTGCCACAGGTGGCGCTATAGAGACTCAGGGTAGCTTTTTCTTTAGGTCAGGGGTTCTCAAACTTCATTGCACCGCAACCCCCTTCTGACAACAAAAATGACTGCACGACCCCAGGAGTGGGGACCGAAGCCTGAGCCCGCCCAAGCCCCACTGCCCCAGGCTGTAGGGCCAAAGCCGAAGCCCCAGGGCTTCAGCCCCAGGCAGGGCACCTGTAACCTTAGCCCCACTGCCCAGGACTGAAGCCCTTGGGCTTGGGCTTTGGCCCTGGGCCCCAGCAAGTCTAAGCCAGCCCTGGCAACCCCATTAAAATGGGGTTGTGACCCACAGTTTGAGAACTGCTGCTTTAGGTTTACTCCCTGCTCTAGACAGTTTCACAACAGCCATTTGTGAGCTCTGACTTGTCTGTAGGCTCTGGGTGAATCTGGAGCAGAGGCACAGAGCCTTACCAGGGTATTCGTGGGGGTTTCGAAGTACACTTGCATCGCAACATTCACTTTCACCTCTCCAGTGTGTTCTAAGGCCATGGGGGCAGGAATCTGGCACCTTTTGTTTATAAGGCTGCACACGCCGTGTGGTGCAACATCAAATGCACGGTCCAGCCTTGTACTGGCTAGACGCTTGAGCATTCTTCCTATTGCCCCACACTTCCCTGGGGGAGGTGGCCTGTTGGCCTGCAGTGTGACACATTGGAGTGCAGTGTTCCCTCCCCCGGGGTACTTGTCCTCTCAAAGAGGAAGCAGCAGTGCTAGCCACTGATCCTCCAGGTGGTTAGAAATTGTCCTGCTAGCACAACCTCCAGCTGATTTGGAGTGATTGTCCTGCGCTGGGCTGGAGCTGGGCATGCTAGTGTGTCTCGATGCCAGCCTGAAACACTACCTATAGTATAGCAAGGTACATACAGTATTTAATGCCTTGCTGCTGCAGCCCAGTCCTCCTGAGCTGCTCCTAAATCACTCCCTGCATGTTCCCAAGCGAGTTGTCCTAGAGGAAGGGAAGAAAGGCACTTGATGAGACAGTCAGGTAGGAGTTGATCATGTTATATGTTGTTCACCCCCCACAAGTTTGACTTACAAACCGGATTTGCCAGACCAGGTGTTCCCCACAGGACAGCACCCAGTACCTGAGGATACCCCTTAGCTTGCTGTGAATCATCTTTGTGTCTCATCTCTTCGTTCCCTCTCCCCACCCTGACCCAGCTCTCCGAATCCTGCTGAAAACAGTCAGTGGAGCAGAGCCAGCCAGGTGATATTAGGCGAAGGTTTCTAACCATCAGAGGAGTGAAATACTGGAACAGCCTACCAAAGGAAACAGTGGGGGCGAAAGACCTCTCCGCCTTTAAGATTAAGCTTGATAAGTTTATGCAGGGAATGGTTTGATAGGATAACTTGATTTACACAATAGGTCAATAATGTGCCACCACTGGTAGTTAATACCGATGGTCAATGTTGGGATATTGAAAGTCTTTTTCCTGAGTGTCTGGCTGGAGAGTCTTGCCCGCATGCTCGGGGTTCAGCTGATCGCCATATTTGGGGTCGGGAAGGAATTTTCCTCCAGGGCAGATTGGCAGAGGCCCTGGAGGTTTTTCGCCTTCCTCCGCAGCATGGGGCAGGGGTCGCTTGCTGGAGGATTATCTGCTACTTGAAGTCTTTAAATCAAGATTTGGGGACTTCAACAGCTGAGTCAAGGGAGAGAATTATTCCAGGAGTGGGTGGGTCGGCTTTTGTGGCCTGCATCATGCGGGAGGTCAGACTAGATGATCATACTGGTCCCTTCTGATCTTAAGTTCTATGATTCTATGAGAGACGGTGCAGCCCAGAGTTAGTGGCACTGTACCACAGAAGAACAACGTGGAATGAATTTGGAGCAGGTGATTCCCTTTCTGGAACGCCAGATACAGTAGCAAGCTGGGGAAACCACTGATCTAAAACCTTGCACAGTTTTATCGTTGTAGGTGTCACTAGTTCAGCACAAACACTCTGTTTTTCTTGCATTTCTGCTCCTGTTCAGGCTGAGGTTTTTTTTAACATGGATCAAATTTGATCCAATGTTGTCTCTAAATGATCTAAAATCTTGTGTAGTAAAACCCAGCTTTTATGGAACTCAAGACTAATGGGTGTATTTCCATAAGACTTCTTTAACCTCCACTGGAAATACATTTTTAAACATCCCCATTTCCTTGCAGCATTACAGTGCAAACACTGCAGCATTATGCTAGGGCATGGAAACCTGACAGTGAAAGGCTGTAAGTAGTGAAACAGAGGAGTTTCATTGTCAAGCTGAGGAACACCACAAAAAGCAAATGGCTTAAAGCAGAGGAAAATGTATGTCTGATCTTTATAATACTTCAGTTTAAATATACTATTGACTTCCTTGAATGTGTCTTGGAAACCTGTTCTTCAAAAATGATTAAAGCTTTTAAACTCCCATTGTAACATCATTTCCTAATTCACCCGAACAAGTAACTTCATGCCTGACACTGCATATGCTATATCTTTTCACTTAAAATTTTGGCAAAAACAATGAGGATTCCAGTGGCACCTTAAGATTTATTTGGGCATAAGCTTTCGTGGGTAAAAAACCCCCACTACTACAGATGGAAAACCTCACAGGGGTTAAAGTTACATTCTTCTTTGAGTGCTTGCTCATGTTCATTCCATGTTAGGTGTGTGTGTGCCCATGTGCACGGTCGTCGGAAATTTTTACCCTAGTGGTATCTGTGGGGCTGGCTCTGGAATCCTGTGCTTATGGGATGGGAGGGATAGCTCAGTGGTTTGAGCATTGGCCTGCTAAACCCAGGGTTGTGAGTTCAATCCTTGAGGGGGCGATTTAGGGATCTGGGGCAAAAATCTGTCTGGGGATTGGTCCTGCTTTGAGCAGGGGGTTGGACTGGATGACCTCCTGAGGTCCCTTCCAACCCTGAGATTCTGTGATTCTATGTGCCAGTATATTGGGCCCTGCTGGCCCCGTGCCCTCTCAGTTCCTTCTTTCCGCCAGTGACAGTTGTTGGAATGTACCTTGCTTTTGCGAGTCCCATAGTAGTTTATTTTGCTTGGACTCTTTGAGGGACAGCTGGCTAAAAGCCCTGTTGATGGAGGCTGCCCTGGGCCCCGTGTTGGAACTCTGCTGCTCTGACTCGGCACTGAGCACTTTGGCATCTGTGCGGACTGCTCCACCGGCACTGGGACCTTCCCAGCGCCGCTCCCCTTCTCCTGTGCCTAAGAGGAGGCATAAGAAGTCGTGGTCCGGACGTCGTTGCATGGCACCACGCATGGCTACACGCATGGCTACCTGGAAGTCCCCACAGGAGCTGAGATCTGTGCAGGGCCACTCGTCTTCCCTGGAACAGCATCTGGCAGCAGTCAGTTCGCCTAGGGCACCGAGACCGAATTGGGAACCACCACCACCAACTCCCGGGAGTGGTTGGGACCCACAACATTTCCTGGCCCCTTCAACACCGGAGGCCTTTCGGGCTGCAAGAGACTTGATGTCTCTCCCTGTGCCACTCACGCCTCGATACCCAGGCCCATCCTCAGCGGACTCCTCAAAGGCGGTTCCCTCTAAAGAGAAACCCGCAATGAGACCGCTAGCTGCACCTCTGACATGGGGAGCGCTGGGCTGAGGATCAGTGCCATCACCATGTCGTCGCTCACCGTCTCTGCCCTCCCAGCACCGTGAAGTACATCTCTGGCACCGAGACACCAGTCACCGACCCCGCGGTGCCGCTCCCCAGCCAGCCACAGCTATCAGCACGCGACCGCTTCAGCTTCACCCTGGTCTCCTAGGGAGGAGTCCTCCTTGGGGTCTGAGAGTGAGCCCTCCCCACCTCCGAGGCATCGCCGGCACTGGTCTTACGGGCTGGAGCCTGCGACAGGCCCGACGTCGGGTCCCTAGCCACCCACTCAATGGCCACATCAATGGGTGTATTGGACTTCTTGGGGGTGCCCTCCCATGCTGGGCTCGTATTCTCTCCAGGCACCCTTGGTAGTTTCCGAGGGCCAAGCCTTGGCTCCGGCACCGGGAACTGACTCAGAACCAGATCCCGGCACCGAGACTCCGGCAGCGTCTGTGTAGTCGGCACCGGTGGTCGAGGAAGAATCAGCTGCAGCTCCTGTGGCTGCCTCCTTGTCCTCTTCCCCGAACCGGGCGGTGGCTGGACCAGCTAACCTTCTGCCGCCTGGCGATTTCCGTGTCCGCCAGGAGCTCCTCGAGAGGGTGGCCTCCAACCTGGGTGTGGAGATTGAGGAGCTCAAGGAGCCGTCCGACAGCCTGTCCGATATCTTGGCTGTGGCGGCCCCATCAAAGGCCCTACCAGGGCATGACGGGTGCTGAAACTCGTCAAAGCACGGTGGCAAACGCCATCCTCTCTGCCCCCAACATCAGAGGGTAGAGAAAAACTGCTATGTCCCAGCCCAAGGGTTCAAGTACGTGTATTCCCACCCTCCCCCTGGGTCACTGGCGGTCTCGGTTGCCATGAACGGGACAGACGGGGCAATCCTAGCGCAACCCCTATAAACAAGGATGCTAAAAAACTTGATCTTTTCGGAAGAAAAATGTATTCTACAGCCAGTCCACAGTTACGTATCGCCAGTCAGCAGGCACTGCTGGGACGGTACAGTTACAACGCTGGGACTCGATGGCCAAGTTCAAAGACTCTCTACCCTGGGAGGCAGGGCACGAGTTCTCAGCCACCTTGGAAGAGGGCAAAGCAGTGGCCAGGGCCTCTTTCCAAGCAGCGCTGGACGCAGCCAGTCCTGCAGGCTGTCGAACGAGGTCCAACTCTTGATCCAGGACCTCCCCTTCGAGGGCAACACCCTTTTTTAGCAGCAGACAGACACTAGGCTGAAGAGCTCGAGGGCCACCCTGCGCTTCCTCGGGTTGTACACACCTCAGGCCTCTAGGAGGCAGTTCCTGCCGCCTCTGCCACCGGCTGGATACTGTACTCAGGCCTGTCTCAGCAGAGCTCTTACAGGAGAAAAGAGATGGGTTATAAACACCGTCACTCTGCCACATCTTCCTCAGACGGGCCCCCTTTGCCACCAAGGTGGTCTGCGGCAGTCATGTTGATGGTGCGCCCGAGGGCAACGCACTGGACTTGCACCTGGATCCAGCCCCCTTTTTATTTTTTAACCAGTTTTGAACCAGTTCCTTGCTGCATGGGCCCAAATCACTTCAGACCACTGGATGTTCAACACCATAGCATCTGGGTACACTCTATAGCTTTCCTCCCCCTCTTATTAACTCTTACTCTGGTTCAGCGGATAGAGTTTATAGGGGCAGTGCTTGATTCTACCCAGAACAGGGCCTTTCTGCCAGAGTCACAGTTCAAGGCCATGTCAGACCGTATCACCCACGTGAGAATCCACCTGCTCACAACTGCCCGGGCATGCCTCAGGTTGGTGGGCCACATGCACTTACGTAGTCCGACATGCCCGCCACATCTTAGACCCCTGCAGACGTGGCTGGCTTCGGTTTACGCTTCTGGCAGACACGATCTGGATCTCATGGTCACAGTTCCACTGCACATTTGGTCATCCCTGGCGTGGTGGAGAGACCCACACGTGGTGTTGGAAGGGACCCCTTTCGCAGCCCTTTCCCCGGCAGTGACCTGGTTCTCTTCCATTTGGACTTAGGGTGGGGAGCCCACCTCAACAACCTCAGCGCACAAGGTCTTTGGTTGCAGGAAGTACGTTCCCTACACATAAATATCAGGGAACTCAGTTTGATACGCCTGGCCTCCAAGGCGTTCTTTCCCTACACGAGAGGCGGGGTGGTCCAAATTCTAACAGACAATACCACCGCGATGTTCTACATCAACAAGCAGGGCGGGGCCTGCTCGTCAGCCCTGTGTCAAGAGGCTCTCAGGTTGTGGGACTTCTGCATACAGCATGCCATTCATCTTGTGGCTTCGCATCTCCCGGGGCCAGGCATGCCTTATCAGATCTCCTCAGCAGGTCCTTCTCGTCTCCCCACGAGTGGTAACTCCACCCAGAGGTGGGGGACTCCCTGGGAGGATCTGTTTGTGTCCAGGCAGAACAGGAAGTGTCACCGGTTCTCCTCGATCCGCGGGCTCGACAGAGGTTTCCTGTCCGCCGCCGCCTTCTTCCCTTGGTCGGGGGCACTGATGTACACTTTCCCACCAATACCTCTGGTGCACAGGACCCTCTTGAAGATCAAGCAGGACCTGATAGCTCTGGCATGGCTGCCCAGCACTGGTTCAGCACGCTGTTAGAGCTCTTGAGGCAGTGCTCTTGGAACTCCCGCTCTGGCCGGACTTGCTGTCCCAGAACCATGACCATCTTCTGCATCCGAAGCTAGGATCCCCACACCTCACAGCATGGCTGCTGCATGGCTGAATGCAGGGGAGCAGGCATGCTCAGCACAAGTCCAGCAGGTCCTGATGGGTAGCAGAAAGCCCTCTGCTAGGGTGACCTACCTGGCCAAGTAGAACGCTTTACATATTGGGCCTCAGACCAGAATCCGTCTCCTAGATTGCCTGTTGCATCTCAGGCACCGAGGTCTGGCACTCTCATCAATCAAAGTTCACTTGGTGGCTATCTGAGCCTTCCAGCCTCCAGTCCAGGGTAGATCTATCTTTTCCCCATGATATGACAGAGATTTTTGAAAGGTCTGGAACGACTTTATCCTCAAGTTTGTGACCCTATCCCACCATGGGACAAGAATCTGGTACTGTCAAGGCTCCCGGGCCCCCCTTCGAGCCGTTAGCTTCATGTTCTCTGATGCTCCTCTCGTGGAAGGTCTCCTTCCTGGTTGCAATCGCTTCGGCTCGCAGTCTCTGAAATTAGAGCGCTCACATAGGAACCACCCTACCCGGGTTTCTACAGCGATACAGTCCAGCTGCAGCCCCACCCAGCTTTCTCACCAAAGGTGGCGCTGCACTTTCACAATAATCAGGACGTGCTCCTTCCGGTGTTCTTTCCGAAGCCTCATAAATCCGGCGAAGCATGTAGGTTACATACCCTGGACGTTCGGCGGGCCTTAGCCTTCTACATCGAGAGA
The DNA here is from genome assembly GCA_003942145.1 of Platysternon megacephalum. Lineage (NCBI taxonomy): Eukaryota > Metazoa > Chordata > Testudines > Platysternidae > Platysternon > Platysternon megacephalum. The sequence goes on along the minus strand of QXTE01000038.1, from coordinate 12,482,797 downwards.
ACCAGACTCTTCCGTAAGTCGACACAGCTCTTTGTTGCAGTGGCAGATGATGAAAGGTCACCCGGGCTCCTCAGAGAATCTCCTTGTGGATAACGGTCTTCGTCGTTTTGTTATGAACAGGCAAAAGTGCCACTGCCGGCGATTGTGACCACCCAGAGCGCAAGCCTCAGTAGCAGCCTTCCTGGCGCAGGTCCCAATTCAAGGCATCTGTAGAGCTGCTACTTGGTCTTCTGTCCACACCTTCGCATCCCATTACGCCATTACCCAGCAGGCTCGGGATGATGCTGGCTTCGGCAGAGCAGTATTACATGCCACATGACAGTTAACTCTGAGTCCACCTCCGGGGATACTGCTTGTGAGTCACCGAACATGGAATCGACATAAGAAAAAACGGTTACCTGCCTCTTGTAAGTGTTGTTCTTCGAGATGTTGCTCATGTCCATTCCTGACCCGCCCTCCTTCCCTGCTGTCGGAGTTGATGGCAAGAAGGAACTGAGAGAGCACAGGGCCAGCGCTGCCCAAGAGACCGGTGCATGAGCACAGGGCTCTAGGGGGCGCCAGAGCCAGCCCTACGGACACCACTAGGGGAAACATTTCTGACGACTGTGCACGCAACGCGCACACACCTGACATGGAACGGACATGAGCAGCACATCTCGAACAGCTACGTGAGGTAGGTAACCGTTTTTTCCTGGCTCAAGAGTCTAAATACACTCCTCTCTGCCTGCCCGCCACCCCCCCCCCCCCCNGGCAGACTTAAAGTTCAGGGATAGTCTGAAAAACAATTCTGTGAAAATGGCAATGCTGAGTTTCTTGTTCTCTCACTGACTCCAGATCAAATTTGCTCACTTTACAAGTAAATGATATCTATTTTTTCTTCCCGCATAACTAAAAGCATTGCACCATCACTGTGGGGTGGGAGTCTGGCTGGGACATGTTCTTTCTGCCTAGTGCATCATCACTAGCAACAAAGGTTCTGAAATCTGGAACTTGGATGAGTTAGTATGTTTGAGATGTGAGTCTGGATAGAATCAGATGTCACATTGACTTACCCAAGGCCACAGAAGGAATGTGATAGAACAAGAATTTTGATTCCCACCCAGTCTCAGGTGCTCACCCTTCTAACAGAGAATATTTCCTACTTCTACTTTGTACTTCAAAAGGAAGCTGTGTAACGTGTGGTTAAAATGACTTTGTAAAGACCGCACTTCTCGTTCAGATCTTCTCCCTGTGTATTCAGAGCTATAGCCAATCCTTGTGTGAACAAAGGCACATTTTTACACCGATCACTACAGATTCCCCAGCCATAAAATAGGGATGGTGCCCACCTCCTCCCTGGGCTGCTTTGAGGGCTAGTGCTTAGATCACTTGGAATATGAGAATTACTCTGTGCTAAATGGTTCTTTTAAAATTCATCAGCCTAATGCAAGCCAATTGAGTGGGCATCAAAACTGAGGAGAAATCACAAAGTGAATGATCCCAGTGTGGCATGAGGACGAACTGGCTCCAGTTCTCTTCCAGTGAGGAGCAGGGAGAAGATGTGCATGAGTCAGGCAGTACCTACCTTTTGGGTCAATGAAGCCTGCTGTTAACTGAAGTGCCAAGTCAGTAGATGGATTGTGACAGCCATTCTGAATGGCTCCCTCAGAAATCCCCTCCAGCGTGGGCATGAGTTTCCAAAGAATATCCATTCTTTCTCATGAAGCAACCAACCGTTCTAAAGGAGAGAGGGCATTGGAGGCTCCAGAGGGAGAACACAGTTACTTTTGACGAGCCAGTTGGTAGTCAGTTATTTGCGTGGGTGGTGTGGTTGATTTAACATTGCCCCAGATTTCCAATATTCACATCTGGGGAGGAAAAAATAAACCTGAGGACTTGTCATATAACTTTCAGCCAGCTGTGAAAAGGGTGGTGGCTTTGTATTAAATATATTGTGCCACTCGTGCTGTTAACGTTAAACCTGAGGGGGGGGGGGGGGGAGAATCCCTGATTAGCAAAATCCAGAATTCTCCATCACTAAAGTGTCACATCGTTTCCCCTGCCCACACTCACCCTAACCCTGACCCCGCTTCCCTGTGCTGCTAAGCTCCCCACCACCAGCCACCCTCCTTGCATGCGTCTCTGCAGCACTGCAGGGGTACAAACCTTGGTGCGCTGCCTGTCCTCTGGGATGGGCTTGGGCAGTAAAGCCCAGAGAACTTCTCCCAGTGCGGCACGGATTGCAAGCACAATGACACTAAACACAAACTCTCGCCAAAGCGAATGGCTCTTTGTTCAGGTTGCTTTTTAGTTTTGCTCTGTTGGTTTTAGGCCCATTGTGCTGCAGCTCTAAGCTTTCAACTTGCCATGGCCAAAATATGGGACCCCATGTGAAGCAAAGAGCATAAAATAAAGGGCGCACCAAAAAGAGAGTACAGGGAACTTAACATGACCTGAGATTCACTTCCTTACTCCTTTGTTCTAGCCCTAGGCCTTCGATTCAGCTTTATTTCTTACAGAGCACCCAAAGTGCAATAGGTGCTTCACAACCAAGTCTGCCAAACAGAATGCCTGCCCCAAGGCACTTAAATCTGTGGGGTGGGCTGGGGTGGTGTCGATGGGCCCCAATAGCAAGTGACTGATCAGTGAAGCTAGCATGTGGGGCTTGTTAATTTCTCATTTGTATAGACAGCCTGTATGTAAATGTCTGGCTTTTTAAGTGTGATAACGCCTTGTCTGTGTGAGAGGGAAATCAACAGAAGTTCTGCTGGAGCGAGATGGCACAGCTGATACAGGTCTGATCTGCTCTTGGCTCCCATCAGCTCTGTACAGTAGCTTCCTCCAGGCCTGGGGCTGAATGCTGACAGCTTGGCGTTCTAAACTGAACGGTGTGGAAGGGACACGTGTGTGTGTGTGACTTTTGTTGTAATTGTATTTGGTGGCAAAACTTCCCTGGGAGTATTGAGCTCATTAGGGACTGAATTTGGGAGGATATTTGCTTTCAAGGAGGCAGGGAGGCCAGCTTTGCTGGTTTTAAGGGTTGGGTGGGGGGAGGGGAGTGAAATTCATTCAATCAAATGTAAGTTGGATCCTGGAAGATGTTTGCAATCCAATTTGACACGCCTGCAAGCAGGACTTCCGTATGGGATTCCTGATGGAGGCGGTTGTGGTGATGCCCTTTCCCAAGACCCCACACTCGCTGAGACTGAAGGGCAAAGCAAGGGCACTGGCTGTGCATGAGCCCAGGTGGAAGACGTGACCAGGAAGCTGCCAGCTGGCCCAAGCCCTCTGTGCCAGTAGGGCTGCAGTTATTTGAACAACAAGGCAGCCAGGCACCCTTCCCCGCGCCCCCCCAGAAGTGGGGTATATGCTCTCCGTTTAAACTTCTGGGGATGTTACTTCGGCCTGTGAATGGGAGATTTCAGCAGGTGCCGATCGTTGCATGTCTTAAAATGAGCTGCTGCAGCCTTGGGGGGGTTTGCAAATGGTGCCCTTTGGTGTCACTTACCTAGTCATGGTGTCCTTGTGTTTTGGAGACGAGGCAGGGTCTGCTGGTTAAAGCGTGGCATTAGGACTCCGGCAACCCTCTTTCTGTTCCTCTCCCACTGGCTCTGTGCTTTGAGGCACAGAAAGGTGAGGCAGTTTCTCCACATGTACACTGAGGATGTGACTTGCCTATAACAAGTATGAATTCACTGGCTTGTCTAAGCAGCCCAGAGATCCTAGGCTGGGTGGAGCAGAAGGGTCAAGTACTGTCAATAGCTGGTGCTCCAGCCTTCCAGCTTCCTGCTGTCCCACCCCAGACCCATCTTTGTGCTGCTGGTTTCTATAGTGCCTGCTGCCTAGCCCAGCACGCGATTTCACTGGCCCGTCCTAAGATGGAAGCAGCCTTTGCTCAGTCCCAGTTGTACTGTGATCTGTGGCAGGCTCTCTCTTGTGACTGGTCACATGCTGCCCCTGTATCGGGAGGAGGGATCTGGGAGAAAAACAGGTGTTTGCAGATGGAACGCCAAAGTGGCTTTTAGCAAGTCTTGCTCTCTTGTCCGTCTGCTCCCCAGAGGTTACTCATGCTGATTGACATGTTGCTTANACGGCTCATGAGATGCCTAATGGTCTTGGACACTATTCAGTGGTCCAGAGACATTTACACAGAGCACGTCACCGGCCACCGTCAATACCTAGAGTGAGCCGGCGTGNCGTGCCCAGCCTCTGTGGTGCTCTGTGCACCATCTGGCATCAGATGGGGTGTGAAACTTTCTGTGCACTAATTACACGTGTGTCTAAAAATCTGCCTCAAATGATCTGGGCACCCATCCTGAGAGATGACAGGTCTGTCAGTGTTACAAAATGGCTTCAGTCCTGATCAGTTTGCCCTCGGCCAGCTACCATCATCACTCTCCTGAAGGGCTATAGGCTATTGCTGCTTGATGTTGAGAGAATGTATTGCCTGGATATGGCCTCACTGCTTTATGCATTTCAGCCCTAATGCCCATCCTTGCACATTCACTGTCCCTCTGTATAACAGGCTTCAGTTTCAGAGAGTTTGAGGGGAGCAAACTCGTGTGCATTTCTGCATCAGACTTTGCACATACAGCTACCACAGTTGTGTAGTCAGGTATTTGTGCACACAGGATCAGCCATCAATCCATGTTGCACTTGTGTGCAGCTCTTTGGGTGGGTGGGGCTTAGGTGTACCGATTCTTTGAGGGATGGGGAGAAACTTCCCACTTCTATGCTCCCCCCCATCCTCCCCTCCCGCATCCTCTTTATTATAAAAGAAATTTGGATCAGAGTTGAACTGAAGCAGAAATTTGGTAGCTGTGAAATTGTCTGTCGGAGGGCAAAGGTTGCCGTCCCCTTTCCTCCCTGGTGATGAGGGCCTGAAAAGAGGTACAGTGAAATTGTCGTGGGAAGATTGATGGGGGTTTCTCTTTTAACACTGATGAGGAAGGAATGCAAGTTTACTTTTCACACTGCCTTGGTTTGGGGGCTTGCCAGCAATGGGGCTCTCATTCTTGGCTCTTGTGCTGCCCTCCCTTGGTTTCTTCTCACCTCCCACCTCTCCGGCCTGCATTTAGAAGAAAAATAAATTAAAAATCCCCCAAACCTCCGAATGTGTCGGGAAGAAACCTCGTTGCCCACTGTTACAGAATGCGGCTGCATTCAAGTCACAGCGCAGCCAGCCTTCGTGTGGGATGAATAGCCCACTGCCCTCAACCGGTATGTGCCCTGATTCCTAACCACCTTGTGCCGAGTGCAGTGGTGCTCTGACAGGCATCTCACCACTAGGGGTCCTTGGAGGGCTTTGTTCTGTGGAATGAGGCTCTGGCAGCCCAGGCTGAAAAGAGAACAGGATGGGTCTGGCGTGAGGTGGCAAAGGGGAACAGAGTCTCTGAACCATCTCTTAACATGCTGCAATTGCCCCTCTCAGGACAGGGCTTGCCCTAGGCACTGAGGCCTGCTTCCCAGGGGCTCCTGGGGAAATTGGAGCCCAGGAGATCGTTACGGCTGCAAGCATGGTGCTTACGCCTGCACAAGGTGCTGTTGCCCACCTAGCTGTGTTGGGCAGGAGCTTGAAGAGGGGCGATCGTGGAGTGACACAGCTGTGCTGGCAAAAGCCCCATGTGGAGAGGGAATTACACCAGCAAAGCTGCAGCTGTTCTTATGGGCTGGGGTGTGTGTGCTGGAACACACGGTTTTGCCAGTCTAGCACACCAGTCTAGCTGTGCTACAGCGCAGAGTGCTGCTAGTGTAGAACAGACCTCCGGAGGGCTGTCTCAGCACTGCACTGCAGGCTTTCTCTTCCTGGAGCTTGGGGAAAACAGCTGAATTTTGAGGGTATCTTTTCTGAGTGACTTTGCAGTGTTTTAATCCATCAGGGAGAAGCCTGGTTACTTGTTGCATTTGCTCTCTCTCTCTGGTAGTTGTGGTCCTTCTTACTGTAGTATCTGAGTACTTCACAGTCTTTAATGTATTTATCTTCCCAACCCCCATGTGAGCCAAGGCAGTGCTATTATCCCCATTTTACGGATGGGGAAACTGAGGCACAGAGGCTAAGTGACCCACCCAAGGACACACATGGTGTTTGTGACAGAGCAGGGAATTGAACCCAGGTCTCCAGAGTTCTAGATTAGCATCCTAACCACTGGACCGTTCTTGCCTTTATTTTTTCATTTGCTCTCTTCTCTCCTCTCAGGATGCTGTCCAATTGACATGTCCTCCTTATTGCCTGGCAAGAGCAGATGCAAGATGGGTGCCTTCCTGATGCCCTCTGCTTGGCTTCAGGCTTCACCATGTTGTCCTTATCCTCCTTAGTTGCTCCATGTACTCCCTGGTGATCTAGTGGGTCTAAAGGTTCTGTCACGGCCTTCCTACTTCCGATGGATTAAAGCATGTATTGGCCTTTACATGGCTGGCTAATTGTTCTTCAGATTCCCTCTTCACCCTCCTGACTCTCTTACCTGTGTAGTTCGGATCCCTTCCGTTTTCTGGAGGATACTTGTGGGGCTTGAATAACCTCAACCGTGCAGTTGGCTCCGTTAGCCTCAGGGAATGTGCCTGCAGGGACACTTAGGCTTCCTTAAGTAGCCTCCATGCTGAGGCCGGGATTTTCATCTCCTCTTCTGGCTTTAGTTAACTGTGCAAGGACAGAGCATCTTTGGGCGTCTCTTTTCCCAACCCTTGTGCTCATCGGGTGGCTGCCACTGTAGCTTGTGAAAGGCTTTGGCATCCTTGTGCTAGTTTTAAGGGTGTAACAAAATGCAGTACTGTGCAGCAGCAATTTCAGCTGGGGTAGCGCCCAGCGGCGGAGTCCACTTCCCAGCAATCTGCGGCATTACAGGGACCCTAACCCCTTTCCTTTAGCAGAGCAGGGCTTAAACCAGGGATTGCTCATCACTGACTAGCCTTGCGTAATCTTTAAACGGCCTAGTCAGTGGCTTGCGGGCCCTCTTTCAGCAATGTTGACCCGAGCTGGCTCTGGGGCATCTGTTGCTCCTCCCCCCTGCCCCCTTAAGAATGAGAGAGCAGAGCTCTATTTGCTCTGGGATATACCCTACACACTGGAACGATACCAGAGGCCTGGAGCACTTGTGCTGGTGTTTGAAAGCTGAAATAACTATGGCGTGCTTCTTTCCTCCAGTTCTTCCTAAAACATTAATCTTCCCACGTGTCCCAGCCCCAGGTATAGTGGAAAGGGGGTTCCCTGGGCGTGTTGTCAAGGATTATTCAGGTGAGGGAATATCTTTTATTGAACCAACTTCTGTTAGTGGAAGGCACCAGTTTTGGAGCTACACGCAGCGCTTCTTCAGGTTACCCCTTTCTGGTGCCACTCAGTGTGTGCTCTGCTCAATCCCCAGCTCCGGGCAGTGCAGGATGGGGTTTGAGTGGGGGGGGTTTGTGCAGGGCCTGCCACAATGGGGTCCTGACTCAGTGTGAGGCTGTTGGATTTCCTGAGCAGGTGCTGAGAGGCACCAGAAGTGGGTAACCTGAGGAGGAGCTCTGGTAGCTCGAAAGCTTGTTCCTTCCCCCAACAGAAGTTGCTGCAGCGAAAGCTATTACCTCACCCACATTGTATGTTTCCGATCCTGGGACCAGCACTGCAAAGGAAGGATTGTTCACTCGAGTGAATGCAGAGTTCACCCCCTAGCAGCTGTCCAAGTGTTTGAATGACAATTGCACTATTCTGATGAACTACATTCAAGGGGTGACTGGTGAGGTGACCTCTGATGTCCCAGACCATCAGCCAGTAGTGACAGTTCTTCATAGCTGAAGTTTTAAAAAAAAAAACTTAAATGTGCAGGAGGAATGAGAGGCATCTCGTCAGATAAAATGTGCTTTTATTACAGATTTTCAAAGGCATAAAACACGGGACAATTCTGACAGTCGCCATTAGTCCTGATGACATCACAAACCACTGGAGCTTTGCTCTTGTGGTTGCCAGGTTGTTGGAATCCTTGGGGTGGGGATGCGTGAGAGTGAATTTAGCTCAGTTGCCCGTGTAGCATCCTATGCACAGTAAATGATGTGGTACATAATGCATCAAAAGTACTTCTCACCCCTGGATCTCACAGCACTCTACAAAGATGGGCCTTAGCCCCGATTCACAGCTGAAGAAACTGAGACCAAGGCTAAAGGTCACGCTGAGAGCTTGTCTACCCAGAGCTGCACTTGTTCACCAACAGATGTGAATGTAAACTGCTCTAGTTAAACCACTGCAAATTCCTGCATGTATGGTTTAAGAGCATTTGGTTTAAGAGCAGCTTGTTTGTTTATCTTAAACCTGTTCCTAATCAACTTAAACAGAAATAAGAGTGGTGACGCCCGGGTTTGTACTGGTTTAGTTAAATCGGTTTAACTAAACTGGTGTAACTTTGTGTAGACAAAGTATGAGTTGGGGACAGGGCCAAGAGTAAAACTTGGCTGTCTAGAGCCCTATCCATTGGCCCTGTTGTCTTACCTGCAGTGTAGGTTGTCTGTGCCATACATGTGTCATGCATGTAGTGAAGCTTTGTTCCTCGGCTGTCTGAATGTCCTGCAGATGTTGAGGAAGCTGGCTGGCTGAAGGAATTTCAGTGAGGAAGTGAGGCCTCATGGTTAAGGCATTGGACTGGGACTCCAGCTCCTGCCTCTGGCAGAGATTTCTTACCCTCAGTGGCCTGCCCACTGCCATGTATGTCTGCACTGGAATAAAAAAACCCGCAACATGGCCGCCACGGCCCAGGTCTGCTGACTCGGGCTCTCAGGGCTCAAAAATTGCTGTGTGAAAGTTTGGGCTCAGGCTCGAGCCCAGGCTCTGGGTCCCTCCCCCCTTGCATCTACTCAGCAATTTTACAGCCCCATGAGCCCAAGTTAGCTGACCTGGGCCAGCCGTGGTCGTTTAATCACTGTGCAGATATACCCTTAGTCTCTCTGTACCTCAGTTCCCCATCTGTAAAACGGGCATGATGATCTTTCCTTTCTTCCAGCCTTAGTCTCTTGTCTGTTTAGACTGTAAGGCTTCTCTGGGCGGGAGTTGTACCGCCTTCTAGCTGTATCGTTAGAGCCACACAGGCCCCTAGTCTGGACGCATTATACCAGTATAAAGGTGCCTTATTCCTGTATGAGGAGGGGAATAAACGACCTCAGTGTGAAGATGCCTTACTGGTCTAGCGTATTCCCCCTCTTGTACAGGAATGAGCTATACCAGCATAGGGCACTATGCCCACACTGGGGTGGTACCGGTGTAACTATGCTGGTAAATGCATATCACCCACGAACAGACACAGTTATACTGGTACAAAAACCGTGTCACCTAGGCCTCTGTTCCTTGGGGCAGGGACTCTCGCTGTGTATGCACATGGGGGCTCTCATCTCTTCTGGTGTCTAGGTGCCCCTGGAATATAAATTCATCTGGTCGAATCTCACCAAATCCGTTCCCTGCCATTGCAGGCATTGGTGCACCCCGGTCCCTCCTATTCTCTGCCTGTGGCACACTGTAGTTTAGTCTCCAGAGGGCTGTAATAATTTGGTCTAATCCAAGTTATTGGGCTCAGTGCAGGGGAAACTGGCTGGGGTTTAGTGGCCTCTGACACGCAGGAGGTCAGACTAGCTCTGGTGGACCCTGTGACTCTTCGCTAACGTGTGGGGCTGTAATGCTCTTTGGATAATGTGTGGGGCTGTAATGCTCTTTGGATAATGTGGAGGACTGGCTGACCCAGGCCATTCCAGGACTTACATTGTGTTACTTAGGCAGATACAAAACGTGCTGGCAAAACGATCTTGATCCCTCCTCTTACCCTTTTTGGCTTCTTTATACCGTGCATTTAATCACACTCCTACTTCTGATCTCAGTGTAGTCAGTCACCGGAGCAAATGCTAGAATGAGCTTGTCGCTGTGTGAGTGGGAGGAGAGCAGAGCTGTAGACGGCTAGATGGCAATGGGATCTCTCTTCAGAATCCCCTTAATGAGGGACGTGGGGCTCTTCTCGTTCCAAGGTGATGAAAGCACTTCTGGGGTTGATGGAAGAGACACGCTCCTCTCTGATGTTCACATGCTGCCTATAGAAGGAGACGAGCTCTTTGCCACCAGGGCAAAGGCTGCAGAACTCCTTAATGAGAGGCTGCGCTCCCCAAAGGGACCTGCCTGCTGCAGGCTTCTGGGGAATCTGCTCAGCGCTTTTAGTGTGGGAAGGCTCCTGGGTCACAAGAATTCAGGCTTTTTGTCCTCCCCCCACCATCCCCATAGCAGCTGGGGACCTTCCCTCCAAAGGGAGATGTGCTCAGCCAGCAGTGGGGCAGCACCCATCAAGTGTCTCCGCTTTCAGCACCTGTGGTCCTGCTGACTCTCTCCTCTCCTCCCATTCTCCTTCCCGAATCAGCGTGTGAGCAGCAGGGCTGCCCCCCAGAGTGTACGCCGCCCCCCCCCCATCTCCCCCCCCCCCCCCCCCCCCCCTCCCCCCCCCCCCCGCCCCCCCGTGAGCAGGGCTACTGGGTGGTAGCAGGATGCGCTGCTGAGTTGCTAGGGAATGGCTCACGTGTCATGGTACATTACTTCTAAGCGACGGGTGATGCCTTTGCAGAGGAAGATGAAGGGTGGGGGCTGCTTTCTCCTCACACTGCCTGAAAGCCTCCTCAGAAGCCAGTGATGCTAGTATCAGATCAGTTCAACCAGAACAGGAGGCAAATTAACTTGACCTAGATCTGGATAACAGAAGAGACCTACAAATCCCTGGTTTCTGTGCCTTTAAAACCATTGCTTGGGAGCAATGTAGAGAGAAATCTGTACTCCTGACAAGGAAGGAAACCAGCTAGTTGTTTGTTACAATCTTCCTGTCTTCTTATAATTCCCTCTGTCTGTCCCCAACCCCCACCCCCTCAGGCCCATCCGCAGCCATGCGGAGGGGTAATTTTCCTCTCCAGCCCCTACATTGCTGGCTCTGGCTAATTGGGGATACCAGTAACTCTCAGTGAGAAGGTGCCCGCCGCACGTTTTGACCTGGTTACTATTCGTATTTCCTAAGAGGCATGTTCTCCTTTTTGAGGCTTGTTCCAATTAACACTAATAAGCTCCACTTGTTCCTACTGCAGAGAGCACCCTCCAAATAGCCTCGCCTCCTGGAATCTAGGAAACCCAGCTGAGGAAAACTCTTTTGGCTGGGGAGATTTTGTAAGCGGCAATGGTTGCCCCTTGGTTCGGCTATATGGAGGATAGGCTAGCACACAAGATGGGAGGGACAGAGGAAGGATCGTCTTGGGTTAAGGGCAGTGTACTGACAATCGGCAGATTGGGTTTCTGTTCCTCTACAGGTCATTGAACCTTTCTGTGCCCACTTCCCATCCTCTCTAAAACAGCTGTCCCTGCCTCCTGCAGGGGACGGGGTAGAGTACATTAAAGCTTGTGAGCTGCTCAGATTCTGTAGTGGTGAGGAGTGGGGAAAAACACACGTAGTGGAGGGGAGGCAAAGGAAATCTGTTTCAGCAGCCATTGCAGATGTGTGTGGTGTGGGAGAGGGGCACTTCATGCTGAATGGAGGTGAAATGCCATCTCTTCACCTTGGTGCTTCAGAGCTCCATGTTCTCAAATGGTTTCAGCCTTCTGCTAGTAGGGGACTCTAGGTCTAAGGGAGTGACAGTCGGTGCCAGCGGCTGTAGCCAAAGAGCTGTGCAGTGGCAGAATTTCTTTGCAGGGATTGTAGGGGACAGATTTTTGCTACGTTCATCGCTTTTCTTGTTACCAGAATGAGCTCAGTAATTGACTGGGAGGTATAGCTGGCCTCTGCTAGTTTTGAGCCTGGGTTATAACACTCTATCTTAAATATGGCTAAGCATTCATCATCCAATTTACAGATGGGGAAACTGAGGCACAGTGACTTGCCCAGAGTCACCCAACAGGTCAATGCAGACCTAGGAACAGAGCCCGGATCTCCAACATCTGGCCTTGTAGACTAAAGCCGCTAATCCCCGTTCATTCCCCAAGCCACACTGGAGAGAGCTTGCATTGCAGCTGCCAGTGCTCTCCGGGGGCAAGGTTATCCCAGCTGTGCTTCTCCATCCATCAGGAGTGGATCCCCAAGTGATTAATCCTCCATCTGAAATGCCATTGGATCTGTCTCTCTCCCCCCCGCTCCCCCCATGTAAGAGCCCAGAGTCTTCGCCCCCCCACCTGGGAGACTGACGGCTCCAATCCTGTTCATTGCAAGTGCTGGAGGTTTTAATGGCAGCCGAGCTCCGGAATGATGGGACCCAGCTGATGTGCCTTTCTGGCACCCAGCCTGTTGCCATGGCAATGGCAGGCATTTGTGCTCCTGCAGGATATTGCTTTCCTATAACCTCCCTGCTTCATTCTCTTGCTCACACAAAGAAAGCAAGTGCTTCGGCGGCGCTTTGCGGAAAGATGTGTGCTGCATACAAAACACTCCTCAGCCTGCGCTCCCCAGATGGACTCCTCTCAGGGTGAGCGACAGTGGAGAACCTCAGTACTGAACATAAAGTGCATGCTGAGCCAGTGCAGGAAAAGCAGGCTCAGAGGGCAAATGCAGGCGATGGTCATTGAGATGCAGGAACGCTGCATCACTGCGGCTCCTTTCCAGGAGCCGAGGCATAAGGCTGTGATTTTGTCAGAGGTCGCGGAATCCGTGACTTCAGTCTGCGGCGGTCGGGAGCTGCACCATCCCCTGCCGCCCCCAGGGCAGGGAGCTGCGGGGTACCTCACTGCCTCTGGCGGCCCCTGGAGCTCCAAGCTGCCGCAGCTGGTGTGGGTACCCCACAGCTCCCGGCCGCCACGGGTCATTGGAACCTTTTGTGTTTAACTCCCTGTGGAAAGTGGTGGTGTTTCTGGGCATGCACTGTGGGCTTTGGGACTAGGCCCTCAAGTCAATGGGAGACTTTCTGCTGGCTTCCAACAGACCTGGGATGACTTTGGAGCATTGTTCTTAAACTCTGGTAACTTCCATTCCAGACACCGTGTCTTCACTAGCTAGAGGGCAGCTCTTGCTCACACACTCCTCGTTCCGGATGGCACCCGTGCTGAGTCACTTTCCTATTTCTAAACAAAGTTGTATCTGAGGGCTAGTCTACACTGGAAGCACTACAGTGGCACAGCTGTAGCACGTCTGGTGAAGACGCTCTATGCTGGCAGGAGAGCGCTCTCCCGTCAGCCTAATAAAACCACCTCCGCAAGAGGCTCTTAGGTCGGTGTAGCTTACGTTGCTTGGGGGGTCGGCTTATTCACATCCCTGAGCGACACAAGTTATAGCCACATAGGCTGTAGTGTAGAATCATAGAATCATAGAATATCAGGGTTGGAAGGGACCTCAGGAGGTTCTAGTCCAACCCCCTGCTCAAAGCAGGACCAATCCCCAACTAAATCATCCCAGCCAGGGCTTTGTCAAGCCTGACCTTAAAGACCTCTAAGGAAGGAGATTCCACCACCTCCCTACGTACCCCATTCCAGTGCTTCACCACCCTCCTAGTGAAAACGTTTTTCCTAATATCCAACCTAAACCTCCCCCACTGCAACCTGAGACCATTACTCCTTGTTCTGTCATCTGGTACCACTGTGAACAGTCTAGATCCATCCTCTTTGGAACCCCCTTTCAGGTAGTTGAAAGCAGCTATCAAATCCCCCCTCATTCTTCTCTTCTGCAGACTAAACAATCCCAGTTCCCTCAGCCTCTCCTCATAACTCATGTGTTCCAGCCCCCAAAACACTTTTGTTGCCCTCCGCTCGACTCTTTCCAATTTTTCCACATCCTTCTTGTAATGTGGGGCCCAAAACTGGACACAGTACTCCAGGTGAGGCCTCACCAATGTCGAATAGAGGGGAACGATCACTTCCCTCGATCTGCTGGCAATGCTCCTACTTATACAGCCCAAAATGCCGTTAGCCTTCTTGGCAACAAGGGCACACTGTGGACTCATATCCAGCTTCTCGTCCACCGTAACCCCTAGGTCCTTTTCTGCAGAACTGCTGCCTAGCCACTCGGTCCCTAGTCTGTAGCAGTGCATGGGATTCTTCCGTCCTAAGTGCAGGACTCTGCACTTGTCCTTGTTGAACCTCATCAGGTTTCTTTTGGCCCAATCCTCTAATTTGTCTAGGTCCCTCTGTATCCTATCCCTACCCTCCAGCGTATCTACCACTCCTCCCAGTTTAGTGTCATGTTTGTAGACAAGCCTGGAGTGATTTGAGCCCCCAAAAGACTGAGAAACTAGGTGAAAATGTGCAGAGGATATTCCTCTGTGTGGATGACTCCAAAAGGACTGATTAGCTTTGAGACCTGCCTTCTGCCCTGCAGCCACCCCCAAATAAATTGTTCCAGAATTGGGCCAACACATGAGAAATCTCAGCCCTAAAAGGACATTGTTTTAAAATGGGGCTTGAAAGGGCTGTGCCGTGATATCCCAGCCTTGGCTCTATCATTACCACGGTATTGACCACACAGCTGTGTTGGGCCTTGCTTTTTCTCTCCTTCCATGCACGATTGTTGCTCTCTAGTGCTGAGATTGTTGTTGTCCTTTATTTTCCCCCAGAGGGAGTTGCATGAAGTTACTTAACAATGTTTGTGTGCACAGGGGCCTCCCATGTGTATTGCAGCCTTTTGTTTTTCCCAGTTTCCCAAGCTCTGGTCTCTGTAGGTTAATACGCTCTCTGTAGCTTCACAGCAGCGAAGGCTAAACCAAATGTAGGTGTGTTTCTCCCCTCCCTCAGAGCCACTTGAACATCCTCCCTGCTGAGCTGGAAATCCACATGGCCCAGCAGGAATGGGAGTTGGTTGGAGGGGCCGCATCTGTTCAGTGAGATCTGAGCCCAGAGGGTGCTCTGTTTTCTGGCCCCTACTCCTTCCCAGCCCCTGGCAAGCACTAAGAGGGAATGGTTTCAGCCAGGGTTTGTTTTGTAGACTGCTGCCTACTTCAGTGCGCAAGAGTGCTGGTGAGCAGAGCCGCTTCTGGTAGCGTTGGCCAATTACAAGTGGGTGCGAGGAGGGCTGTGCCTGTTCATCTGCGTACTTTCCTTAGGCTTTTGTAAAGAAAACAGAAGCTGTAATCAGGAGAGAGCTGCTATTTGCATTCCCCAAATCAGCTTGTTTTATCTCCTGCACCTGCTCAGAGCCGCTCTGGCTGAGACTCTGAGGGCTTGTCTGCATGGGACATTACTGTGCAGCAAGCTGTGGTGGACAGTCACCCCCTGGCTTTCCGCGCACTAGCTTACCGTGTAGACAAGCCCTGAGAACCTGTCTGAGAAATGCTGTATTGTGCAGGAAATTGGCCTGGAGGCTAAGGGAGATGGATGGCCTAGAAGAGGACAAAGTCCAGGACTGAAAATCAGAAGAGCTGGATTCTCGTCCTGACTCTTCATACAAGTCACTGAGGTTGCCTACAATGTCATATGGCCCATCCATGACTTCTGTTAGCAGATATCTCCAACAGCTGGAGATAGGGCACTAGATTGGGAGGGCTCTGAGTTACTACAGAGAATTCTTTCCCAGGTGTCTGGCTGGTGGATCTTGCCCACATGGTCAGGGTCTAACTGATTGCCAGATTTGGTGTTGGGAAGGAATTTCCCCCTGGGTCAGATTGGCAGAGAACCGGGGGGGAGTTTCACCTTTCCTGTAGCATGGGACTTGTCTCAGTTGCTGGTTTGACCTAGAGTGAATGGCAGATTCTCTGTAACTTGAAGCCTTTAAATCATGATTTGAGGACATCAAAAACTCAGCCAGAGTTTATGGGTCTGTTACAGGAGTGGGTGGGTGAGGTTCTGTGGCCTGCAATGTGCAGGAGGTCAGACTAGATGATCATGATGGTCCCTTCTGGCCTTAAAGCCTGAGTCTTGGCACCTAATTTTCCCCATCTGTGAAATGGGGGTGATGCCCACTGCCTGAGTGCCCTGCGACTTTATTGTCTAAGCACTCTGAGACACAGGATTGCCACCCCCAAGACTTCAAAAATCACAAGTGGCTTAAAATTCATGTTTTTAAAAAAAATACATTTGGGGTCTTCATTTGCCTTCTGGCTTTTGAGCTTTTTTGGGTCACTTTTCAAGTTCTTCTCTGCAGCCATAAGGATTATACTACTAATACTAATTAATAATAAAAGCTGAAATTCCCAAATAATCACATGACTCCAGGAGCTGTAAATATATAAGTAAAATGCCAAATACTCCGAGACTTGCAATCAAATAGCAAGAGGTGACAACACTCTGGTATATGTGGGGTACACTCTGCCCAGTGCCTGCGCGCTGGTCGGTGCAGCAGGGCTCCCCATAGGTAGCAGCCTGTGTGTCAAGTTGTTTCCATGCTTTACAAATCTCCAGTAAGGAGGAGGATGGTGAGAGAGAGAGGGAGGTGACCAATAAAACAGCTAGGGATGGAGAAAGATCCATTATTACTGGTTGGGACATCAGGACAATTGTAGAAAACCATAATTTTCCTCATAATCTTGTAAATTACCACTGTGGTGGGCTAGAGAGGAGAGCGGGTGATGGGGAAGTCCTGTGCAGAGAATGACCAGTGTTGGATAAAGCTGTTACGTTCATTGTTAAAGCGTTCTGCCTCAATCCAACATAAACTCCTTTTCAGATAAGTGAGGTGTCCAATGCTAGATAAGCCCATTAGCTAGAAGTTTCTTTTGAGTTGATCAGCACTGGATTAATGTTGCCATTTTAAACAGTCTTCGGAGTCGATCCATTGAGATTAATCGGCACAATTCATAGCTCTCTAAGCTGTCATTCTGCTCAGCAAGATGGCACTGCATTGGCTGGTGCCTGAAAGACTTTCCTTGCAAACAAAATGGTTGCTAGCTCCTGTTTAGATGAAAACTACATTCAAGAATAGCAGAACTCTGTGGTTGGCTGCAGAGTGCCTGGAAATCCCCAGCACAGATTTCCCATGCCTCCCTCCAGTAACGTTGCTGGCTGTCCAGGCTGGTTTGCAACATTCATTGCATGCTGGGAAAATGTCTCGTCCAATTACCTCCTTTACCTGAACTTTTCACTTCTCTTGTGAAGTGAAGCTGAGAAGTAAAACCACTGGCTTTCACTAGATATACTCTGGGTGGAGGGCAACAAGTCCTGGTCTAGTTGGTGCTGACTGTAGAAGTTTGGCCCAAGTTTAATGGTCACCTGCCCTTTTGCAGTCACACAATAGATCTTCCATTTCTCTGCCCCGCCCTTCTCCTTGGCAGGTGTATGCCAGGAACTTCACTTATTCTTGCCGGCAAGTTAAAGAAGTAGGGGCTGGATGAATGGTGGATAGTATAAGGTGGATAGAAAGCTGGCTAGATCGTCGGGCTCAATGGGTAGTGATCAATGGCTGCATGTCTAGTTGGCAGCTGGTATCAAGCAGAGTGCCCCACGGGTCGGTCCTGGGGCCGGTTTTGTTCAGTGTCGTCTTTAATGATCTGAAGCAGAGGGTCCTCAATGTGGTGCCCGCGTACTGGTCGGCTTTTTTTTTTTTTTTTTTTGGCGCTCGCCAGACGAAAAAGGTTGGGGACCACTGATCTGAAGGATGGCGTGGACTGCACCCTCAGCAAGTTTGCCAATGACACTAAACTGGGAGGAGTGGTAGATACGCTGGAGGGTACGGATAGGGTACAGAGGGACCTAGAAAAATTAGAGGATTGGGCCAAAAGAAATCTGATGAGGTTCAACAAGGACAAGTGAAGAGTCCTGCACTTAGGACGGAAGAATCCCATGCACTATTATAGACTAGGGACTGAATAGCTAGGCAGCAGTTCTGCAGAAAAGGACCTAGGGGTTACAGTGGACGAGAAGCTGGATATGAGTTGACAGTGTGCCCTTGTTGCCAAGAAGGCTAACAGCATGTTGGGCTGTATAAGTTGGGGCATTGCCAGCAGATCGAGGGACGTGATCATTCCCCCTCTGTTCGACATTGGTGAGGCATCATCTGGAGTACTGTGTCCAGTTTTGGGCCCCACACTACAAGAAGGATGTGGAAAAATTGGAAAGAGTCCAGCGGAGGGCAACAAAAATGATCAGGGGGCTGGAGCACGTGACTTATGAGGAGAGGCTGAGGGAACTGGGATTGTTTAGTCTGCAGAAGAGAAGAATGAGGGGGGATTTGATAGCTGCTTTCAACTACCTGAAAGGGGGTTCCAAAGAGGATGGATCTAGACTGTTCTCAGTGGTACCAGATGACAGAACAAGGAGTAATGGTCTCAAGTTGCAGTGGGGGAGGTCTAGGTTGGATATTAGGAAACACTATTTCACTAGGAGGGTGGTGAAGCACTGGAATGGGTTACCTAGGGAGGTGGTGGAACTCACCTTCCTGAGAGGTTTTTAAGGTCAGGCTTGACAAAGCCCTGGCTGGGATGATTTAGTTGGGGATTGGTCCTGCTTTGAGCAGGGGGTTGGACTAGATGACCTCCTGTGCTCCCTGCCAACCTTGATATTCTGATTCTATGACTTCACTGTAAGGAGGAGTCCTGGCCTCCCCACTTCTACCTGGTCCGTGTCAGTAGGGTTAGGGTTGGCCTTTTGGATCCCATCTGCTTTCAAGCACTTCAAAAAGAAAGGGCTCGAATTCTCTAGTCTCCTGCCACCTCTGCAGACTCGCCGTGCTGCATTGTCATTGCTCACTTCTGTGCTGTCTGTGCCTCTCACCAGGTTATCCTGAAAGACCTAGAAGTTTTGGCTGAGATCGCCTCCTCTCCTGCAGGTCAAACAGAAGATCAGGGGCCATGTGATGGCTCTGATATGCGATCCAGCCAATCGGAGTTACACATTCCTGTCAAAGCCAGCCAGCTGAGTTCCTCTGGTAAGTGCCCTCCATCCGCACCTTCCTGACAGTGATCTAAATTGCTAGGCATCCTCTCACTTCCTAGTTGCTTCATTTCCCTTGAGGCAAAGTGGCACCTGTCAGATTTGGTCTGGCAGAGAGGGAGTCTCTTGGAGTAATGAATCAGTATACCAGTTCCAGCCCCCACATCACTTGGGTATTTTGGGATGCAGAAGAGTATGTTCTCCAGCTGCTTCATGGCAATCTACTTCAGATCCTATCTACCCATCTGTGGATTCAGCCACGAAAGCAATCCACGGTTCCTGCAATATTTTTATATCTGATAAACTGATCACATTATTGCCACACTTGAATGGGACTGACTTTTTTCAGAACAATTAATAGTCAGTGCCCAAAATAGAACAAATTAAACTCTCCTGATTATAGAAAGGAGACCTGGGGAAGGAGGAGCAGTGAGCTGAGCCATTCATCGGTCAGGTGCCATATAAATATGGAGGCCACAAACTTTAAAAAGTACCTGTGCTTTTGAGTGCCCAGTTTAAGCCACCTTCATTTTTTTTCCGTTTCTGAGCCTCACAGAAAATGCACTAGATGGGCAAGGTCCAGGATGTTAAGCTGGAGGCTTCCAAAAACGGAGGCACCCAAAATGTAAAGGCCCCACTTGAAAATGTTTTGGCCTGTGTCCATCATGTTACACAGAGATGAAGCCAAGGACACTGGGAATGCATCTCTGTAAAATGAAGTTGTACGTTGTCCCGAGAGCCAGGACAGGTGAAATGTTAAAACTGGAGATGGGGAATCTTCCTATTTTGAGGTTTTATAGAAAATGTCATTTACAATTGTTCATGTACCTCTGGAATCCACCCGCTTCCCCGAACAGCAGTTCAGCCATTGCAGCTGGCAGTCCAGCTCCTCCAGACCTTTACATCTTAGCTGCAGTTCTCTGCCTCAGTACTACAGGCGAGGGGTGTGATTCCCTGCTCCTGGACTCTCTCTTGCACTCGCTCTTATTGGGCTGAGCCATGCTGAGTACACGTCCGCCTGGAACTGGTGAGTAGATACTCAGCAAGGCTCAGCCATGCCTCCGCTACCACTCTCCGTGCTACTGTGGCTGCGTGAGCATGGGTGTGAGTAGTGGAATCGCACCCCTAGCTCCTAGTGTAGCCATAGCCTGCATGAGCACATTCCTCCATCCTCAGAGACAGGCATATCCTGCTTGGATCCATTTCCTGCTGGAGTTAGGTTGTCAGCGTCTCAGGGTAGGGGCTGTCTGGTCTCTCTGTAAATAGCCATGCACATCCATGGCACAAATGCTAATAAATAGTGGTGCAGCCACCTACTTGCCCTCCTGCCTTCTCTTCCTTGATGCCCACAGACTGCCTCATTGCCAGTAAAGTACGGGCCCAAAAGCCTACTCAGACCCCTCTAGAATTGTTGCACTATTTCAGCTAACACAACCCTCCCTGCTTCCCATGTGCAGGCCCGTAGTTGAAGGACTGACATGCCTAATGAGCTAGTCTGGTGAGAGCCAACACTGCCTCCTCGTGAGAGGTTTTTGTGACTTTTGAAACCTAATGCAGTGCTTTGCGAGTGCTATTGATCCTCTCTCTCTGTCCGAGATTGACGCTGCGGGGGTGGAGTCGCTTATGCAGCACTGGCCAAACAGCTGCAAAACTGCATTTTAGATCATGCTGATGATGGCTGTCTGAGGTTTCCTTCCTTGTGGATTATCTAAAAATAGCCCGCAGTATGGCACGTATCCTAAAGACTGCATGGCCCCTTTAACTGGAACAGAAACTAGGCTTCAATTATTCAAGCATAGTACAAAAAAAAAATCAAGGGTTTGGAAGAATCTGGCTACATCCGTGTCTAGCTGTTTTCTGTATTTAGAGTGCAAGTCGCTACAGTGTCGAGTGTGTGTAGGGTACGCAGGANTGTAGGGTATGCAGGTATAATGGTTGCTAATGGTGGGTGCTATAGTTCGGGTTGCTCTCCTTTTGTAAACCTGTTGTCACTTGTTTATAACTTTCTGGCAGATTACTCTTTTTGGGCTGAAATTCTCATGATTTGGCTTTTGCCCAAAAGTAAACTTTTTTGAAAGGGGGGATTTGAACCAGTTGTGTTTTGGTTTCCTTGGAGTTCTATAAGGGTGGCAATACCGCCTGCTCCTTATTGTGACTGCCCGCATGTTTCTCACACAGCTCCAATGACTGAATGTTCAGATTTAGCACCGGATTAGTCCTTAGCGAGGTGAGGGGTTGCTGCTAGGCTAGGACGCTCCGGAGTTTGAATTTGTAACATTATGGCCTTTTGAAAAGGCCTTTTGGAGCGTGATTAATAGAAAATCTTTGGTCTATGTGGATATGCTCCTTAGTGGCTGTATGGGTCCCATCTCACTGCTGGGGTTGTGTTGCTTCTGCTCAAATTTTCCCTAGCACTCCNGAGTTGTGGGGATAGGAGGAGAGGAGCTGCCTGCCCAGGGTAAGGAAGCTGAGGACTTCAGTTTCCCTGAGTGCTCAGGTACCTGTTTGTGGGTGTAGGTCACTAAGTCAGGCACTCTTGCAAGTCCAGAAAGTCGTAGCACATTTCCATTGTTCATGCAGGGTGGCTATTTTTGATCCAAGTCTTGTCACCCATTCTTAAGAAAGTGGTGAGGGGTGTGGGGGAAGGGAAGGGGCCTGGGCTGTTCCACGTTCTTGCTCTTGCTTCCTTTCTCATGTTTTCCCCGGGATGTGTTTATGCAGTCGTTTCCCTGCCATTGAGATTGGCTTCCTCCAACCACTCACTGGTTGCAATCAGGAAAGCAGCGTCCCTTTTCCTGAGTTCATTCCCAGATTGACTTTTATTTAGATGCTTTGTTCTCCCATGACATAAGGCTAGCTGTGCTCTTACAGCGTCTCAAAATGTAATGAACTTGGAGCTGCCTTTTAAGGACCTGCGCTGCGTGGCACATGACGTCCCATTTGTCGCTTGTGTTGTGTATGGGAAGACCAGCTCCCATTGGCATAGCAAAGATGAGAGGGGAATAAATTGTCTGATGCTAGCCAGGTGGAAGGACCTTGCTGTGGAGCACACAGCCTTCAGCACATGGCCAGACTCCTGCAGCCGGGGAAGAGAGTGGCGATAGCGGATGGCCTGGTATTTGGCAAACTGTCTAAGGATAGCCAGAGCAAAATGCGTAATTGGGAGGGGGTTGTAGGGAAGTAGCTTGAGCTAGGCAGAGTGCAAACTGGTGGTGTGCAGCCGATCTGTTGTGCACACAGTCTGCAGCAATACACTTCAGTGCAGACTGATTGACCCCTGCTAGCTCAGCCCTCTGGGCTATTCTTGGCCAGTCTTGCCATAGTATGTGCTGGCTTTGTGATGTGAGCGAATAGAGGACTAGTGAGGTCCACCAAACTCATTTTATTGGTGCCCTAAGCCACAAAAAGGGGAGAGGCTAAAGCCACAGTCCCACTGCACCCCACACAACCCCTATGTCCATTCATGCTACACGTGGGGGCAGAAATCACTTTCCTTAATCTTCCAGTCTTGGACTTCGATGATCTCCTTGATACAGGAATTCGTTGGCACAGCTGTGCATCTCTTAGCTTCCTCTGAGGGCATATGATTGTCGGTCCTTGATGATTGGGCGGGGGGGATTTCTTCCCAAGGGACATAGAAGGGGAGTAAGTAACGTTACTGAAATATGCTGTGCAAAATACAAAAAGCCGTCACACCATTCGTGCCAAATACTCTTCAGCTCAGCTCGGAAGGAGTGCCGCAGCTTCCTGGGTAGTGGCAGTAAAGCCAGCCGTGGATGGAAGTGGCGTTGACTGTGACGGATTGCTGTGGGAGGAAGCTGGAGCGGAATAAGGATATATTCAACGGAGGGGCTGAGAGCGGCGAATCGGGAGTATATTGCGGGCAGGAGCTTAGTGTGGGGAATAAGACCAGGTTTCTGTCCTGGGGTGGAAGGCATCAGTAGAGATTGGAGAGGGACCAGTGTGATCAGGGTGATCAGGGTTGTCATGAGAGCCAGGGGGTGGGGGGGAGGGGATTGAAAGCTAGTCTGATCTCCATTGCAGGGAGGGATGCCAGAGTGTGGGAGACAGGGTTCAGTCCCAGGGAAGGATAGCACCAGAGTGGGACCAGAGCAGAGATGACCATGCTAGGCAAGGTGCCTGCAGTGGGCACAGGGAGAACCGATGGGAAGTGTTGGGTGGGGGCAGCAGAGGGAGCGGTGCCGGTGG
Source organism: Platysternon megacephalum (assembly GCA_003942145.1). NCBI lineage: Eukaryota > Metazoa > Chordata > Testudines > Platysternidae > Platysternon > Platysternon megacephalum. Next base: position 12,459,855 of record QXTE01000038.1, on the reverse strand, counting down.
CTGGGTTTGTTCTCCAGAGAGTAGCAGAGCCTGGTTTCATAAGCCCCCTCACTTGTGTCCCTTATTTACGATGTGCGCTGTGCTTTCCGGTTCCTGCCCCAGAGAGTACCCCAAGGGGAGACGCACGCAGACCAAGTGGTCTGGGTGGCGTTAAGGTTATTTTAGCACTGCTCAGTCTTTCTTTTGCACAAACCCTTCCATTCCCAGTGAAGCAGCACACTGGCAACTTGGGTGTTTGGCAGGCTCAGAACATATTCCGTCTTCTGATCACCCATCCCAGGCCCCTTTTGTACATCAGCTACAGCCACTTTGCTGGACACAAGCGCTCTGAAAATCTTCACCAGCAGCTGTATGAGGTGAACGTGCAAGTGACCTGCTGTAGGCCAGGGCGAAGCTTGGATTCTGCAGTGGGTGGTCTGTGTCTTAGCCCAAGATTCGGTCTCTTGTTTCCTGGCTTTAGTCACTGGACTCCTGTCCCTGGTTAAACAGGGTGAACAGTAGCGACCCTTCCAGGAACACACTGTTGAGAATCTGGGTTGTAGCCTTTAGCCACGGTGTCTATTGAGAGCCATACTAGATAGCTGGGTTGTGATTAGTGGCTACTCATCTGATCTTCTCAGCGATGAGTTTTTAACAATCTGATGCGTTGGCTCAGGTGTTCCATCAAAGTCTGCACGGTACATACAGGGCCGGATTTCCAGTTAGGCACGTGCCTAGTGTTCCGGTGTTCTAGGGGCACCTAAAGATCCAGAGTTTGCTGCTCCTGGGTCCCGGCCTGGGGCAGGGGCTGGGCTGGCTGAGGGTGAGACAGTCCCATGCAGCCCTGCTGGAGCGCTTCTGCCAGCAGGGAAGGCGAAGCAGCCCCTGTGGCAGGGGGAAGAGCTCAGCAGTCGAATGCAGGGGGCCTGCTGGGCAAGTGGGTTCTAAGGGAGCCTGGCCTGGGCAGGCCCCGCTCCTGTGCCAGCCTGGCTGATCACGCTGCTCCTGAGGGGCCAGGGCGATCCCTGGCCGCGCTGCCGGCTCAGCCCGGCGAACAGAGTCACCTCCCAGCAGGCCAGTGAGTGTCTCTCTGGGGGAGGGGGCTGCTTGTGGTGGGGTGCTGGGCAGTGGGGGATGTGTGAGGGGGCGCTGGGCAGTTGTGGTGGTGGGTTTGTGTTGTGGGGCGCCTAAAAGTTAAGTGCCCCCCACACCACAGCTCCCAGCCACCGCAGGTGGCAGGGGACCCTGGAGCTCGGCGCCCCTGTGGGTGGTGGTGGGGAGCTTGGAGCCGGGGCCCCCATAGCTGTCCAGCCACTGGGGATGCCTAGGGGCACGCAAGGTGTAAATCCAGCCCTGCGTATATAGACCCTCTGCTGTGTCCCATACGTATATAAGGGCCTCCAACAAAAGCGTGCAGGTACCGTACTTAGCACTGGGCATGGAGAAGCTGTTTGGTGTGTAGGTCTGTTTTCCAGCACTGAACAAGGAACTTTATTAGAATAAGAAACAGTATGATCCCTAAAGCCCCCTTGTCTCTAGAACCTTCCCCAGCCTCTCCTGCCGTCTCCCCTCCCCGGGTAGATGTCCTTATGGGATGTTCACTGCTAGCCTGGCTTTGTAGGTTTATATGCTAATATGCTCTAGATGTCTTCCTGTCTGCATAGACTTTTTTCCTCAGCTCTTTGATTTTCATGAGCCATTCTGCCCCTCTGGATTGTCTGGTATCCCAGGTCTGGCTTTGCAGAACACCAACGTCTTCAGAAGATACAGTATACGGTGCATTCCCAACAAACCACCTGCCACCATGCTTATCTAGAAGAGGCGCCGAAAACATTCTGTAGGGCCTGAAAATACCAGTGGTGGGCAGGGGAGGCGTATCTGAATATTTCCATGCAACACAGGGTCTCGCGGCTTGTAGATCCTGCCTTCGAGCAAAATGAAAAGGCTCTCTCGGGTTTCATTCCAATCTTCTAATCTCTCCATTTCTGCCATCACTTGGTTAATGTAGTATGGAAAATGCTTGAATGGTCTAGATCTGATTAAATCAGGGCCTGTTTTTCTGAATTCTAGTGAAGTGGCACATCATCATACCAAATACTACATCCTATTACTTCAAACCCGTTCCAGGTACCTGCTTAATCAGGGGATAATGAAAAGACTGTCGCATGCAATGTCAACTACCAGGGCTTCTACCCCTCCCACTTCATTTTCAGTTGCGCAAAAAAACCATAATCATCTTCACGCAGGAAAGGTCAGGGAGGCAGCAGATGTCACAAAGCCAGCCACTTGTACTAATAAAAGCCAGGCATGGTAGGGCAGAGCAACCAAGGAGTTTATCAGGCTGCCAGTAACGGGTTTGCTGAACCAAAAGCAGAGAGTTCCTAAAGTCCTGTAGCTTGCAAGATTCCAGCCCCAGGTTAGTGCAGCCATGCCAGGTGTGTCTGCAATGGGTCTCTCCTTAAACCAAATATTCTCTCTCGAAGAGAGGTGTGGCAGTGGATCAGAGGAAGGCTGGTCCAGTGATAGGGGTGCTAGCCTGGGACTTGGGAGACCCAGTTCCAATTCCCTGCCGTGCTACTGCCTTCTTACATGACCTTGGGCACTTAAGCCTTGTCCACACTACCAAGTTTTGTCAACAAAGGTGATGTTGACACTCAAAAATCGGCATAATGAAAATCGGAATGTCATGTTCACACTCGCTCCCTCTGTCTGCAAAGCGCATCCAGTGTGGGGGCACTATCATCGACAGTGTGAGCAATGCACTGTGGGTACCTATCCCACAGTCCAGCTTGACACCTTCTGTCGCTAGGTGTTGTGGAAAGGTGGATCGGATCGCAGAGCATCTAGGGACCGGGCTCAATGTCCCGTGATGCATTGCTTTCTGTTCCAGCACTCCATGGGCTTCTGGCTTGCTTTTGCGGCATTTTTCAACTGCCCTTCTTTGCTGTGCACCCTGGCATCTCCTATGTTCTGTTATCTGTCATGAAGGCATCATGGATGGCAGTGCAGTTAATTGTGAAGTTCCTAACTGAAGAAGACTCCCAATCACCTGACATGCTGCGTGATATGGATAGGATGAACTTTAGATTGCTTTTGGCATTCACAGAACAGCTGCATATGGTAGACCGTCGCTTTTGGGCTCGGGAAACAAGCACTGAATGGTGGGATCGTATCATCATGCAGGTCTGGGATGACGAGCAGGGGCTACAGAACTTTCAGATGTGGAAAGCCACCTTCCTGGAACTGTGTGAGTAGGTTTTGGATGACAGTTGAATGTGTCTTTGGCAGATTAAAAGCACGCTGGTGATGCCTTTATGGCAGGTTAGACCTTAATGAGGATAATATTCCCATGGTCATAGCCACGTGCTGTACATTGCATAATCTCTGTGAAGCTAAGATTTGCTCAGGGGTGGAGTGCTAAGGCAGACCACTTGGCTGCTGATTTTGAGCTGCCAGATACCAGGGCTATCAGAGGGGCCCAGAGGAGGGCAATTCAAATCAGGGAGGCTTTGAGGCAACACTTTGAAAATGAGAACCAGTAATGTAATGTATATCTCTGATTGGTGCTTTAATGTTACGTTACATGTAGTTTTCCTAGGAAGTAATAGTGACATTTGGGGCCTTACATTCCAGCAAGCACATGAATAAACTGCCAGTGTAGGTATTGGTAGTGCCTGCTATCTCAATTTGTAGAAAACAAATAAAGATGAGTTAGCATTCAAAAACTTTGCTTTTATTTCACAAGAAATAGCACACACAGACACACAAAGATGCTTGGTGGGAAAGGAGGAACAAGGGAAGGGAAGACTTTCACAGCTGTGTGTAGGTCCAGCTATCATTGTGAAAGCTGTCTGAGGGGGTGGAGTGAAGGGGAAACCGAGAAGTCCTGGAAAGTGGAAAGGACTGTGCAGGAGGAATTTGGGGGGGCATGGAAAAGAGTTCTGAATGTGCTGCCGGGAGGGTGAGCACGGATCTGCTCAATCTGCAGCATTAAGGACTTCAGCATCTGCGTTTGCTCCTCCATTACTTTCATCATCCGCTCAGTAGCGTCCTTAACAAACTCCTGATTCTCTTTTCTGTCCTGCCGTTCGGCTTCCCAGCACTCCTTGCGCTCCCTTTTCTCTGCACAGCAATAGACGTCGTCTTTGTTGCATCTTGGGCGCTTTCTTATCTGGCGGGGACGCTCTGCTGGGGTGCGTGAGGTGTTCCTGAAGGCCACATCTGGTGAAGCACAGGGGACAATGCACAGAAGCAGGATTGTTAAATGCACACACAACATTGAAACATTTCAGTTAAATAGACCTTTTGCAACATAACAATCACTTTTTCACTGACCCTTGGTAAGCACACCTCTCTGCGAACTCCCATAGCATGGTGAGTGCTGGCGGGGGTGCTCCATGTGGGGAAAAGAGCATACACTCTGCAAAGGTCATGGTGCAGCCACTAGGGAAAACATTCTAAAATTCTCCCGCACTTTTCCACAGGCAGGGGTCATTGTAGCAGATATCTCCCTGCTAAGGGTAAGCAGGGAAACGAGAGTACGTCTACTCCATGCTTGTGGCTTCCGCCCTGCTCCCTATGCTGCTCAACTGTGTGCCACTTTGGTCCTGGCACAAGTCATTGCCAAATGGCGCGGGAAAGTTTCCTACAATGGGGGAAGGAACAAAGCTGCTCTGCCAAGGAGCTTTCAGCAGAGGATTACTGAGTACCTCCAGGAAACTTCCTGGGAGATCTTTCTGGATGATTCCCATAAGATCTCAGTGTGCATCAACACTCGGTTCCACCCTACCGATTAGCTACATAGGGAAATGTGCAACTCTCAGAAACACAGCCAGCCTCCCACATTTCTATACCCTGAACCCACCTCCGCACTACACAAGCCACAGCCCCTTACCAGGTGTCTCCTCTCCTGCTTCTTGCTTGCCAGAGAGCATCTGCTGAGACTGGCTAGACACCTCTGGAGTGGAGAACAGTTCCTGGCTGCCTGCCCCACCGGGCTACCCTGCCGCGAGCTCCACATCGTTGTCTAACTCCACCTCTTCATCAATGACTTCGTCCTCTGGGTTAGGTCCTCTTTCCACCGCCTCCAGGCCTGCCGAAGTATCCATGGGGCTCTTGGTGGTGGAGGTAGGGTCGCCACCGAGGATAGCGTCCAGCTCCTTATAGAACCTGCAGGTCTTAGGTGAAGCACCTGAGCTACCGTTTGCCTCCCTTGCCTTATGGTATGCCTGCCTCCGCTCCTTTATCTTCACTCTGCACTGCAGCATATTCCAATCATAGCCCTTTTCGCACAAGCCTCGAGAAATCTGCCCATAGATATCCCAATTCTTACGGCTCAAGCGCAGCTCCCCGTATAGTGATCAGATCCAACAGCTCAGGAATGGTACAAGTGGGAGAGTGTTTGGTGTGATAACCTGCCATGGTCACCTGGGAAGATGTGATGAGACCTCTCCACGCTAAGCCAGGAGGAAATGGAATTTCAAAAATTCCCGGGGCTTCTACGGGGGAGGGGCGGATGGTTGTTTACCTGGCTGCAGGGCAGTGGAGTTCAAACTGCTGACCAGAGCGGTCACAATGGGCATTGTGGGACACCTCCTGGAGGCCAATTAAAGCAATGCAACCAAGTGTGGTGTCTAAACTGGCACTTTGTTGACACAAATTTAGAGGAAAAAGACATGTCTCTCGTTGGGGTGGTTGTATTTTGTCGCCAAAACAGGGCATTTTTCCCCAACAAAAGTTGCATTGCCATGTGTACGCATTCACTGTTTTGTCGCCAAAACTTGGTAGTGTAGACAAGACCTTAGACTCACTCAGCTCCCCATCTGCACAATGGGGAGGTAGCAGTGCCTTGCCTCACAGGTGTGTTGTGAGGGTAGATATATTAAAGATTGTGAAATGCTTTGAGATCTACTCATGAAGCTTCCTCTGAAAAGGTCCTGGCCCGGGTTTGAGGCTGGGGGCAAGGCCAGGAGCAGAGCCTCACCTGGCTGCAGGCCCAGCTACCGGCCCCCAAGGCGGCCCAGCTGTGGCTCCGCTCCCGTCCCTAGCCTCGGCCCCGGGCCGCAGCTCTGCTCCTGCTCCTGGCCGCAGCCCCACTCCCAAACCCAGACCCATCCCCAGCTGCGCCCCAGCCTTTGCTCCCTTACTCCTGTCCACGTATGTCCTGTCCCCCCTCACCCCGCCAGCCTGAGCCAGAGCCTGGCTCGGGGGGGTGAGCGGGGAGCCGCGGACAGGGGTAAGGGGCAGGTGACCCTCAAAAGTTTGGGGACTGTTGGTGTAAGTGCTACACCAGGGGTAGGCAACCTATGGCACGCGTGCCGAGCTGATTTTCAGTGGCGCACTCACTGCCTGGGTCCTGGCCACTGGTCCAGGGGGCTCTGCATTTTAATTTAATTTTAAATGAAGCTTCTTAAACATTTTAAAAACCTTATTTACTTTACATACAACAATAGTTTAGTTATATATTATAGACTTATAGAAAGAGCCCTTCTAAAAACGTTAATGTATTACTGGCACGCGAAACCTTAAATCAGAGTGAATAAATGAAGACTCAGCACAGCACTTCTGACAGGTTGCCGACCCCTGTGCTACACCATATTTATATCTTGACTGTTTCCTTTCCTTCAATAGAACTGTGTTTTGATGCAATGTAGGTATAGATCTGAAATGTCCTGATAAAGTCTCACTTGTCTGTTTTCGTTCCTTCTGTGGGTTCATTATATATCCCCTGAATTACCCTTCTATACTACACTGCAACCCTCTGCTTCTCTGAACCCCCTTCCCATTCATTCCTAAAAGCATAGTGGGGAGGCAGTATTAGCCACTGCCCTGCTCCAAGCTCTTTATCAAATTTGGCTGCTGGCCCTCCCACAGCTGTGCCAGATGTTTTCTTCTCATGCAAATTATCTGCTGCGTATTCCTGCTGTGTTCCTATTGTTGCTTATTGATTTATCTTCCAAAACAGAGTAAATCTGTGGTGGATTCACAAGGCTTTCCCAGATTAGACATGGGCCTCCTTTCTGCAGGACAGGGATACAGCCCTCTGCTTACTGTTATTCAGAGCCTTGGGCAATTATTCCCTGCCCCCACTCTCACTGCATGGCTTGGCTTTGAAAGGGCCACTGCTGCATTAGTGATCTTTAACACTGAATTAAAATGCTACTAAACCCTCTAGATGAGCCTGTGGAAAATGCCCTCCCTGCTCTTTGCCAAGATGTGTCCAAGCAACAAAAACCTCCTGTGCACCCTGCTTCATCCTGCCCGACTCATCTTGTGATGCTGCAGCAGCCCCATCGGGTCCATGGCTGGGCTCTCTAACGTCCTGAGCTCGGCCTGATGNCAGGAAATGGAATTTCAAAAATTCCCAGGGCTTCTACGGGGGAGGGGCGGATGGTTGTTTACCTGGCTGCAGGGCAAACTGCTGACCAGAGCGGTCACAATGGGCATTGTGGGACACTTCCTGGAGGCCAATTAAAGCAATGCAACCAAGTGTGGTGTCTACACTGGCACTTTGTTGACACAAATTTAGAGGAAAAAGACGTCTCTCGTTGGGGTGGTTGTATTTTGTTGCCAAAACAGGGCATTTTTCCCCAACAAAAGTTGCATTGCCGTGTGTACGCATTCACTGTTTTGTCGCCAAAACTTGGTAGTGTAGACAAGACCTTAGACTCACTCAGTTCCCCATCTGCACAATGGGGAGGTAGCAGTGCCTTGCCTCACAGGTGTGTTGTGAGGGTAGATATATTAAAGATTGTGAAATGCTTTGAGATCTACTCATGAAGCTTCCTCTGGAGGAAGGTCCCAGCCCGGGTTTGAGGCTGGGGGCAAGGCCAGGAGCAGAGCCTCACCTGGCCGCAGGCCCAGCTACCGGCCCCCAAGGCGGCCCAGCTGTGGCTCCGCTCCCGTCCCCAGCCTTGGCCCCGGGCCGCAGCTCTGCTCCTGCCCCTGGCCGCGGCCCCACTCCCAAACCCAGACCCGTCTCCAGCTGCGCCCCAGCCTTGGCTCCCTTACTCCTGTCCACGTATGTCCTGTCCCCCCTCACCCCGCCAGCCTGAGCCAGAGCCTGGCTCGTGCGGGTGAGCGGGGAGCCGCGGACAGGGGTAAGGGGCGGGTGACCCTCAAAAGTTTGGGGACTGTTGGTGTAAGTGCTACACCAGGGGTAGGCAACCTATGACACGCGTGCCGAGCTGATTTTCAGTGGCACTCTCACTGCCTGGGTCTTGGCCATTGGTCCAGGGGGCTCTGCATTTTAATTTAATTTTAAATGAAGCTTCTTAAACATTTTAAAAACCTTATTTACTTTACATACAACAATAGTTTAGTTATATATTATAGACTTATAGAAAGAGCCCTTCTAAAAACGTTAAAATGTATGACTGGCACGCGAAACCTTAAATCAGAGTGAATAAATGAAGACTCAGCACAGCACTTCTGACAGGTTGCCGACCCCTGTGCTACACCATATTTATATCTTGACTGTTTCCTTTCCTTCAATAGAACTGTGTTTTGATGCAGTGTAGGTATAGATCTGAAATGTCCTGATAAAGTCTCACTTGTCTGTTTTCGTTCCTTCTGTGGGTTCATTATATATCCCCTGAATTACCCTTCTATACTACACTGCAACCCTCTGCTTCTCTGAACCCCCTTCCCATTCATTCCTAAAAGCATAGTGGGGAGGCAGTATTAGCCACTGCCCTGCTCCAAGCTCTTTATCAAATTTGGCTGCTGGCCCTCCCACAGCTGTGCCAGATGTTTTCTTCTCATGCAAATTATCTGCTGCGTATTCCTGCTGTGTTCCTATTGTTGCTTATTGATTTATCTTCCAAAACAGAGTAAATCTGTGGTGGATTCACAAGGCTTTCCCAGATTAGACATGGGCCTCCTTTCTGCAGGACAGGGATACAGCCCTCTGCTTACTTTTATTCAGAGCCTTGGGCAATTATTCCCTGCCCCCACTCTCACTGCATGGCTTGGCTTTGAAAGGGCCACTGCTGCATTAGTGATCTTTAACACTGAATTAAAATGCTACTAAACCCTCTAGATGAGCCTGTGGAAAGTGCCCTCCCTGCTCTTTGCCAAGATGTGTCCAAGCAACAAAAACCTCCTGTGCACTCTGCTTCATCCTGCCCGACTCATCTTGTGATGCTGCAGCAGCCCCATCGGGTCCATGGCTGGGCTCTCTAACGTCCTGAGCTCGGCCTGATGATATTGCAGGGAGGCTGTAGAGTAACCAGTTTGACATGTTAAAGTCTTGGTGATCAGAGCATTTGGGGAAGGAAATGCAGAGGAGAAAACTGAGGGGTACTGGTTATGGCAGGGATTCGGTAGCTGCCTTGCCAGTGCTTGTTCGCAAAGCGTAGCCGTGCATATAAAGCCCAGTGCTCAAGGGGACAGCCGCCCAGTGTTGGTTTTCTTAAAGATGCATTTGGTTCTGGATGGACGGCTCTGGAGCCCGAGGCCTGGTCTGTGCTGAAAAGCTGGGTCTGCATAGCTGTCATTTGGGGGAGGGGGGCTGAAAAACCACACCCCGACCAACATAGCTGTGTCATTCGGGGGGAGGGGGGCTGAAAAACCGCACCCCGACCAACCTAGCTGTGTCATTCGGGGGAGGGGGGCTGAAAAACCGCACCCCGACCAACATAGCTGTGTCATTTGGGGGGAGGGGGGCTGAAAAACCACACCCCGACCAACATAGCTGTGTCATTCGGGGGAGGGGGGCTGAAAAACCGCACCCCGACCAACCTAGCTGTGTCATTCGGGGGGAGGGGAGCTGAAAAACCACACCCCGACCAACATAGCTGTGCCAACCTCGATGTGTCTACACTGGGCTTCCATCAACATAGCGAATGTCGTTCGGGGAGCTGGTGTTCCTATGCCGATGGATAAACTCCTTCCAGCAGTGTAGGCTGGATCTACACTGGGGGGCTATGCCGGCAGAGGCTTTGCAGTGTAGACATACCCTTAAATGGCTGTTCCCCTGGAACAGCTAGAAAATGGATAGCAGCAGGGACAGCGCCCCCTGCCAGCGTGCCCCAACCCTGACCGGGGAGGTACCTTGTCTGAGGAGATAAGTTAGTACCCGTCCTTGTATCCTTCGGTCCTTGGTGTGTCTGTTGTGGCTGCCGAGAGAGGCGGTGGCTTTTGTGATGTGAGGACCCAGGCTGAGACCACCCATAGGCTACCAGATAGTGCTGTGAGAACTTGCAGTCACCAGTGATCTAGGCTGGGTTTGAACTCTAGGCACGAGAGGTACCTATTGCCAGTCCCCGGAGCCATTTCATCCCTGGGACCCCAGTGGTGTATTCTGAGTACAAGGAATCACAAGTGAAATTAGTTTGGTCTCGACATAGTTTCATTAGGCTCTTGAACACACCGCAGAAACCACTCTTCAGTTCCTGAGGCCAATTAGTACGCTGGGGATACTTGATTGCGTTAGCGGGGCAGAGCGGGGGAATAGGTTTCCCCATGACTCCTTTCTGTATGGGACACTCCTACAATGTATGTGCTGTTGTGACCACGAAAGGGTACAGGTATAGTTCAGATGTTCGCTTGGGCGTTAGCTTCTCTCACGAATATCCTGTCCCCTGCAGAGGGGAGAGGAGCCGCCTGGCACAGCCGAGCGGCCGACATCTTAGCATCTGTTTTGCTGAACTGCAAATTGCATTTGTTTTTGAATGGATCTATTTTTATCCTGCCACACCAGGCTCCTCCATGTCGTATTTACAAAGCTAAACCCCAAAACATCCCAGAGAAGCCCGCTGGGGAGATATTTTGCAGATTCTCGTGCCAGCACATCAGGTTTCACTTAACAACATCTGCTGATGCTGGCTCCCATGCCTTCGACAGCACGTGAACTGGGCCTTGTGCATGTGAAGTGCTCCTGACAAGGTTTCTCTCTCCTTGAGCTGTTGCACTAATTGTCCAGGTGTGACCAAAAGGAGATTCATGTTTTCAGCTTGACTGAGATCAGACAAGCCAAGGAGAGTGCTCAACTATTCAGTTCCCTCTTCTGCCACAGGCTTCCTGTGTGACCTTGGGCCAGTCCCGGTCAGTGCCTCAGTTTCCCCATCAGTAAAATGGGGATAATAGTACCTCCTGGGCTATTGGGAGGATATATGCATTAAAGATTAGGAGGGGCTCAGATACTGCAGTCATAGAAGCCAGATAAGTACCTGAGATATCTTGACTGATACAAAGGTAATGGGCACCATAAGCACCTAAATACCTGACCCATGTCTGTTTATTCTGTGCCCATCAGCATTGCATCCCTGTTCCTCTATCAGTCATAAATAAGCAGATTTGTATGTTCCCAGCTCTTCCTTTTTTCCAGTAACAGGAAGAGTTCTCAGGAACTCCCTGATCTTATCCTGCTAGTCTACTCTTCTCCATCAGAGAGCAGGCTCTCAGTTTTGGCATTATAAAGCATCCCAGTCTCTGCACGCCTACTCCGCTTTTAACAAACTGGGGGGTGTTGTCAACTTCAAATCTCGCTAATTTTAAAGAGTTAACATAGTTTCAGGAACTGCCCCGGCCTGGCTGCCATGGCTTTAGAATCACCTTGATTTGTAAACGTCTCCCTCACCTTCTGTCTGCTGTGAACAGCCCACACAAAGTGGGAAAAGGGGCTGACTGCTCAAGGGAAGGAGTGTGACAGACTAGACAAATGCATAAAGTAAATTGGAAAGAACAGAATTATTCCGCTGGTCTGTCAGGCCTGGTGCATGCATGCAGCTGCACCAGTTCAACTAAGGCGTGTTTACATCGTTTTTGTTAAACCCCACTGCAAATGCCTGTGTGGACATTCTTAAACTGATTTTAAACCTGGCTTATATTAATTTAAATATTTATTGATATTCAGTAAGGAATCAACTGAAGCTAAATTGATATAACCCTGGTTTAAAGCAATTTTAAAGGGTCCACACCAGTTTAACTAAACTGGTTTTAAACTGATTTTGGTTAAACTAGTGCAACTTCATGTGTAGACTCAGCTTCCAGGGGTGTTTGAGACAATGGCAGGCTTTCAAAAAAAGAAACTCTCCTTTCAAAGTCCATATCCCTTTAACTTTTTGAAAAGTCTCTCAAGTAATTTGAGGAAATTTCCTTCCCAGCCAGAACTATGGAGATTGCTCAGTCCATCAAGTGATCTGATTGCCTGCACATTCAGGGTTGCTATATAATATATATTTATAAGGACTTTAATATAGATTTCTAATTGCCTGTCTCTTTTGATTTATAATACGCCCTCATGAGTGATTGGAGCATATCAGTGCCATGAGCCACAGATGAATGTTTTGAGTTGCCCAGGCAGCAGGAGGCATTTTATAATTCCAGAAAGAGACAAGTAGCTGACCAAGCGCTGAAACACAAGGTACGCTGTACTGTAACTGAATACGACAGGAGAAGCTTGGTCTGGTTGCAGAGGATTTGGAAGGTCTCGGTTATGTTCCTTGCTCTACCTTCGACTCAGAGTGGCCTTAAAAACCCATCTCTAAAATGGAGATACCAGGTTTGGTTCATTATTTAGAAACTGCTTTTGGATCCTCAGATGGAAGGTGCTGGAAAAGNGCGCCTCGGTCTCAAGGCTTCAAACCGTGCGGGTCCTGCCAGAAGCCTAGGCCCAGGGGAGACCCTCAAACTCCTGCTTAAAGTGCTTGGGAGAAGCCCACCAGACTGACAAGTAAGACCTGCAGAGGCTTCCGCCCAAGAACCAGTGATGAGAGGGACGTTAGGTTAAAACTTCTCCTCGTGGAGTCAGCTCTTTGTCCCTAGCCGGCACCGCCTGGGTCGGGCCCGAAGCTCCGCACTTCGGTGCGGCGTGAGGGAGGTGTGGCGCTGCCAAACTACTCGTGATCTAGAGACACGTGGCACTGCCACTCTGGCACCGAAGACGAGCACTGCGGCTACCTGGCACCGCTTGCACTTGCTGGTGCCACACACCAAGCAGAAGAGAGCCGAGGGGGTGTTTGCCCACAGTTAGAGCAGTGGAGCGTGAAAGCGCTTGCGGAGTGCGTCCTGTGCTGGAACACGCTGCCCCTGCTCCGGCGAAACCGGCACTGTTGACTCCGGCCTCGCAGGGAGGTCCGTCGAGTCTGGTCCCATTGAACTCCCCGCATGGGAGAGCCAGATGGAGGAGCTGGATCTTCAATCCACCCCGGACACGTTTGCAGCGGCCAGGGACCTCATGGCAATGACAGCTCCGCAGTCCCCAGCACCAGCAGCCCCCAGAACCACACAGAGGAGCCGTGTTTCCAAGGGTAAAGTGGCCTTGATGTGACACCGGTCGCCCTCCCCTCGGCACCACTCTCCGGCACCATCCTATTCAGCACCGCCATGGTCATCACAGTCGGATTCGTCTTTGGGGTCAGAGACGGAGTCCTACATCTTGAGGCAGAGCCAGCACTGCTCTCGTCACCATTCGAGACAAGAGGAGGGGCAGCAAATCCCTATGGTGCCATGGTCACCGCAATGGCAGGTGCTGACACAGTGCCACTTTTGCACCCTGTGGGCATATCACCAAGCCCAGGAGCTGAGCTCCAGATCACCGTCAATTGCCTTGGAAAGGCAGGCCCCCCATCATCCTCCATGGTGCGGGAACCTCCATGAGGCTCAGAGACCGGCGTCCAAGCCAGCACCGAGGCCGATGCCGGCACTGAGACCGGGGCTGGGGCTGCCGCCAGCACCCCACAAGAAGTATCAGCGCAGGAGGATCCCTGCAAGTTGAAGGATCATGAGGATCCGGTGCTGCCAAGGGCATCATCCTCCCCAAACGAGGCAGTAGTGGGCGTGTCTGCCACATTGCCGGCTATGGACAACATACTCTAACTCTGCTTAGAAGAGTGGCACAAAATTTGGGCCTCCAGGCAGAGGAGGTGTCAGAAGAAACTGATCCTATGGTGGACGTTCTAACTCCTGAAGGCCTTTCATGGGTGGCCTGACCCCTGATTAAGACCATCCAAAATACCACCAAGACTCTCTATGGCAAACCCCTGCCTCTCTTCCTCCCATGGCCGAAGGAGTGGAAAGGAAGTACTTTGTACTCTCAAAGGGATATGAATACCTATTCACCCACCCTCAGCCGGGCACAGTGGTCGTTGCGGTGGCAAATTAAAAGGAGAGGCAAGGGCAGCAGGGACTGACACCCAACTGTAAGGAGGCAAAGAAGCTGGACCTCTTTGGCCGTAAGGTTATTCCACCGGGAGGCTCTAGCTTCGGGTTGCCAACCAACAAGTGGTCCTCAGCCGCTATAATTTTAACTCTTGGAACACTTTTTTGTCCAAGTTCAAGGAGTTGTTCCCAGCTGATTCTTGGTCCGACTTTGGAGCCATCCTTGAAGAGGGCAAGATTATTTCAGGACTTTTTTGCAAGCTACACTGGACTCCGCAGACTCAGCGACCCGCATGATGTCCACCGCTATAGCCATGCGAAGAAACTCTTGGCTGCAGATTTCGGGCCTCCCGCACAAGGTCCAACAAACAATTCAAGACTTGCCCTTCGACACCTCGGGTCTGTTCTCGGAAGAAACAGACTCTAAGCTCCATAGTCTCAAGGACTTGCGAGCGACGTTAAAATCCCTGGGGCTCCCTACACCAGCCCCAGAAAGGAAGCATTGCAAGCCTCAGCCTCCGCCACGCTTCTACCCCGCTCAGGCCTGACAAGATTACAACAGGAATCAGGGCAGCAGTAATAGGTGAAAGTAGGGTGACCAGATGTCCCGATTTTATAGGGACAGTCCCGATTTTGGGGTCTTTTTCTTATATAGGCTCCTATTACCCCCCACCTCCTGTCCCGATTTTCACATTTGCTGTCTGGTCACCCTAGGTGAAAGCCTCCATAGCCCTCTTCCAACCAGGGCCAGAGCTCGGCAAGGCAGTCTTCAGCCCCCAAGCAAAACTTTTGAAGGTGCACCCGGTGGCGACACACCAGGCAGAATCCTGGATCCTTCTCCCTGTTTTGTGAATCGTCTATCCCATTTCTACCATGCCTGGGCCCAGATCACCTCGGACCAGTGAGTCTTACGCACAGTAGAATTGGGATATTCTCTCCAGTTCTGTTCCCTTCCTCGCTCCCATCCCCCTTCCGGTCCCTCTTCAGGGACCCTTCTCACGAGCAACTTCTCATACAGGATGTGCAAGCGCTCCTGGAAGCTGGAGCCGGAGAAAAGGTCCCTCAGGAGTTCTGGGGCAAGGGGTTTTATTCCTGATATTTCCTAATCCCGAAAGCCAAAGGTGGGCTAAGGCCAATTTTGGACCTGTGGAACCTGAACAGAGTCATGAAAAAGCTGACGTTCTGCATGGTCTCCCTGGCTTTCATTATTTCTTCCCTGGATCCGGGGGATTGGTTTGCCGCTCTCAACTTGAAAGATGCATATTTCCACATGTCAATAATACTGTCTCACAGGCAGTTCCTCCGCTTTGTGATCAACAACACCCTTTATCAGTTCATGGTTCTCCTCTTCGGGCTATCGGTGACCCCTCGGGTGTTCACCAAGTGCATGTTGGCTGTAGTCGCCTTTCTGAGGAGGCAATAGGTACAAGTATTCCCGTACCTAGACGACTGGCTTATCAGGGGCCGTACCAAAGCCCAGATGGAACCAGCACATAAGATTCTCTTTCGAAGAGCTTAGAGTAATACTGAATGTGCCAAAATCAACTGTAACCCCTACCCAGAGGATAGAGTTCATCAGAGCTCTCCTAGACTCGGATCAAGCCAAAGCATTCCTTATGGAATCCTGTTTGCTGACTTTGGTGCTCTCTGATGGCGCCCATAGGCGATACCCCATTACTACGGCACAAAGTTGCCTGAAGCTGCTCGGTCACATGGCTGCTTGTACGTATGTAGTACAGCACGCGAGACTTCGGCTCCGACCTCTTCAGGCCTGGCTGGCCTCAGTGTACAGGCCAACCTGACACCACCTAGACAAGTTAGTTACACTTCCTCCTTTGGTTATCAAGTCCCTCCTATGGTGGCTCAGCCCGCGAGCAGTGTGCGCGGGAGTGCCCTTCTCCAGGTCCTAACCCTCGATGTCGCTAGTCATGGATGCGTCGGTGATGGGATGGGGGCACGCTTAGGAAGACTTAGGACTCAGGGCTTCTGGTCCCAGTCAGAACTTTCGCTTCACATCAACGTCAGGAAGCTAAGAGCAGTCCACTTTGCTTGCCAGACGTTCCAGGCCCATCTGGAGGACAGATGTGTATCGGTATTGACCAACACGACAGCAATGTTCTGTATAAAGAGACAGGGTGGTGCTCGCTCCTCTCCCCTATGCCAGGAAACCCTCAAGCTGTAGGACTTCTGCATTGCCCATTTGATACATCTAGAGGCATCGTACCTTCCAAATTCCCAGAACAAACTGGCTGATCATCTCAGCAGATCATTTCACAACCATGCACGGATGTTATGATCAACATCTTCCAACGATGGGGATTTCCCCAAATAGATTTTTTGCAACCAAGTACGACGGGAAGTGTCACCAGCTTTGCTCCTTCCTGAATCACAGCCCGGGCTCACTCGCAGATGCCTTTCTCCTCCCCTGGAAGGACCATCTGCTATATGCATTCCTGCCCTTCCCACTTGTACACAAGGTCCTGCTGAAGGTGAGAAGGGAGTGAGCATCAATGATCTTAATAGCAGCGTGGCCCGCCAGAATTGGTTCACCATGCTTCTAGACCTGTCGGTGGACACGCTGATAACCCTGCCCCTGGTCCCGGACCCAGGACCACGGCCACCTCCAGCATCCCAATCTGTAGTCTCTCCATC
The DNA here is from genome assembly GCA_003942145.1 of Platysternon megacephalum. NCBI lineage: Eukaryota > Metazoa > Chordata > Testudines > Platysternidae > Platysternon > Platysternon megacephalum. Next base: position 12,443,121 of record QXTE01000038.1, on the reverse strand, counting down.
TCACGGCATGGAAACTCCGTGGCTAAACCCCTCAGGGCTCACATGCTCAGAGCCTGTTAGAAAGGTCCTCCTTAGCAGCAGGAAGCCATCCACTAGGGCCACCTATCTGGCCAAGTGGAAAAGATTCTCCATTTGGGTGTCACAAAAAGACACACCACCCTTACAGTTATCAATTCCCTTTATCCTGGACTATTTGCTGCATCTGAAACAGCAAGGTCTATCGGTATCGTCAGTAAAGGTGCACCTGGCCGCTGTCTCAGCTTTCCACCCTGGTTCAGCCGGTCGCTCTGTTTTCGTGAACCCCATGGTGTGCCGCTTCCTCAAAGGATTAGATAGGCTGTACCCTCAAGTAAGACAGCCAATTCCCCTCTGGGATCTCAACCTGGTGCTTTCTAGGCTAATGGGACCTCCTTTCAAGCCCTTAGGAACATGCTCTCTTCTCTGCCTTTTCTGGAAAGTAACGTTCTTGGTGGCTATAACTTCAGCCAGGATGGTGTCTGAGCTTAAGGCCTCAACCTCGGAGCCCCCAGACATGGGCTTCTAGAAGGACAAGGTGCAATTGCGACAGCAGCCAGCCTTTCTCCCAAAGGTAGTTTTTCAATTCCACATGAACCAGGACATTTGTCTTCCTGTGTGTTTTGTTGTTGTTGTTGTTTTTTCTTCCCCCCTAAGCTGCACGCTAGCAACAGGGAACGAATGCTCCACTCCCTGGATGTGAGACGAGCATTAACCTTCTACATTGAAAGAATGAATCCATTTTGGAAATCAACGCAACTCTTCATTGCAATTGTGGAGCGGAGGAAGGGGCTTCCAGTTTCGTCTCAAAGGATCTCTTCTCGGATCACGTCCCATATCCAGGCATGCTATGACTTAGCAGCTACCTGCCCCCACACTGACAGCACACTGCACAGGCATCCTCAGCGGCATTACTGGCACAAGTCCCCATTCCAGACATCTGCAGGGTAGCAACGTGGTCGTCAATCCACACCTTTCCATCACGCTATGCCATTCCACAGCAGGCCAGAGACGACCTTCCGACAACTGTGCACGCGGTGTGCACACACCTAACATGGAATGGACACGAGCAACACATCTCGAAGAACAACAGTTACAAGAAGGTAGGGAACTGTGTGTTTCTTGTTCCTCGAGATGTGTTGCTCATGTTGATTCCGTTCTAGGTGTGCGCGCCCCCGTGCACTGTTAGAATGTTTGGCCTTGGCGATATCTGTAGGGCCGGCTCTGATGTCCTTTGGAGCCCCGCACTCATGCGTCGGTATATGAGGCGCCGCCGGCCCTACGCCCTCTCAGTTCCTTCTTACCGCGTGGCAGTTGGTCGGAGCGCCTTCCTCTTGCTTTGCGAGTGTGATAGCGGTTTCTGTTAGCCTACTGACCTTTTTGTATAAAGTCGACAATAGTTAGTAATTAGTTGTTAGGTGTTAATTTAGTTAGTCTCAGCAGGGACTTTGCGGGCAGGGCATGCCCCGGTCCCTGGGCTTCAAACAGTGCTCAGCTTGTAGTAAGAATGCAGGTTAGTGACCCCCACAGCAGTTGCCTAAAGTGTTTGGGGGAGCTGCACATGAAAAATAAGTGCAGAATCTGCAAAAACTTTAGGCCGAGGACCCAAAAAGTGACATTTGTCTTAAAGCCCTCCTCATGGAGACTGCACTTTACCTGGTGTGGGAGCCGTCCCGCTGCAATTCAACACCTAGTACATCAGCATTGGTGCAGAGTACCCTGCCGGCACAGAGTTCCTCCCAGCGCTGCTCCCCCTCGCCGGTGCCCAAGAAGCACCAGAGAAAGCAGCATGGCTTCCCGGCACAGAGTAAAGAGGGGGTGTTGAGCAAAGGACCCTGTTTGGGCCTCTCGCCCACCCCAGAGCTCCAAGGAGGTATCTCTCCAGCTGGACCCCTCAGCCCACCCAGAGATCGACCTCTGACTCCTGGGAGCGGTAGGGGACCCTGGCACTTAGACTCATAGACTTTAAGGTCAGAAGGGACCATTATGATCATCTAGTCTGACCTCCCGCATGATGCAGGCCACAAAAGCTGACCCACCCACTCCTGGAATAATTCTCTCCCTCGACTCAGCTGTTGAAGTCCCTCTGGCTTTAAGATTAAGCTTGATAAATTTATGGAGGGAATGGTTTGATAGGATAACGTGATTTAGTCAATAGGTTAATAACGTGCTGCCACCACTGGTAATTAGTACCGAGGGTCAATGTTGGGATATTGAAAGTCTTTTTCCTGAGTGTCTGGCTGGAGAGTCTTGCCCGCATGCTCGGGGTTCAGCTGATCGCCATATTTGGGGCCGGGAAGGAATTTTCCTCCAGGGCAGAGTGGCAGAGGCCCTGGAGGTTTTTCGCCTTCCTCCGCAGCATGGGGCAGGGGTCGCTTGCTGGAGGATTATCTCCTACTTGAAGTCTTTAAATCAAGATTTGGGGACTTCAACAGCTGAGTCAAGGGTGAGAATTATTTCAGGAGTGGGTGGGTCAGCTTTTGTGGCCTGCATCATGCANGAAAAACCTCCAGGGCCTCTGCCAATCTACCCTGGAGGAAAATTCCTTCCCAACCCCAAATATGGCGATCAGCTGAACCCCGAGCATGCGGGCAAGACTCTCCAGCCAGACACTCAGGAAAAAGTTCTCTGTAGTAAATTGTTAGTACCGTCAACGCCCAAGGCTTTCCAGGCGGCTAGGGACCTTATAGCCCTTCTGGCACCACCTACGCCGCGTCCAGCGGTAGATACAGCTACGGCTCCCCAGTCCAAGAGCAAGCCAGCCAACAGTCTGCCTCAAAGGGCAGTGGAGAGTCGTCGGTCTCTGGAGCAGAGGCATCAGTCCCCAGCCAAACGTCCCAGGTTGCTGATGCCGCACTCATGGTCCCTGCCGATGCGGCGCAGATCACCTGCACTGAGGCACCACACTCCCGGTACCCTCCCTCCTCCTGTCAACCAACACCCCGGCGAAGGTCTCCATCCCCCAGACGGCCTTTGGTGCAGGATCATTCTTCACTACCATGGCACCAGTCCCCGTTGCCCCAGCACCAGTCCCCAGAGAGGCGTCAGTCACCACCTGTTAGGCACCGGCCCCCATTCCTAGAGTCACTAGCCAAACACAAGCTTCCACGTCCCCACCCCCTTAGGCTCCGGAGACCAGCACAGCACCTGCAGCGGACTCTTGGCAGCAGGAGTCTGCCACTGATGCTGATGCCGTATTAGCACCACTCTTCCCTTGCCATGAGAAGCGACTGCCTGCACCGCTGGTACCGGGTTTGGAACATGGCACGGATTCTGACGCGGGGACAGTAGGACAGGTGCCGATGCCAAAGGAGCCCTTCCCAATGAGGGAAAGTGTGCCAGACCCTCCCCCCATAGTGTCATCGTCCTCATCACCGGACGTGGCGCTAGCGGGGCCCTGGCACTCCAGCCCTCTGGATGACTTCAGAGCGCACCAAGCCCTACGTCCGACGGTGGCTTCCAACCTGGGTTTGGAGGCTGAGGAGCTGGTGGAACCGCGGGACACTTTTGAACATTTTAACAGCGGCAGCCCTGACATGGGTTGCACTGGCAGCCCGTGAAGGGGTTTTAAGNTGAGGAGCTGGTGGAACCGCGGGACACTTTTGGACATTTTAACAGCGGCAGCCCTGACATGGGTTGCACTGGCAGCCCGTGAAGGGGTTTTAAGGATTGCTATGGCACTCTGACAAATCCCTTCATCTATTCCACCCACATCCAAGTGGGCTGAAAAGAAATACTATGTCCCTGCCAAAAGGTTTGAATACCTGTGCACCCATCCGCCCCCTGGGCCGCTAGTAGTATCAGTGGCTAACGAGAGGGATAGGCAGGGGCAGGCAAGTGCCACGCCTAAAAGTAAGGACGCTAAGAGGCTGGACCTTTTCGGAAGAAAAATTTATTCAATGGCCAGTCTCCAGTTCCGGGTGTCAAACCATCAGGCCTTGTGGGGGAGATACAGTTATGGGACTCCCTCAGTAAGTTCAAGGACTCCCTGCCTCAAGACCTCGGCCAGGAGTTTGCAGCCATTCTGGAAGAGGGCAAGATGGTCACGAGGGGCTCCCTCCAGATGGCCTGGGACGCGGACGACGGAGCAGCCAGAGTCGTTGCCTCGGCCGTGGTGATGAGGCACAGTTCCTGGCTGCAATCCTTGGGTCTATCCCAGGAAATGCAGTCCTCCATCTAGGACCTTCTGTTTGAAGGGAATGCTCTCTTCTCGGAGCAGACTGATGCGAGGTGGCATGGCCTGAAGGATTCTCGAGCCACTTTGCGCTCGCTTGGCCTCCACACGCTGCAAGCTGCGAGGAAGCAGTTCTGGCTGCCTCCGCCACCCAGGTCCTGGGGGCCTCCTCGGCAAGGTGCCTTTAAGAGAGAGAGAGACGGGGTTTAAACGCAGTCCCCCCTCTTCCTCCCATTTGCCTGCCCAGTCTGGTCCTGCAAGACATCCAGGGGGCTCGAGACAGGCATTTTGGTGGTATGCACGAGGACGGTGCCCCAGTCAGACTCCAGGATCCACCCTCCACGGTCAGTATGGTCTCAAATAACCTCAGACTGTTGGGTGCTCAGCATAGTATCCCTGGGCTACGCCCTGCAGTTCTTGACCACTCCTCCCTCCCACCGTCCTTCCCTGTCCCTCTTCAGGGACCCTTCTCACGAACAACTCCTCATTCAGGAGGTGGAAACCCTCCTACAGCTGGGGGCAGTAGAGGAGTTCCCTTGAGACATGAAGGGGAAAGGGTTCTACTCCCAATATTTCATAATCCCAAAAGCAAAAGGAGCCCTAAGACCCATTCTGAACCTGTGCCGCCTCAACAAATATCTCAAGAAGTTAGTTTTGCATAGTCTCCCTGGCCTCCATCATCAAGACTGGTACGCCGCCCTCGACTTGAAGGACCCATATTTCCATTTTCTAGGGGCACAGATGGTTCCTCCGTTTTGTGGTGGGCCAGCGCCATTTCCAATTCACGGCGCTATCCTTTGGTCTCTTGTCTGCCCCGAGTGTGTTCACAAAGGGTATGGCACTAGTGGCCGCTTACCTGAGGTGTCGAGGTGTTCAGGTTTGTCCGTATCTCAATGACTGGCTCATCATGGGAAGGTCTCAGGCCCAGGTGCATAGGAGCCTCGATCTGGTGCGCTCCAACTGTCACGATGTGGGTCTGTTGATAAACAAAAAGAAATCACCTCTGACCCCTGTGCAGCGTATAGAGTTCATAGGAGCCGTACTCGACTCTACACAAGCCAGAGCCTTCCTCCCGGAGGCCTGTTTCCACACTGTGTCCGACCTAATTTCTCACGTGAGGGCCCACCCCACTCACTACTCCCCGCATGTGCCTGAAGCTGTCGGGCCACATGGCAGCTTGTACTTACGTGGCAGGGTGCGCACGGCTTTAGCTCAGACCCCTGCAAGCATGGCTGGCATTGGTCTGTGTCCCCAACAGACACGATCTGGACTAGGTAGTCATGGTACCAGATCACATCCGGTCATCCCTGAAGTGATGGTCGGCCCCCGGCTCGGTGTCGGAGGGAGTTCTCTTTGCGGTTCCAGCCCCGTCGGTGACCCTGGTCGCTGATGCTTCGGACCTGGGGTGGGGAGCTCACCTCTGCGATCTCAGCACGCAGTCATTGGTCTCCACATAAACATCAGAGCGCTCAGGGCGGTGTGCTTGGCATACCAGGCGTTCCTGCCTCACCCGAGGGGCAAGCTGGTCCAAATCCTGACAGATAATACCGCCACGATGTTTATTATCAACAAGCAAGGTGGAGCCCACTTGTCAGCCCTTTGCCAAGAAGCTCTCTGGTTGTGGGACTTTTGTGTGCAGCATGCCATCCATCTCATGGCCTCGCACCTTCTGGGGGCAGGAACGTGTTAGCAGATCGCCTCAGCAGGACCTTCTCATCTCTCCACGAGTGCTCAATCCATCTGGAAGTGCTCAGCATGATCTACAGAGGTGTGGGACTCCCCAGGTGGGACTTATTCGTGTCCAGGCAAAATAGGAAGAGTCTTCTGCTCCATTTGTGGGATCGACAGAGGCTCCCTGTCAGACGCCTTCTTGCTCCCATGGTCAGCGGATCTGCTATACGCTTTTCCGCCAGTGCTTCTAATCCAGAGTCCTCATGAAGATCAAGCAGGGCAAGACGAAGGTAATCCTGATAGCTCCGGCTTGGCCTTGCCAGCACTGGTTCGGCACCCTGCTGGACCTCTCGGTGGCTGCTCTGCTGCTGCAGCTGCCTCTCTGGTTGGACCTGCTGTCCCAGAACCACAGCCGACTACTGCACCCGAATCTAGCAGTTCTGCACCTGATGGCTTGGTTGCTGCAGGGTTGAATGCGGAAAAGCAGGCATGCTTGGCCAGCGTTCAACAGATCCTGATGGGTAGCAGAAAGCCCTCCACCAGGGCGACCAACCTGGCCAAGTGGAAACTGTTCACATGCTGGGCTTCAGACCAGAATCTTCATCCCAAACAGGCCTCACTCCAGTCAATCCTGGACTATCTTTTGCATCTCAAGCTCCAGGGCCTGTCTCTTTCGTTGGTTAAGGTCCACTTGGCTGCTATTTTAGCCTTCCACCCTCTGGTACAGGGCAGGTCAGTCGTTGCTTATGACATGATGGTCCGGTTTCTAAAAGGTCTGGCGCGGCTCTACCCTCAAGTCCATGACCCTGTCCCACCTTGGGACCTGAACCTTGTGCTGTCAAGGCTCCCGAGTCTTCCCTTTCAGCTATTGGCTTCTGTTCCCTTCTGCTGCTCTCATCGAAGGTCTCCTTTCTGGTGGCAATATCAGCCCGTAGGGTCTCTGAAATTAGAGCACTCATCTCGGAACCGCTACATACAGTGTTCTATAAGGACAAAGTTCAACTGCGGCCACACCCAGCCTTTCTGTCCAAGGTAGTTTTGCAGCTTTATACTAACCAGGACATGTATTTACCGGTCTTCTTTCCGAAACCTCATAAGTCAGCCGAGGAGCATAGACTGCACTCTCTCGACATCAGGAAATCACTAGCCTTTTATATTGAAAGGACTAAGCTGTTTCGTAAGTCAATGCAGCTCTTTGTCGTGGTGGCAGACCGAATGAAGAGCCTTTCTGTTCTGCTCAGAGAATTTCACCGTGGATAACCGCCTGCATCAGGTTTTGCTATGAACAGGCAAACGTGCCACTGCCGGCGATCGTAACTGATCCTTCGACCAGAGCACAAGCCTCGTCTGCAGGGCCTCTACCTGGTCATCCATCCATACGTTCATGTCCCATTACACGATCACCCAGCAGGCCTGGGACGATGCTGTCTTCGGTAGAGCAGCATTGCAAGCTGCACAACTGTGAACTCTGAGCCCACCTCCAGGGATACTGCTTGTGAGTTGCCTAGAATGGAATCGACATGAACAAGCACTTGAAGAAAAATGGTTACCTACCTTTCGTAACTGTTGTTCTTCGAGATGTGTTGCTCATGTCCATTCCATGACCCGCCCTCCTTTCCTGCTGACAAGTTGCCGGCAAGAAGGAACTGAGAGGGCGCAGGCCCGGCGGCACACGAGCGCGGGGCTCAAGAGGGCGCCAGAGCCAGCCCTACGGGTACCGCTAAGGCAAAAAATTCTGACAGCGGTGCCTGTGGGCACGCACACACCTAGAATGGAATGGACATGAGCAACACGTCTCAAAGAACAACTGTTACGAAAGGTAGGTAACCGTTTTTTCTTCCAAACAGCTGACCATTGCAAATACTATGTGTCTTTTCTAAGTGCCTTTTCTCTGATTTGCATGCGCAAATCAGCAGGGGGAAGAAGTGCTTTAAAGCTGGTGTGGCCTTTGTGGTCATTGTTGCAGTGGGTTTTGCAGCTTTACAGTTCAAATGAGCTGTTTGACATTATGTACCGAGAATCTGGAAAGTGAGCTCGGAGCCTCATCTGGGCTGGGTTTCTCCAGATACTTTCTGGAGAGCTGAGAATGTGCACTCTGCCTGCAGTTCTAATTCTGAGTTCTTCAGGTCTTGCAGGGTCACTCCTTTCAAGGGGAAGGTGTGCTTCCCACACCTCTTCGTTCTGTTACTTATACAATGAAGGAGCTGTATATCCCATCACTCCTAATTTCCTTCCAACCATCAGCACTTATCCGAACAGTGGTTATAAGGATCACGTCTGGTCATGAACTCTTCAGAGCTGCAACTTCCTTTTCCAACCTACACTACTCATCCTGTGTCGAGTGTGCAGATGCTTCAGCTCTCTGGTGAAAGGTCTGGCATTTTTCTTGGATCCCATTCAGGAACTATGTTGAGAGAAGATTTAGGGTTGTACTGTGTCCCAGGGAGACTTCTCAGCCAAGCTTTGGGAGAGAGGAGGTGAAGAGTACAGGGTCTGCACCCATGTTAAATGCCTACACTCTTCATTTTGGTCCACAAGAACATTGGATGTTCCCGTTTTCTCTAATTAATGCCACTGAAGCTAAGCTCTAGGGTTGGTGTTTGCAGCGCGTATGAGCAGAGACAGTTCTTCACACAGCTACCCACACTCCAACCAAAGAGCAGCGAAGCGCTTGTGTTCTTTGTCAGCATCATGATCAGTAAGTTAGCAGCCGATCTGGCAGGTTACAAATCTGCAAAGTCTAGGCTTAAAAAAAAAATAAAAAAAAATAGTGTAAACTTCAATTAATTAATCCACAGTTTTCTTAACACCTCTTCCCGCCTGTGTCTCACGCATCTTCATATAAATACTGGAGTGCTGATCCTAGGATTTTACTGCTCTAGAATGTGCAAGCACCTTGCGGTGACAGAAGGTGAGTGGGAAGGCCATGGAGTTAGAATAGCATTGAAACCATACTATGAATGAGATCTTGGGCGGTAGGTGGGTAGTTCTGAGTGGGGATATGGCTTTGCCTTCTCTAACCTTGTTAGCTCACATCTTCTTTCCATGTAGCAATCTTATAGGTCCATGAAGCTCTCCATATACAAAGCTTGTGAACTCTGTCATGGTGGGGACACACCTTCATGCAAAACAGATGTTCAGAGGGTTTGGGAACCATTCAGGAGAAGTGTCACCTTTCTCCAAACATACCTCTGTGAAAACACTATCCAATCTGCTTCACTTGCAGTGCTTCTAAACTGATATGTAATTCCAGGCTGGAAAGTGTTTGATCTTTGGTCTGCAGGATGAAGGAACGTACCTGAAAGTAAATGAAATCTCATGGCAGGTAGGTTGTTTTCAGCTCTATGGGATGTCTTCTCTGGCTGTGGAGCTATGGCCATCTTGTAGTCCACTTAGATTGTAAGACCCTTGGGGCAGGGACTGTCCTCTTGTTGGTTTGTGCAGCACCTTGCACAGTGGGTCCTGATCCGTGACTAGGGCTCCTAGGTGCTCTGGAAATACAAATAATAAACATGAATAGGCTGCTGCATGTTTGGGGTTCGCTGTAGAGCTAAGCACAGCAAGGTGGCCTGGAGAGGGGACTAAAAATTAGAGGCAGGGCAGCTAATGAAATAAGTAGCTGGCAAGAAGAACTCCAATGGTTAACTTTATGGCAGTATTTAAAGACCATCCCAGAGAGGCATGTGGCTGGATGGCTGGCTGGGAATGCTTAGGATGCAATGAAGCTCCACCACAAAGGAGATGGAAGAGCCAACTGAACCTGTAAGTCTCTGAAATCTAATATGAAAATGACCTTCATGTACAGAGCTTATACAATGTCTGTCAGAAAACCCTACAACTTTCCAAATGAAGCCCCCCAGAGAGAGCTACCAAGAATTAAAGGGAGCATGGGAGGAAGGTATTGATCCAACAGTGCTCTACCTGAGTAAGCTCAGGATATTCTCTAATGGGAATGTGCTGTTGTTCAGTACCCGTCTGTTCCACCAGTGTGTAAAGTGAGAGTGCTCTTCCCTTTCTGGTGTAGTCACAGTACCCCTAGACACAAGGGGTCTCTTGCTATTTATTGACAAATGGACCTTTTTCATTGAAAAGTTCCAAGAGAAGAATGCGAGGTCTTTTCAGCTCTTTGGCCATGTACAGCTGTAATACTACATTTTTCAAAGTTTGCCTTTGTTCCCAACTTGACATCTTCATATTTCTCCCTCTGCAAGAAAGAAGGTGAAGCTGGGATTGCTCTTTTGTCCAAAATTTTGGTTGATATATTCTATAGCTATTGACCTTTTTTTGCATAGGTTTATGTTGCTGAGAAAAATCCAGTGCAGTTTTGGATAAACACATAATTAAGCACTGAAAGACCTTGATAGCTGGCAAGGTACCTCTGCTTTCCCACCCCCAAAATGGGAGATGACTTCCCCTTTTTCTCCATGTTGTCATGGACTTCCTACAGCAACAGATTGCTCTTGAAAGTGATAGGTTTAGCCTAACTGCACATAGGTGCTTCTTCCCTTCTCCCTCCTGATCAGCATTTCGGATGCTCTTCCCCTGGAGGCACTGGTACACCCTACCTTACTTGGATTCCAAGGGGGAAAACTGGACCAGTATTTGGATCTCAGTGGCTCTGCAGAACACAGTTAAAGGGCAAATGCTTGATGGTGATGCTTGCATGCATAAGGCTGAGCTGACTGTCGATGTGCCATGGGAGAACCATTCCTTCTTGATCTCAAATTTTGCTGAGACATGGGGAGGGAGTTTCTCAGTCACTAGCAACCAAGTCCTGAAATCCCACAACAGAACCCTCTAAACAAAATAAAACATTACAATGCTTCTGTGCTTACATCTCTCCTCTACGGCTGTGCGACCTGGCCACCATACAAATGGCATATCAAACAGCTAGAGGCCTTCCATATGCGGTCTCTGCGCCATTATGGGGAGCCGCTGGCAAGACACAATTACCAACCTGGAGGTTCTCCAAAAGTCAAATGCCACAAGCATCGAGACCATGCTGATAAAAGCCCAGCTACGCTGGGTTGGACACATCATTCGGACGCCTGAACATCGACACCCCAGAATTGGCACAAGGACACCGGAATCAAGGCTGCCCCAGAAAGCACTACAAGGACAGCATGAAGAACAGCACACACGGTGCAATAAAACCGGATAATCTCGAGAAGGCTGCATTAAATAGATCAGCCTAGCGAGACACAACTCTAAGACGTAGGTGGGCCTTGCATTGAGAGTCAAAGATCAGATCATAGTTTGTTCCTTTCTTGTGGAAGGGAGCCCTGTAGCTGGGGGCCTGCTGCTGAGAGACGCCACTTCCCAGCACAGGCTCGTTGTGTCCTTGACACTGTCCGTTCCGGAGTGCTGGAGGAACTCAGCAGACATGGTCATGAGGAGAGAGAGGCCTCCTCTAAGAAGGGTCTGAGCTTTAGGTCCAAATTTCTGCCTGAGCGGGTGAAGAGATGAGGGCGTGATGGGGATGGAGTATCGTTGGGGAAAATCCTGCCTCAATGGGTGGAGCTGGCGTGACCAAGGGCATCCACTTTCAAGCTTCCAGATCCCCAGCTGTCAACCTCTCTGGTGCTGAAACATGTCTGTCTCCATCCTGACTGGGGTTTTTCCAGGCTGCACAGCTCTCTGCCTCCTCTCTGGTTCTCCAGCAAGTGAGACTGTCTCAGCAGGCCTGCTTGGACTTCTCTTCGGAGACTATAAAAAGCATAATTTCCCATAGGTATAAGGTACCACACAGATTTTCTAAGCAAGCACATTTATTCTTAAGGTGAAAGCGTTAGACAAAAGATATTACAACAATAAAATAATTTACATACATGTTAATTAGCTTACCAGAGATCACCCCAACTCCAGCAAGGGCTCTGGCCAGGTGATCAGTCCTTCAAAACCCCACCAAGGCATTTTCTGTGGCCACAAGTTCATGACTGCTCTTAATTCAGAACAAGCACCCCCATGAATAGGTCAAGTCCTTCCAAACCCTCCCAGGAAAGATTGGGGCCCCCTTTAGACAGAAGGTCCAGTCCGTTTGCTGGATCTGAAAGCTGGCCCTGAGTCAGTTAAAACTCAAGCTATTTATCCAAAAGTCCTTTCTTTGTTGGTCTCTGAGAATCCACTCTGAACCAATATATGTAGCCTCTCCAGAGGTGTTACACCCTAAGTGAATTTGCCCAATCACCTCAACCCCACTGTCCTTAGCTCCTGGAGGATTGCAGTCCCCCCTGCCCCATGGAATTACATACAATCCCTGGCCCACAATGAGATGCAAACATCATTCAATGAGGCTTGTCCAGGATATTGCAGGAACTTGCCACGCCTGTCACAGGGTGCTCTACCCATTTAAAGCTTTGGCGACTGCTGCTAGGACTCTCATTTGGATCCGGTAATGAACAGCTACTCAGTGCGGTCTGCAGAGCACTGGGGTGACACGCTGTGTTTAAAGATGGGCTGCTGCATATGGTATCATCTGAAGTGTTTCTATTTTGAATCTCCTGTGAACAATGAGGAACAGCTGTACTGGCTCTATGGAGGGTATGGATCTATTTCAGCTCTGGTTAATGTATTCACTTGAACACATGCACCTTTGTATTGGAATATTTTGTTTTAGCAATCTAGTGTGTGTGTGTGTGTGTGTGTGTATATATATATCTATATATAGATATATATATTTTAATCTGGATCATTTTACCTGCAGCTGAGAGGGAATACACTGCTGTGGTTAGCACTTGCTTTCTGGGAGCTGGCCATTAAAGGTTATTTAAGAGCATGGGCTGGGATTTCAAAGCCCCCTAAGGGAATGGGTGAAATTCAATGGGAATAGATGCCTGATTCCCCTAGTTTCCTCTGCACATCCCAGCCATGTTGGTGTCTCATTTCATTTCCCCCTGGGATTTGTATGTGTTTAGCTCTTGCCAGTTGGGAGGCTGAGCATTACCCACTTGTGCTAAAATCTGGATCACTGGCATGGAGACCGTGCTGGCCCAACAAGAAACCATTCAGTAAATTTTCAGTCTCTTTTCACTATGCTTTTAATTGGGTACACCATGACCTGATGACCGACTCCCAGCTCAGTACAAATGGATTAAAAAAATCAAACTCTTAAGTTATCATTCGATCTGTTGAGAAGTACCGAAGACTTTGCTCCTCTCTGGATGGGCTCTTTGGTAGTGCCCTAGCGGTATCATTATGGCTGTCTCTCACACACAGCAATTCTTCTTATTAGTGTTCTAGTAATTAAATAAATTAAGTAGATACCTTAGTTCCATCACTTGAAAGCAGTCATTATTGGACAACTTCTCTGAGGTTGAAGTTTCTGTTTCTGGGGTGAAATTGTCTTAAACACTGTCTGGGTATCCTGAACTAGGAAGTGCATTTTTCACGCCTCTCCAGCTAACTGGCATGCCAACACCCTTACACAGTTCAATTAACATGCAAATAGTATCTTATCAAGTTATCACTTGTCTCTCAGTGAGATTAGGCTATGTGAATTGAGGCTTCTAATTCTCTTACAAGTGTGTAAAAGAACTCTCAGATCCATAGGTTGTAAAGTAATGGTGCCCATGGTAATACGATTATAATTTATTAGCATTATAAAGTTAACACCTAAAGCCCCAAATAGAGATTGGGGCCCAATGTGTTAAGAGCTGTACAAACACTCAGTAAAAGACCGTACTTGCCCCGGAGAGCCTGTCTCAGCAGGTTAAGGACAGAGCCTGATGTGAGCCTGATGCAGAGCCTGATGCACTATCCACTGGGCCGCATTGCCTCTATGCTCACTACTAACCTCTTTGCTTTTGATCACCAAATGAAAGTATCTTTCTGATGCACCTTTCCCCACACACCTACCTTGTCTCCCAACAAATTCCCTGTAAAGAGGAAAAGGAAAAGTCCTTAATAAAGGCACTCGTAAGTCAGTGTTCAATTCGTGCTCTCCAGTTAATAGTTCTTAGGATTACACTTTGTGATCACCAAATGCTGCAACTTGAGCTCTGTTCACTAGTGCCAGACCCCGGGCTGTTCAGTAGCGGCGTGAAACTTCCTGAAGGAGAACGTAAAGAAATGCAATCAGCAGCACAAGGAGTATCTTCGTTAATTCAGTTCCTGCGCTAAGCCCTGGCTCAGCTACTTGAATGAACTAGCTATTCGAAGTGGCAGTGTGCGCGCGTGTGGTGAAGGGGTATGTGTATTGGTGTGTAGAATCACAGTAACAATAAAGCTTAGACTGCATGGAGAGCTGGTCTGTGCATAGTTTTTGCATTGATTTAACTATATCTGTTTAGAAACTGACACGCACAAATCTGTGTAACCTCCTGTGTGGATGCGGGTTATCTTGGTATAAAGGTGTCAGACATTTTTGGAAATAAGCTACATAGATATAAGTACCTCAAGGAAAGACTATTGGATCATGCCTTAAATCCTCTACCTGACTCTCACTGCCACTCTCCTTCCCCCACCCTGACAGGTTCATGCCAGAAGAGTAAATGCATGTCACATGGACAGAATTCCAATTCAAAGACAGCTGCATTTGTGACTGTGTTCTGTAACTTGCTCTCCTTCCCCCGCCAGGTATGAAAGGCATGGAGTGCTCCCCCTCCACCCCCACCATGAACTCCTACTTCTACAAATTCATGATCAACCTCCTCAAGAGATTCAGCAGCGAGCGGAAGCTGCTGGAGACCAGAGGAGCATTCATCATCAGGTCAGAACACCATCTTTCTCCATCTCTTTCTCAGACCACGGATGTTATGCTAAGAACATCTTCCTTCTAGGTGGTATGTGGCATTTTAGCCTAACACTTGCCTGGCTCTTTGTGGTCAAAGACCTCTCTGCAAGCCGTCTTTGTTTGCCAGTCATTGCAGTTGATATTTTTAAAGCAAATGAATTAATTTTTCACATGTTGAGACACCATATTTTTCACTCCTATCCCCTAAGGTTAAATATTTCCTAATTAAGCTCTTGTTTCAGATCTTATCTTGCTGAGAAACTAACAAAACAGTGGGAGTGTGAAACAGGCTATTCTGTGGGTGTGTGGACCCTCTTTCTTCAGCTGGTGTAGGGTAGTGTGGTGTAGTATTTGTGTGCGTTGATAATCCGTTCAGAGCATTGTCATTGAGATGTATACACTCAACAGTTGGCACCGCCTGGTAAAACTGGTCACTTTAAGAGAGAGCTTTTAACTGGGAAGGCAAACGGAACTGTGGAATCAGTGTCTTGGTTTGTCCTGTGTGATTTGATTTCTGTTTCCAAGGAGCTGTGATTAGGTGGCGGATACTGGGAAAACATGCTTTGTGACAGACCGCTGGCAGTATGTAATCCTTAACACAACGGCTCTGGGGCGAGAGCAGCAAATTCTGCTGTGCTTGCTCAGAAATAATCAACGTGAAGGTCACAGGGGAGGCAAAGGGGAAATTCAGTGGGGGCAGAGCCCAATTGTGTAGCATCATTGAGGCATGCTCGAACTGGGCACCGAATGAGCATGGATATTGAATTCCATGGAACTCCCTCTTCCAGGGCAAGAGGAGGTCAGAGGCAGACTGGATGGATGGCATAATTGCGAAACGTCCGGGGTTAAGTATTAACCGTATCGCTTACAAGGAGTGTAGTGATCAGAGGCTGCAGTACTAGTTAGCATGCTGCACATGCACGCCTAGCCCTTATGTTTGCAAAGAAAACCTTCAAGGTGTGTCTAACGGCAGCGATGTCTGCTTGAGTCTGCAGACGGCCTGAAACAACAGAGGAGAGGAGAGAGTTGCCCCATTCATTTCAAGGGGGAGTTAGGGTTTGAAGTTGCCATTAGATCTCAGTGTTAAATATTCCTGCTAAAACAATTAGCAGTGAAACATCCATGTACACTGAGATTGTGGGTGGGGCATGAGTGCCACCACTCTTTCCCCAGCAGGGGGAAGGTCTGTACGATTTTTTTCCACCTCTCCCAGTATATCCCCCACTCCACGCTTATATTACACCTAAGTTCCACTATGTGTCTGATATCAAGAATCACAGGAGAAACTAATTTCCCAAAGCCTAGGTTGACATGTACTAATGGCCTTCTCCGGTAGAAGTTTATACTATGAGGGATTTTTGTAACAGCAAGTGCTTTCTCTCTTCTTTAAATGTATCACTCTTATATCTAAAACTAGAAATATGAAATATAACTCTGAGGGCCTATTGTAATTATGCAAAGTGTGGGCAATTAATGGTGGTTTGGAATCTTGATGGCTCCCATTAACCAGGACAATTGACTGTGTATGGCTCTGTTTGCAGGCAGGCCTTCCTGTGAGTCAGGCTGGGAGGAATGAAGGCTTGGGGTCTTACAGTGACTTGTGATCATGTCACCTGAACTGGAATCCATCTTTAGCCTGGTGCTTTTCCAGTGAGGAGGGATGTGAACCCAGAGGGACAAAGGATTCCCGCCTTATGCAAAAGATATATAAAGGGGTGGAACAGAACAGAACAAAGGGGAGGGGCCATCATGAGGAATCCCCTAGCTACCACCTGAGCTGAAACAACGGCTGTACCAGGGGAAAGGACTGTGCCCAGACTAGGAAGGCTCCAGTCTGTGAAAGAGACTTACTGAAACATCTCTCAGGGTGAGATTTTACCTGTATTCAGTTGCATTACTGTACTAGGTTTAGGTTTGTGTGTGTTGTTTTATTTTACTTGGTAATTCACTTTGTTCTGTCTGTTACTACCTGGAACCACTTAAATCCTACTTTCTGTATTTAATAAAATCACTTTTTGCTTATTAATTAACCCAGAATATGTATTCATACTTTTGGGGGCAAACTGCTGTGCATATCTCTCTATCCGTGTTATAGAGGGCGAACAATTTGAGTTTACCTTGTATAAGCTTTATACAGGGTAAAACGGATTTATTTGGGTTTAGACCCCATTGGGAGTTGGGCATCTGAGTGTTAAAGACAAGAACACTTCTGTAAACTGCTTTCAGTTAAGTCTGCAGCTTTGGGGCAAGTAATTCAGACCCTGGGTCTGTGTTGGAGCAGACGGGTGTGTCTGGCTCAGCAAGACAGGGTGCTGGAGTCCCGAGCTGGCAGGGAAAGCAGGGGCAGAGGTAGTCTTGGCACATCAGGTGGCAGCTCCCAAGGGGGGTTCTGTGATCTAACCCGTCACAGGAGAGTTTGCTGGACTGTCAGTATTTGATCTGTTGTCATCAAGACCCATTGATCATGGGGGCCACTGGTGCTATCTTCAGTGCAATCTTTTCAGATTGTCTTCAGTGTATTTGTTCCAACTATTTTCTTAAGTAGAGCCAGTTGCTTGACTATAATTGTGGTTTGATATTAAAAATGTTCAAGAAACCAAATAACCAAGCCGCAGCCCAGTGGTTTTCAATCTTTTTTTCATTTGCAGACCCCTACAAAATTTCAAATGGAGGTGAGGATCCTTTGGAAATCTTCGATGTAGTCTGCGGACCCGCAGGGGTCCGTGGACCACAGGTAGAAAATCACTGCCTTAGCCAATTTTGTCTAATGACAAATCTTTACAATACAGAAAGCAACAAGTTAATACTTTTCCAATCCTTGTGGGAAGCTGTTCCCTTGCAGTTTCAGTTCATCCTGCACAGAAGGTGTGCTCCAAAGTAAGCATTCAAACTAGCAATATTTGTAGTGGAGAGCTCTCTATTTGTCTCCTAAGACTGAAATCCACCAATCAGCTCTTTATCTTGTTTTCCTTTATCCACCTATTCCTTCCTTATCTTTTTTGTTTTGGGTTTCACGTTCCAAGTACTAGTTGTGCTGTGGAGGCACATCCCAACCTGTACTGGGACATAAAATGAATGGATCTTGTCTTGACAGGTTTTATATTTGCTAGTGCTAAAGCTGAGTTCAGTTTTGCAAAGTGTTGTTGGATACTTAGCATGGGTGAACAGAATTGTGGGAAGAGCATAATTCAATTCCGTTAGCATAACGTCCCAACACTGTACATACCAAGATTAATATCGGATGCACAATGCATGGTAAACTGGTGTGTGTCATACATATTAATGTGCTGTGCAATACATATGTGTTGGCTAACACCGCAGTCCAGTTCTGCACTCTCCCTGAGCAAGTCTGCCTGCTACTGCATAACTTGCAGATGCCAGGCTGATTCTGGGGTGAAGGCAGGGTGGTAAGTTGGTACTGGAGCACGTGATGTGCAGGTGTTGGACAATCACTGACGTCCTAACAGTTTCTCTTTCTTGCTAGTGGGCACTGGGTTATAAGGATAAACAAAGTAGTTCCCACAAGTGAATCCTTACTAGAAGAACACAGAATGGTTTCCCCGTTAATATCCTGTTGACCTCTAACCCATGGCCTGAATTCAGGTGATCAGCGAAATAATCATATCTTAGAAAGAGTTAAGATGCTTTCTAAACCAGTGTAAATGAAACTAACGCTCTAATGCAAGTAGGAATAAGCAAAGAAACTTAAAGATTATTTTAAAGTGGGCTTGGCAGTGAGCCTGAAGCGTAGCATTCAGCTTGAGGCCCAGTGGTAGCAATGGTTAGCAGAAGGCCACATTAGGCTTAATGAAAGTTAGCATTAGCAAGTAACCTTGGGTCAGAAGATTTAACAATATCTATTTTGTGATAAATTGTAAGACTGTAAAGCCTTTATTTAGCCTGAGTTCCCTAACCGCATTGTACAGAGAACCTTCTGTCTGCGCAAATGCTTACGGCAATTGTCGGACCCCCAGCCATGGGTAGCAGAAATGGCAAGTATGAACAAGGGGCCATATGGTCTCGGAAATAGGTCGCTGTAAGGGAATAGGTGCATAAATGGGGAATCAATCCCAACCCATGGCAGGATCTTGGGATAGCAGGATGGTGGCAACCTTAATGCTTAATCTCACCTTAAGGCAGGGGTGGGCAAACTTTTTGGCCCGAGGGCCACATCTGTGAATAGAAATTGTATGGCGGGCCATGAATGCTCACAAAATTGGGGTTGGGGCGAGGGCTCTGGTTGGGGGTGCGGGATGTGGGGTGGGGCCAGAAATGAGGAGTCCAGGGTGTGGGAGGGGGGTCTGGGCTAGGATCGAGGGGTTTGGAGGGCAGGAGGGGGATTAGGGCTGGGTCAGGGGATTGGGGCATAGGGGGAGGCTCAGAGGTGCAGGTTCTGGGTGGTGTGTACCTCAAGCGGCTCCCAGAAGCAGCAGCATGTCCCTTCTCTGCCTCCTATGTGGAGGCGTGGCCAGGTGGCTCTGCACGCTGCCCTGTCCACAGGCACCGCCCCTGCAACTCCCATTGGCCGCGGTTCCCGGCCAATGGGAGCTTTGGGGGCAGCACTTGGGGCGGGGCAGCGTGCAGAGCAGAGCCTCCTGGGTGCCCCTACATGTAGGAGCTGGAGAGGGGCCATGCCACTGCTTCCGGGAGCCATGTGGAGCAGCCCCCAACCCTGCTCCCCAGCTGGAGCGCCGGAGCAGAACAAGCTCCAGACCCTGCTCCCCAATGGGAGCTTGAGGGCCAGATTAAAACATCTGGCGGTCCAAATCTGGCCCGCAGGCCGTAGTTTGCCCAGCCCTGCCTTAAGGGTAACCCTGAGCCCATGGATTGGTGAGTACACATGCAGATTCTGCTGCTGTGCTTATCTTGTTTTTCTAGTTCTAAGATGTTGTTTATATTGATCGTGGTATTAATAAAACTGTGTCTCAACAATCATCTTAATTAATCTCCAAGTAGCCATCAAAGAACAAACCCCATTATTAGTGACAAGTGCCTGTTGCACCACAAATTAATCATAAGGCTCCAGCCTTTTTCCTTTCTTTTTATTCCTTATCCCCCACACGGGGCACAGATTCTGTCTGTTTCGATTTCCTGCAGCCCCAAGTACAGCTAAAACGAAGTGTTGCTCAAGGTGCATTTCAGTGACTTGCTGTACACTCTTGGAACCTGGCTTGGGAGCAGAGAATGAGAACAAAATGGCTAAACTTAGAAGAATATTTCCAGCTGAAGGAATAACATGAGATGAAAAGGAATTGTGGGATCGAAAGCTTCAGAAAACAAAGCAGTGACTCTCCCTCTGGTGTTGCCAGTGTTGTCTGAGCTTGGCAAAGAGGGAGATCCAAAGGGTCAGATGGAGGCTGCCAGGCAATGTCTGGAATGATCATGGTTTATTTCTTAACCCCTCTCTGGGGCTCAGCAATGGCCCCTTGTAGTTGATGATTATGGAAGACTTTCACCTCTTTTCTGCTAAGTCTTCATTTGCCCCCGGAGGCTGAAGATATGTTGTGTGTATGAAGTTCAGAGAATGTGACTCGGGTGGGTAGTTCTTCAGTGATCCTAGAGGCAAATGAATTTCTGGCAAGTCACAAGTACAAAGCATCTTCTGCAGGACAGTCTCTGGAGTGATGTTGGCACCCACTTCTGACGGAGGGGCTTTCCTTTTTTCTGGCCAGAGGACGGGTATCGTGCCTGGGTCATGGTCCTAGCAGCAAACCAGGGTGGGTACTGCTCAGTCACATTATGCCCTGGCTTCCCGTGACCTTGGGAGACTGAGGAAATCAGCCCTGGAGAACTGAGCAGTCACCACGGACACAGAATAGTAACATTGCTACCTTTCCATTTCTGCAGTGCGTGACTCCACTCCCCCA
Source organism: Platysternon megacephalum (assembly GCA_003942145.1). Taxonomy (NCBI): domain Eukaryota; kingdom Metazoa; phylum Chordata; order Testudines; family Platysternidae; genus Platysternon; species Platysternon megacephalum. The sequence continues at coordinate 12,422,663 of QXTE01000038.1, read as the reverse complement.
TCCTTCTGCTAATGGCTTTCCCTAGATGGGTAACTTACAGGCCCATCACTAACTCCCCTCCTGACAGAAGGGGGCATTGCTGCGGGAATACACAGAACCCAGTCTCCACTCCCCCTCCGTGCAGCTCTCCTTAGGGGCCTGCTTTCTTCAGAAGGTGCCTGGGAAAAGGAAGTGCAGTAAGAGGAGCTTCTTCATCTGCTCCAGGGCCCCCGTGTGCCTGAACGGCGTGAGGTCAGATCAGCAGGCTGCAGTTTAGTAAAGCCTCTTGCCTTACAACCAGGAGGCTCTGCTAACTTCTGGCAGGAGCCACAGAAATCCCCTCCATGTCCCACTACACCGAGTGCTGGTGGGCTCAGACATCCCCTCTGCTGCCACCTGAGCATGTCCTGCTTTGCTCTGTGCCACCTCAAGTCCAAGGCTGGCCGGCTGCCACAAGGCCTTCGAGGAAGCCCGAGCCTTCCACTGCTGCTCAGCCCGACCCCAGAGGCCAATCCCCCCAATTAAGCACCGCCAGAGCGAGGCGGGTCTCGCCCAGGCTTGTGCTAGCCAGCATGACAGATGTGCCTGGCCTGAGGGGCCAGAGACGACCTGGAGGCGGAGCTGGCTGAAAATGAGAACTGGCTCACAGGACACTTCAGAACAGTTTGTTCCAACATTGTCTGTACTTTTTTTTTTTTTTTAAACACCCAAACATTTCCCCCTTGCCTCTCCCTCCCTCCAGTGTCCAAAGGGGAAAGTGGCAGGGGGAGGGCCAGTTTTCATCCAAATGTTGGTGAATGAGAACTCATGGCTGGCTCCACCAGGGAGGAAATCCCAAGCACAGTCGCCTTAGTAGATGCGTGATTAAAATGTAGGTTGTTCCGCGGAGCCCGTCTACACTAGCAATACCTGTCATTACCAGTGCTGGGGCTGGACCAGTGACAGCAAAGGAGAGAACTCTTTAGTGGGAAGAAGTCTGGTGTAGGCCCAGCCTGCACTGACTGTAGAGCTAGTGAATTTGACTCCAGCAGAGAAGGGAATGAAAGCCGAGCATTTGGGAGGGGCAAGGGAGCTGTAAGCAGCGTTAGCACATACTTGTCTCCAAGGTCTAAAGAACACTTAGGAAAGAGGCCATCTTTATTAAAGACTCAGCACCCCCACTGCTTCCCTGAAGGACTGGCTGCTCCCAGCAACCACTCATCTTCCTCCAGGGAACACCGGACCTGAAATTCCTGATATTTCTTTATACAGCCCCGTCTTTGGGGGAAATGAGCCCTTTCAGGCAGCCTTTATAACCCTAAAGAAGCAAAAGGGCACACACCAAACTTCATAGAGTCCTTGGTGGGTCACCTTTTCACCTGGACAAGGTCATCCAGATGTTTTCTGCTGGCACTTGAGCATCCTAAGCCCAAACCCTGTGAGATTACTGCACCTCAGAAACTCAGTCTAGTGCTCAAGACACTGCCTCTCTCCCTTTGAACCCACAGACACTCTGCTCCTAGACGTTCTCGCATTTAAAGGGGCTGCTTTTGTTGGCCCAGACAGAGGGGTAGGAGTCACAGCAGCCTTTTGCTCACTGCTTCTCATTGCCGTCCACTGTGTCAAAGTGGCCCTGAGAAATACCAGCCTTCAGGCTAACTAGGAGAGATCGACCCTGCCTCCCTCTGCCCTAGCCTGACACGTGGCAAGGAAAGAGTCCTGCACTCACTAGCTGTGGGCTGTGCCATTAAGCAAGAACAAAATATTCATATTCAACTACTGGCTTGCTGAGATGGTTCGTAGCAGCACAAAAATGCAAAGCAGTTTCCAAAGCATCGCATTTCCCCCTGGATCCATCCAGCTATCCTTGAAGCATAAAAACAAGATGAAATCCCTTGCCACTAAAGCTCATCAGACCAGGAGTCAGGTGGGCTTCTGGGCAGCAATGGCTCCTAGAAGTTCATCCATGCTTTCACTAAATCATCGTAGGTAGGACGTTGCTCTAATGGGCACGCCTTAGGGCACCATGTTCTCAGGGCTGCAGTGCAGTCATCTGCTCCAGTAAAAACCTCAGGGGTATGTCTTACCCCATGTACACAGCGGTTCTCTTGCTGAGAGCCCATCTGGGTGTGTTGCTGTGTGGAGAAGTCAACCTTTCTCTACATTTCAGTGGGTTTTGGAGTGAGTGTAAGAATCCATGTGCTTGCTCTGTTCTGTTTGGCATACCTGATGTTAACCAGGTTTGTTAGTGTGTTAGGACCCACTAGAGTGTCTGGATTTATGTAGTTTATCAGCAGTGACCCGCTAGGCCAAGAGATGGCTCCTGATTCAGCAGCTTGCCTGCCTGTGGGGAAAGGGCCCATTTACCCGCATTGTTGGAGCTCTTAACAGATGCCAGTTTTGCAGGTTCGGTAAAATTCCCCTCTGCAAAGCGCCTCTGCTCCCAAAGGAACCCAAAGCACTTTCCAAGCTTCAGCTCGATACACTCACCTCGGGGATGACTGCCTTCCTCCACCACGTGCTGCAGCAGCCGTGACTGCAATGCCAGGCAGCAGCTGAGGACAGGAAGTGAAGATACCAATAGTCATTCAAATCCCAGCCATCACCTCTTGGGTGGAGACATGCATCTCTCTCCCTCCAGATGGAGGTTTTTCTAGGCTGCAAAGCTCCCTGCCTATACTGCAAGTTCCCCAGCAAGTCAGACCTCGTAGACAGGCTTCCCACAGAGGCTATAAACGGTGTAATTGCCTATAGGTATACGGTAGCGCACAGCTTTTCCTAAGCAAGCACACTTATTCTTAAGGTGAAAGCAGTACAGAGAAAACAAATTACAACAATAAAATAACCTACACCGGGGGTTGGCAACCTGCGGCACATGTGCCAAAGGCGGCACGCGAGCTGATTTTTAGTGGCACTCTGCTGCTAGCCAGGATCATAGAATCCTAGAATATCAGGGTTGGAAGGGACCTCAGGAGGTATCTAGTCCCACCCCCTGCTCAAAGCAGGACCAATTCCCAACTAAATCATCCCAGCCAGGGCTTTGTCAAGCCTGACCTTAAAAACCTCTAAGGAAGGAGATTCCACCACCTCCCTAGGTAACCCAGTCCAGTGCTTCACCACCCTCCTAGTGAAATAGTTTCCTAATATCCAACCTAAACCTCCCCCACTGCAACTTGAGACCATTACTCCTTGTTCTGTCATCTGGTACCACTGAGAACAGTCTAGATCCATCCTCTTTGGAACCCCCTTTCAGGTAGTTGAAAGCAGCTATCAAATCCCCCCTCATTCTTCTCTTCTGCAGACTAAACAATCCCAGTTCCCTCAGCCTCTCCTCATAACTCATGTGCTCCAGCCCCCTAATCATTTTTGTTGCCCTCCGCTGGACTCTTTCCAATTTTTCCACATCCTTCTTGTAGTGTGGGGCCCAAAACTGGACACAGTACTCCAGGTGAGGCCTCACCAATGTCGAATAGAGGGGAACGATCACGTCCCTCGATCTGCTGGCAATGCCCCTACTTATACAGCCCAAAATGCCGTTAGCCTTCTTGGCAACAAGGGCACACTGTTGACTCATATCCAGCTTCTCGTCCACTGTAACCCCTAGGTCCTTTTCTGCAGAACTGCTGCCTAGCCACTCGGTCCCTAGTCTGTAACAGTGCATGGGATTCTTCCGTCCTAAGTGCAGGACTCTGCACTTGTCCTTGTTGAACCTCATCCGATTTCTTTTGGCCCAATCCTCTAATTTGTCTAGGTCCCTCTGTATCCTATCCCTACCCTCTAGCGTATCTACCACTCCTCCCAGTTCAGTGTCATCTGCAAACTTGCTGAGAGTGCAGTACACACCATCCTCTAGAAGATCATCAATGAAGATATTGAACAAAACCGGCCCCAGGACCGACCTTTGGGGCACTCCGCCAACTAGACATGGAGCCATTGATCACTACCTGTTGAGCCCGACGATCCAGCCAGTTTTCTATCCACCTTATAGTCCATTTATCCAGCCCATGCTTCTTTAACTTCCCAGCAAGAATACTGTGGGAGACTGTATCAAAAGCTTTGCTAAAGTCAAGGAAAAACACGTCCACTGCTTTCCCCTCATCCACAGACCCAGTTATCTCGTCATAGAAGGCAATTAGGTTAGTCAGGCATGACTTGCCCTTGGTGAATCCATGCTGACTGTTCCTGATCACTTTCCTCTCTAAGTGCTTCAGAATTGATTCCTTGAGGACCTGCTCCATGATTTTTCCAGGGACTGAGGTGAGGCTGACTGGCATGTAGTTCCCCGGATCCTCCTCCTTCCCTTTTTTAAAGATGGGCACTACATTAGCCTTTTTCCAGTCATCCAGCACCTCTCCTGATCGCCATGAGTTTTCAAAGATAATGGCCAATGGCTCTGCAATCACATCCGCCAACTCCTTTAGCACCCTCAGATGCAGCGCATCCAGACCCATGGACTTGTGCTCGTCCAGTTTTTCTAAAGAGTCCTGAACCCCTTCTTTCTCCAGAGAGGGCTGGTCACCTCCTCCCCATGCTGTGCTGCCCAGTGCAGCAGTCTGGGAGCTGACCTTGTTTGTGAACAGAATCCCAGGCCGGCAGTGGGCTGAACGGGGCCGGCGGCCAGGACCCCGCCTAGCAGGGGCCAGCGGAAGGAACCTCAGGCCAGCAGTGGGCTGAGCGGGGCCGGCGGCCAGGACCCCGCCTGGCAGGGGCCAGCGGAAGGAACCTCAGGCCGGCAGTGGGCTGAGCGGGGCCGGCGGCCAGGACCCCGCCTGGCAGGGGCCAACAGACGGAACCCCAGGCCGGCAGCACCAGCCTGGGGTTCTGTCTGCCACCCGCGCAGCCGGCATGGGGTTCCGTCCACCGGCCCCGGTAAATGTAAAATATATTACTGGCACATGAAACCTTAAATTAATGAAGACTTGGCATACCACTTCTCAAACGTTGCTGACCCCTGACCTACACGTATGCTAATAAGTTTACCAGAGATCACCCCAACTCCTGCAAGGGCTCTAGCAGATGATCAGTCTTTCAAACCTCACTGAGGCTTTTTCTGTGGCCAGAAGTTTGTTCTTAACAGCTGTAAGTCACTCTCTTATCCAGTTTGGGCCTCTGGGAACACAGTCAGCAGACAAAGGTCCCCTCCTCAGGGTGAAGTGTCAGAAGACTGAGTTCTTGCATAACTGGTGGGGCGGGGGGGCGGGTCAGTTTCTTGCTCTGCCACACTTGCTGTGTAACCTTGGGCAAGTCACTTAGGGCTAGATGCGCAAAGGGGGTTAAGCCACAGCTGTGCTGGGTTTTGGGAATCAAAATTTTGGATGTAGACACCTAAAGTCCTTAAGTTTCTGTTGGTAGAGCCCCCTAAGCACCAAAATGTGCTGCTGGGCATGGACACCTGGGCCCTTACCTCACACCTGAACACCAGCAGGATCCTCCAACTAGGCGTTGCCCTGCCTGGCTCCCCTGGGGACGTGAGCCAATAGGTGTGCTCAGAAGCTGTCCCTTGATTGAGCCCCACACACGCCAGAGGAAGAGGTGTGGTGGGCACTTGCCTGCGGTGTGGGACACCCAGCTTCCGTGTAGACCAGGCCTAGATTGACAAGTTCACCAAACCTGTTAACAAAGATGATGTGTTTAGAAAATGGGGCGAGGGTGTTCAAAAGCAACTGGCTTCTATGGTAGAAAAACATCTGATGCTTGCTGGGCAGAGGCAGGATGGAGCAGAGGAGCTTTTCCCTCTAAGCCGCATGTTAAATTGTTTTTCGTTCTGTCTGCAGAGCTTTCCCATGGCCATTCTCTCTCCGCTCTGGTGAGCGTGGCCAGGAAGAGCCATGGCACTGCAACGCGGACAAGGGTCCCCTGAAAACCAGCTGGCAAAGGGGGCAAAGGGAGGAGTTTTTGTTTGAGTTAGAACAGGGGTACGCAACCTATGGCACGTGTGCCGAAGGCGGCACGCGAGCTGATTTTCAATGGCACTCACACTGCCCGGGTCCTGGCCACCAGTCCGGGGGGCTCTGCATCTTTAATTTAATTTTAAATGAAGCTTCTTAAACATTTTTAAAACCTTATTTACTTTACATACAACAATAGTTTTAGTTATATATTATAGACTTATAGAAAGAGACCTTCTAAAAACGTTAAAATGTATGACTGGCACGCGAAACCTTAAATCAGAGTGAATAAATGAAGACTCGGCACAGCACTTCTGACAGGTTGCCGACCCCTGAGTTAGAGGCTTTTGCTGACTCTTCAGGCTGGCTAAAGGGAGAATTCCCCTGGGATTTTCTTGTGCCAATTGTAACAGACTGCATCCCCTTGTTTTTAAGGAACTCGAGCGGTCATTACCCGCAAAGGGCAGGCAGTGGACACACAGCGTAACTCAGTATGTAGCAAGCTCAGAATCTTAGTATGCCCCATGCCTAGAGGGAGCGCCCAGATCGAAACACCTCCGCACCTGGGGAAACAGATCTGCATTGGACCCCTGTGGTGTGGGCCCTTCTATGATACTGGAAAGAATGCAGAATCCTCGTGCATTGGAATGAATTGGGGTCTAGGGATGAATCTTACCGCCATTGCTTCCTTGTGGGAAGCTCTGCCAGTGCCCTTCAGTCCTGCAGCCCCACCTGCTGTTCCAGTCCTAGGTCCGTGTCGTCCCTTCCCCCCCCCCCCCCCCCCCCCCCCCCCCCCCCCCCCCCCCCCCCCCCCCCCCTCCCCCCCCCCCCCCCCCCCCCCCCCCGGCTGCCAGTGCCCTTCAGTCCTGCAGCCCCACCTGCTGTTCCAGTCCTCTCTCCCTCATGCAACTCTCCCAGGTCAGCAGCAGCAGCCATGGACGTGCACAGCTCTCCCCAGGCACATCTGTTCTGTCCCACTACTGCTGCCTGCCGTTGCAACTCTGGGCCCCTTCGGAATGCTCTGCCACTTGTTGATTTGTTTGGCCATTTGGGGATGCACTCGAAATCCCACTGGGATTTTAGGTTGAGAACATCAAACTCATGACATGCGATAGATTTCCAGAGACTTGACCTGCTGTAACCTAGTCTTCTGAGTTAGGCTATGTCAACCCTTCCAGCCCTGTGCACAGCAACTCATTTTGCAGAGACCCCAGGAACCCTTTCACTGAAAATCCCCTCCAATGAGGCTGGTGTGTTTCTTCCTCCTCTTTCCCACCCTCCATGGTAATGCACGCAGAACAAAACCCTGGTTTGTTTTCATGTGAACTGTTCCACTTGTACTGGGCAAAGCGAAAAAGAAAAAAGAAAAAACCCTAGCCTCTTTGATAAACTGTGATATGAACTCAGGCATAATCCAAACAGCTGTGATCTTTACAAGGGATGCTTCTGTGCTGGGAAGCAGGAAAGTCTGTGAAAATGCTCTGCGCTGCCTGCCAAGATGCTCTCTGGCCGACTGCCCTTTTTGCTTTAATGAACTGTGCATTCTCCCCCACCGCCCCTGTTGCCTTGCAGAGAGGAGTAACCGGAGAGTTTTATTTTTATCTTTTTTCCTTTTAAAAAAAATCCCCAACCCCAGTGTAATTTAGTTCAGTGAACTGTGGGGCTCCGAATGGTGCAATGTGCAGCCAGAAATGTACTTTGAGCTCTGACTTCCCTGCAGGACAGGGCAGGGGGCGGCAGGATGGACAAAGTCTGAGCTAGGAATGTGCGATCTGAATTCAGGGCAGTTGAAAACTGTGAATGCATTGGGGCAGAGGCAGGCCAAGCCACCAAGTTCAGACACGAATGTTCCCATAGATCCTGGGGTGTTTGGATGCAGAGTCTTGGTCCAGGCCCACCGCTAGTTTAGACCTGCTTGGTGGTCAATTCAGTTGCCAAGTCAGTCGTCTTTCCTCTGCATTCTTCGCCCCCTTTAATGGTCAGCATGACACTAATTTTCATAAGTGCACTTTATGTAAGAGTCATTAGTGCACTCGGTGGCCTGCTCGGTTTCCGTTGACTTGGCGGGGGAATTGGTGGTAATCCGTGCGTTGCACTGATGTAGTTGAAAGTTGGATTCATTTTTAATTGCTCTGCAAGATGACGTGAAAAAAACTTGCCTTTCATGCAGTAATTGGAGGACTACAGCTTTGCTAAACTGGTCATTTCTGGCGATGAATGGATGTTCCTGTTAATCATCATGTCCAATTTATTATGGTAGCTGGTCAGGAGTCAGTTGGCTGATATCTTTCCATCCCCCTCTCCCCCTGCCCCTGCAAATTATCCTGCCATACTTCTCTCCTCCAGCGGCCCCCATCCCAGCTCCCCAGCTCCAGCTCTTCCCTTTGCATCCATGGAATTCTAGCCCTGGTAACCGGAGACGAAGTGGCACTGTCAGGACTGGGCTCTTGCTGTTCTGAGTCTGCAAGGCGGTGTCTTCGATGGAGCCTCTCAGAGTTTGATGGATTAGGTTAATTTGTGACAGGAATTAATTTTTATGATAAGAATGATCCCACTTCCCATCATGCAATGGGCTCAGCAGCTGAAGGCACAGGTGATCTGGTGTCTCAGCAGTTTTATGTATCAAATCCTTTGCGTGTAGGGGCAGCAGTGCTTACTATGGCATGGATGCTGCCAGATTGTTTCTGGAGAACCACGAGAAGGCTTTGGCTTCTGTCGGCCATGAGGTCAGTTTGGCTTCTTTCCTCATGCAGGGTCACTCGGAACCCCAAAGTGCCATTGTGTTCTCATCTCTGCAATATCCTACGGGGCCACAAGTGCATTGTAGAGTCGGAAGCTGTTACTCATGACCGGACTGCAGCTGAGTACGGTTGCTTACACACGGCAAAAGCTTCATGAGCACGGGGGGCAGCTCAGTAGGGTTTGACCGTAGCATAAGAAATGTCCTGTGTAAATGAAGCCAACCAGACCTGCAAGCCGAGGGTGCGGAGAGAGATTTCTACAGGGGTTAAAGCTTGCACCAGGGGCCTGTATTTAGGAAGCTGGAAACAAGCAGTGACTCTCTAACCTTCCTGCCCCAGGAGCCCAGCATCACTGCATAGCAGACCCTTCATTGTAGGGCTCCCCCGGCCCATAGCAATGAATGAAACTTGGAGACCTCCATGCCCAACCTCTGGGGCTTTGGGACAGGTGCCACCACTGGCCGACTCCGAGAGGAGTGTAAGTAGGGGAACGAAAGCGGAGCTTCCATCGCCCCCTCTCTCAATAGTGCCCAGGGAATTGTGACTGTGTCCGTTTAAAAATACCTCCAGAGTGCTGTTGAAATTAGCTAACTGTCCTACATGCTCAAGTTGCTCTATGACCCAGATTACTCCAAGCTGCCTGTAAGAACTGGATGTCTTTTCCTTGAGAAAAATGGAAAACACATGTGATCAACATCACTGGAATGGGCTGGGATTAATTAAATTCGGTGAGTGTGTGGAGGAGAGGAAGAGGAAGTGCTGGCTAGAAAAAAGAAACCTTGCGAAATATGCAAGAAGTTCTGTAAAGAGCAGCATTCCTATTTGCGTGTTCTTGGTGAGGGGAAGGGGGGGGCAGTTCTTCCCAGTAGTTTTCCTAGCCCCCAGCGCACGCTGCGTGGACTGCAGGAGTGGGTTGGGGAATTGGGATTCTTAGCCTGGAGAGTTGAGAGGGAAGATAGAAAGAATTTGACTTGTCCCGAGGGACTGTGGCTAGAATACAGTTTCTGAACAACTGTTCTGACATGGTTCTTTGGCCCCATGCATCCTGTCTGGATAAACTGTGTTTGATTCACCTCTCATTCACACCAGTGTAACTCCATTGAGTTCAGTGGAGTCACTGCGGTTTATACCAGTGCAGGGAGAGAATCGGGCCTATTGTAAAACAGTAGGATTGCTGGCCGCAGTGTCTATTCATAGCTCCCAAATGTGATTTAAAGCTACCTTGCAAAATTCTGCTCACCCAGGGCAAGTGAAATGATTGAACAAGGAAAGGCTTCTTTGATCCTCCCTTGTGTTAAGTGTGGGGGACCCAGTTGGCTCTGCTTAGCTTGGAAAATGTGCATGGGGGGTGGGGGTTGCTGCAATGCTGAAAGGTCAGGATAGGTGGGGCTGAAGAAGTGAAGCATTAACTATTAAAGTACCAGAGACTAGTTTAACCTGCGTCAGTCCTGTGTCCTCCTCTGAGCTGCTGCAAATCTCGGGCACTTCCTGGCTTTGTATTCCCACCAGTGGGATGTCTAGTTACCGGGCAGCAGAGTGTACTGAGGAGGGGAGGGGAAATCAGTCTGGGAACGAGTTTGTCTTGCCTTGCTCTTGCACGGGGCTCCAGATTCACTGACCACGCTTTATTCCAGGCCTCTAGGGTGAGGCTGTGCGTCCTGGTACCTCTGGAATCCTCGGTGACGATGTGCCCCCAAGGCGTCAGTGTGTCGTCTGTCTTTTCACTCTGTGCCTCTTCAGCTCGGGATGCTGCCAGTGCTCGCTCGCTCTTGGCATTGCGTGGAGTGAGCCAGCAGCACACAGGAAAGAGGCTGCTGTTGTTGAGAGTGCAGCAGCATCCCCATTAGTCATATTTTCTGCGGGTTAGGGCTAGACTCTGGAGCTTTGCTTTGGGCCAAAACACAGCACAGGAAAGTCTCGCTGCAACCGCAAACTTCAAACCTTAGTGCAAAGTGTTCTGCCCCGACACACTGATCTTGTTTTGCTCCCCTCCTGCTCCTCCCACTCGTCCAGCAAGGGCCTCCTTTCTGTCCCTCTTCGCAGTAGGTTGGCTTGTTGGTACAAGAGCCGTCCCTTCTCCTCTGCTGCTCCTGTCTCGTCTAGCCTGCATGGCTGTGCCGCGCTGACTCTCTTCCAGCTGAAACGGCGTCTCTCCCCCTGTGCAGTTTCCCATTGAACTCTGATGTGTTCGTGTGGTTGTATGAGAGCGCCTAGGCAGAATTCCCCTGGGGCAAATCAGACTGACCCCTCAGGCCTTTGAAGCAGGGTTTGTGGGTAGAGCAGCCATGCTTGTGTCTGCATCGACTGCACAGTCTGAGGGGTCCATGTTGCCCTGAACAGGCTCGCAGGGAGGGTGCTATTGAGTGCAGAAGGGCTCAGATCAATGAGCACATGGCTCTCTAGTGGTGCTGGGAGAGGGCTGCGTTGGCTGAGGGAGGATGGCTGGGCTGCAGGCTGGTCCTAGGTTGGACTGGTGGATTCCACATACTTCAGCTGTATAAAGTGATCATCAGGCTTCATGCATAAAGCTGCGCTGTGTGATAAGCTACAGATGAGCTCAGCAGTATTGTGCTTGCGATAATGTTTGATGCTTCTAAAACTCAATATTTTTCTTCAGCTGAACCTGTGGCTGGAGTTTGAAATGTGGTCTGGGGTCTCCTAGAAAAATCTCAAGTCTTGTTTTCTGATCTTTTCGAGAAGCTGTTCTAATCCTTGGCTCCGTTTTCTTCTCCCCACCCCAGCCCTGCAAAAGTGTGTACAGATTTATAACATGTAAGGTATGTGTGCATGCATAGCAGTCTCTCAGAAATAATAATCCGCTAGTTAAGCGGTCTCTGAGTAGTCGTTGATGTGATTAGATCTTAACCAGGCTGTCTGGTTGAAAAACCCCTTGTAGATTTACAGGGCAGCTCATAACCACTCACAAAGCAGCTGGTGTGGTCTACAGGGAAAATGTGTGTGGGCCAAATACCTATTTCCAGCAAAGAGTGTAGTGGCTGCACTGGAGCTGTTAGCTTGGGTAAATAAACATCTTTAAAAAATGGTAACTCTCTCTCACTTCCATGAGTGTGGGAGCAATTCTGATCATTCAACTAACATTATAGAACATGAGAAATTCATATTTGCAAGGCTTGGTAACAAGGATCTGTCATGCAGGGAAACTCAAACCTGCCCACCCTATCATTTTAAGCAACACGTGGGTCCTCAAGCTGGGGAGACAAGAACCCAAACTCCCTAGTGTCATGAGGAACAAGCCCCGGTTCTTCTTAGAGTGCTTGCTCATGTCAATTCCGTTCTAGGTGTGTGCGCGCCCATGTGCACAGTTGTCGGAGATTTCTGCACCCTCTTCAGCGCCTCAGCCGAACTGTCCGCAACTTTACGTCCCACTATGCACTGACCCAGCAGGCCCGGGACGATGCTGGCTTCGGTAGGGCAGTACTGCAGCCGCTAAGCTGTGAACTCCGAGCCCACCTCCGTGGATACTGGTTGTGAGTCACCTAAAATGGAATGGACACGAGCAAGCACTCGAGAAGAAAAAGCGGTTACTCACCTTTCGTAACTGTTGTTTATCAAGATGTGTTGCTCGTGTCCATTCCATTACCCGACCTCCTGCCCCTATGTTGGAGTTGCCGGCAAGAAGGAACTGAGAGGGCGCAGGGCCGGCAGCACCTGATATACCGCCGCATGAGTGCAGCACTCCAGAGGGCGCCACAGCCAGCCCTATGGGTACCACTAAGGCAGAAATCTCTGACAACTGTGCTCGTGGCGCGCACATACCTAACATGGAATGGACATGAGCAGCACATCTCAAAGGACAACAGCTACAAGAAGGTAGGTCACCGGTTTTTTCCTTGAAGAGAAGTCTCAACACCTGCCAGCCACAGCATATGGAGCAAAAGTAGGGACAGTTTCCAAGAGTCCATAAGCTAAAAGCTTGGCTAGAGACACTTGGTAAGATGCCTCTTTGGTATCAGGTGGAGAAGCAAGAGAACGAACGATGGAGAGGGAGAACTGAAGATACTACAGTGGTAGCAGTCTGGCAACCTCACAGAGAGTGCTAAACAGGAGAGAATCATACTTAAGACAGGAGACTGGTTTATGGCAGTAGCTCTCAACCTTTCCAGACTACTGTACCCCTTTCAGGAGTCTGATTTGTCTTGTGTACCCCAAGTTTCACCTCACTTAAAAACTACTTGCTCACAAAATCAGACACAAAAATACAGAAGTGTCGTAGCACAGTAGTACTGAAAATGAATGACTTTCTCATTTTGACCATATAATTATAAAATAAATCAATTGGAATATAAATATTGTACTTGGGTACTATACACTGAAACATAAAGCAGTAAAAACCAGTCATTGTCTGTATAAAATTTTAGTTTGTACTGACTTCACTAGTGCTTTTTATGTCGCCTTTTGTAAAACTAGGCAAATCTCTAGATGAGTTTCTGTATCCCGGAAGAGCTCTGCGTATCCCCAGAGGTACACGTACCCCGGTGGAGAACCACTGGTTTATGGTACTGCATGTGGAGTGCTGTTCCATTGGGTTGTTCATCGGCAGTGGGAGTGGAATCTGGCACCTCTGGATCTTAATGCATGAGCCTCTCCTGCCTGAGCTAAAAGGCCCTGCTCTGTTAGCCAGGGCTGTAGCTGGGTCCTCAACTTGTGCTTCTGGCCCAGATGTGCCCAGCGAGCACCTCTGATACAGAGGATGGAGTCTGCAGAACCTTGTGTTTGGTGCCTGGTCTGGTATCTGGTGCAGTTGGTTCTGGCGATGGTGGTGACAGAGGAGTATTCTCAGTGCGGCTGGAAGTGTTGAGCTCCTGGCCGGGGACTCAAGCAGAGCTATTTCAGCCTGACTAGCAGTGCAGAGTGAATTGCAAAATGCTGATCAGATTGTCAAACCAAACCCACTGTGTGTGGGTGAGGGTGGGGGGGGGGGCATCCTGCGGGGGAAGGGCCAGGGGTTATGGCACTAGCCTGGACCCAAGAACCCAGGCTTCAATTCCCTGCTCTGCCACAGACTTCCTGTGTGACCTTGGGCACATCACTTGGGGTCTCTGGGCCTCGGCTCCCCATCTGCACAATGGGGAGAGTAGCACTGCCCTGCTCGCGGGCGGTGTGAAGGGCTCAGGGCAGAGGAGCACTTACAAGCTACATTGGCAGGGGTGGGAAGGCTGAGGCTGGTCCTTTTGTCACCCAAGCAGCGTCCCTCCCGTGTTCACTCTCTGAACTGAGGAGCTGACGGAGGGGGAGCGTGTGACTGAGATGCACTGTACACAGCTAGCCTGCTCTCCATCTTGCTGGCTCAGGTGCCCGGTCTCCATGCAACACTGATGTTTGTCTGATTCTCCTGGGCCCTGGCCTTGGGGACAATGTGCTGCCTTCCAGGACATGTGGTCACCCCACAAGTAAAGCCCCAAGTGCAGTGAAACCCTGGATAACCACTCCAGCCCTGTCCCTTACGGTTTGACTGTACTCCAGCTTCCCTAGTTCACTGGCAGGTTAGCAAGGCCAGAAGCCTGGAAATAGCTGGTGCGGCTGGAGATGATTGTGCAGAAACGAGCGCTTGTTTCCAGCAGCAGGCAGGGTTGTTTTCTAGTCAGGTCAGCAGTAGCGGTGGGCGTAGTGGCCGAGCAGGACCCTGTTGAATCTCGTGAGCATGCCGGCGTGTTTGAATTCAGACTAGAGGCGAGAGGAAGCCGAACGCCATCTTGCTTTGACGCTAGGAAAGCTGATTTCTGAAGGGATGCTCCGTTCCCCAGAATCCTGATTGGTGCTCGAGGGCCGGGAGGCTCAGGACATGCCTGGCACACAGATGAGAATGATCTAAGAAGTAGGCTGGGTGCAAAATTTACCCCTGTTCAGTCTGAGCTGGGGAAAGGGCAGCGGAGGCCAGTGTGGTTAATTAAATACAGGCATGTGAGAAGCCAGCATTGAAGCAGAAGGGTTTTAACGCATTGAAACCTTAAGGCTTTTGAGCGGCAGGATGGAAGCTGAGTAAACGCCACTCCCTTCCCTGATCCTGTTCCACCTCCTCTGTAAACACCCGTCGCACTGGCTGACTGCTTGGGTTCTGCGGGGAGCCAGCCTGATCAGCGGCCAGTTGGCTCTGGAATGGGACATGCTGTAGCTAGTGCATCCCCTTTCGGAGCCGGTCAGCCAGCGTGCTCATCACTGCACTTTGGACTTGGGAAACCCAGAGCCCGGCTGGGCTGTAGGACTGGGAAGCCAGAAAGCAGCCTGCCCCCCGTGCCAGCTCTTCTTGAAGAAGTTGAGCTGCAGCAAGCTGCAGTGCTGGGGGTTTCTGAGCCTTCTCCCCTGGCTGGTATCCAAGACGCAGCTTTGTCTGTCAGTTCAGTCCAGTCTCCACTGTCAGCTGGTTCTGACTCAGCTTGGTCCATCCCTTTAGCAAACTGTGCCCTCTGGTTTTGTATCCCGTGTCATTTTCCTGGTCCATCCATGCATTGTCCGGTAATGTCTCTTAGCCCTTGAAAGCATGTAATGCCCTTCTCCACCTCCACCAGCTGCCTTCCCTACATCGCTGGCATTTGCATGGAAGAGTTTCCTTGGCTCTGCAGTTTCCTGATCGTCTCGTTCTCTCCTTCAGTGCAGCCATTACCTTAAAAACTAGGCTTGCTCCCTTCTAAACTGCTGTTCTCTCCTCAGACTTGAAAATCTGACCAGGCTAATTGTCCACCTTAGCAGCTGAGCTCTGAGAGAGGGGAAGGATGGTCCAGTGGTTAGAGTGCTAGCCTGGGTCTTGAGAGACCTGGATTCAATTCCCTGCTCTGTCACAGATTTCCTGAGTGACCTTGGGCAAGTCACTTAGTCTTACTGAGCCTCAGTTCCCCACCTGTACAATGGGGATATTTCCCTACGGAGAAAGTAGATGAGGAAGTATTATTTACTCCTTCTCATAACACAAGAACTAGGTGTCACCAAAGGAAATTGATAGGTAGCAGGTTTAAAACAAACAAAAGGAAGTAGTTCTTCACACAGCGCACAGTCAACCTGTGGAACTCTTTGCCAGAGGATGTTGTGAAGGCCAAGATTCTAACAGGGTACAAAAAAGAACTAGATAAATTCATGGAGGATGGGGTCCATCAATGGCTATTAGCCAGGATGGGCAGGGATGGTGTCCCTAGCCTCTGTTTGCCAGAAGCTGGGAATGGGCGACGGGGATGGATCACTTGATGGTTATCTGTTCTGTTCATTCCTTCTGGGGCACCTGGCATTGGCCAGAATACTGGGCTAGATGGACCTTTGGACTGATGCAGTATGGCCGTTCTTATGTATTTCACAGGGGTGCTACAGGGATAAATATTGAAAGATGGTGATGTGCTCACATATTATGGTAATAAGGCCAAACGAGCTTTTAACTCCCCAATGGGTGAGTTGGAGAATCTCTCCTGTGACACCAAGGCCTTGTCTGCACTAGTGGGGGGTGTAGGGTCCACTTACGTACCCCTTGCAGTGAAGATTAGGCTGGGCCCACATTGCGGTGTGTAGCTATGCAAAGCAGTGACAGGCTGTGGCGGGGGGAGGCCGTGGGGAAAGACTTAGGCAGTAGGGAGCTGTGCTGAGCTGTTCCCTGCACTGGAGGAGGCAGTGGCACACGACACTGCTAAAGACAGTAGTGTAGATGTGAGAGGCACTGCTTGGGCGTGTAGAGCCACACAGACCCTAACGTTCTGCCATGTTGTCTCTAGTCTGAGCAGTGCCTCGCCGGCTGCACTGCCCTTTCTACCCGTGCTGGGGCATGCAGTGTATGTGCTCTAGACGCCACCGTACATGCAGACAGAGCCTCCCTCTACTCCAGAAATCCTGGTTGCTCGATTAAAAATCCCCAAATTTTTGGCTAGTGCCAACTGTTTCCTCACGTCCCACTCGGGTCCTGCTCACTTCTGCCACTGATCGGTAAGGAACTAAAATGTACCAACTTTACACCTCCTTCGTTTTCTTTCAAGTACAGCCTCGTGCCTTATCCCAGTCTGCACAGTGGCTGATGTCCCATCTCCTGACTAACCCTCCCCATATGTCCTTGGCAGGCCTATTGCTGCTGCTAGCCACCACGAGGGAGTTGGGCAGACTCAGTCTATAGCTGCGTATAGCCAGAGTGCACCACTAAAGAGTGTGCTCTCCTCCCATCAAAGTCTTTCACCCTCCTCTGCCTGGGCTCCCCTTGTTTACCAGCTCATCTTCCGTGATTATGCAGTAGCTGGAATCTCCTGGACACTGCCTCTCATTCATCAGCTCTTTGCACTCCCTCCCCTTGGTTGCTGCCCTCTGTCATGCTGTTCTCCTGAGCGCCGTATCCGACACGCTCCCCTGCAGCTCACGCAGATGGTGGGTCCCGCTCTCGCAATCAGAACGGCATTGGCAGTGGACCTTGCAGCCACTGATTTTTGAGGGCTTATCAGTTTCCCCCTCGATACTGCTGTAAGCTCTCTGCAACTCCGCACTCAGTCTTCTTCCTGGCTAACGCCAGCCCTGGCCATGAAATGCACTGCACTGTTCCCACTTCCAAAGTCCCCAGCCTCGGGTAGAACTGATAACTGATGCTCTGGACAGTTTGCTTCTCATTCCAATTCCCAGAATACTTTGTGTCAGATTTCATCCTGCCACTCTGAATCTCTCTCTCCCGTCCCAGAATTCCTTCGCTGGCTTCCTCTTTCCTCATCAACGTTAAATTCGCCTTCTCCCTTCAAGCTAGCGTAAGAGATGGACCTGGGCCAGAACGAAGGGGAAGTTTGGAGCCAGATCAGAGCTGTGCATCTCAGGCCTGACGCTGCTCTGTCCTACCCCTGCTTCCAAATCTGCTTTCATTCCTCTCCTGTGCTGCAAGTCCGGAGCTCTGTCCAGCCCTGTCATAGTGTTTCCTTTGTCTATCTCCTGCTCACTTCTTCGTGTCATTCATGCCTTTCTCTTTGCCTTCTGAGGTCGTCTACACAGCCTGCAGCAGCCAGCCTCTGGGCCCAGGTCGCTAAAAAGAGCTGTGCAGACAGCACGTTAAATTGCGGTCACGGCTCTGAAGCCCACCCCCATCCCTAGGCTTCCGAGCCTGAGCCCCAGGCCTAGCCGCAGCATCTGCCCAGCTAGTACAGCTGCCGGGGCAGGATAGCTGTACCCTTAGAGTGCCAGGTGGCCCCTCTCCTCAAATCCCTCCTTAAAAGTCACTCCCCTGGCTTCACCTTCCACCACATCTCGCCTCCCCCGCACTATCTGCTTCCAGTCTGACCTCTTCCAGCGCTGGGCTCCCATGCTGCCCTCAAGTCCCTTTTCCAGCGAGTAGCCGGCATGGCGCCACCATGCACCTCTTCTGAGCTTTAATGTCAAGGGCATTTCAATTCTTCACGCTGATCAGTGCCTCTTGCCGCTTGAACTTTAATACTGCTGGGCTAAGCAGAACATGTGCAATTCCCCCTGAACTGGAGTTCACTGGCTTAAAAGCCAGCCCAAACACGAGGTTACTACGGGAGTGTGACTGAAAATGGAGGAGATGGTCTTCATGTTAGCAACTTCATGGGAGCCCCCGCTATTTCCCTGCGGGGCTCAAGATGAGAAAATGGAACTCTTTCCCGGCTGTGTGAATACACTGATCCTTTGCCCACGCTGCCGAAGGACAGCAGTCTGCTCCTCGCTCAGCAAGGGCAGTGGGGAGTTCTCTTAAAAAGCAGGACAGCCCCAAGACTGTGCTGAGTGCATTGACAGCTAGACCTTGGCCCCTTCCCTCTGCGCAATTCTTAAGTCATTGGCCCTTCTCATGCTGCATCCAGCAACCCCTTTTCCGACGCACCTCTACAACTGGATAAACAGCTGAGTAGGAGCTGTCGTTACCCTGGCTTGCAGCCAGCTCCAAACCTATTTTATTTGTAATGAAAGAAATTGTATGGGTGGAAATAAAGAGCTTGTCAGTTTCCTTGACAATTAGGGCACAGCTGTCAGCCTGAAAGGAGAGCATCCGTCTCCAAGGAGAAACCTACCACGAGCTGCTGCTGCTTAACCCTCTGAAGTACCGATAACGCCCTCGTGCCTTGGAGCGGAAAAGGAACGTGGAGCGAGGGAGGAGCTTACACGGTGACTGCAGCACTAACTTGAGTTAAAAGGTGTACGGTGGATGATGCGTCATTGAAGCCATCCCAGTTCGCAGGGATGGTCCAAGGCGTTTGGGATGTTATGAGCACTCAGGGAGCTGAATTGCACGTGAGTCAGGGGCCTCTGGGCATGTTGTTCTGTGCCTAGAATTCAGCCTCAAAGGCTCGTGCTGCAATGTTGTGCCTCTGTTCTTCCCTCTTGAGGCTAGACCGCTGAAAAGCCCAGGGTGGCATGTCCTGCTCTGTGGAACCTGCAGCCCCTCTGAATTACAGCGCAAGCTGAAAAGTGCCTCTCCATTTTCAGTGGTAAGATTGACACGGCTTGGCTTTCCCTAGCTGTGTGTTGAGGCCATGCCTTTCACCTTTTTCCCTTCACAGTGACCTTGTAAGAACGCCGAGGGGTTCTCAGTACAGGTCTGTCGCATCTTAGGTGCATTTAACATGTGCGATTTCAGCTTTACGTGGTCGGCAAAAACAAGAAAAAAAAACAAAAAGAGAGAAAAATAACAATTTAAATACTGTTTCTGTAGTGCGGGCGATTCTGCCCGCCATTACACTCAATGTAATTTTGACTATACACGGTTTTCGCTTTACGCGCTGACCGCGGAACATAACCCCAGCGTAAGATGAGACAGACCTGTAACACACAGTCTGAAATCCTGTCCCCTCAGTCGGGGACAGATATTGCTGAGTTAAGGCCCCTGGCTTGCTGTGTGAAGACGTATGGTTAAAAAGCAGGGTGGTTGATTCAAGCTCCCAACAGGGCTTGGAGGTAACAATTGTTTAGTTATGTTCTCTTTCAGATGAGTCTCCAGTAGAAACGTAGCCATTCCTACTGCTGCTTGCATGATCCCTGCTTGCTGGTCATGATGCACTTCTGCCTTGGGTAACTTTGGTCATGTATCATTTCTAGTGTATCCTTATTTTTAGATGGTGTGGGGAGACTTGGGGCACAGCACTCCTGGGGGGCAGGAGGCAGACTTTGAATGCATTTTCAATGTACTTAAATCTCAAGGCACCTCCAGGCCTGAGACTGTGCAAGGCTGCTCTAGCAGCTCATCAGTGCATTGGGCCTGATGGCCCCTCGTTGTATTTTAGCTCTTCTTGGTTTCACTCCACTAATCCCTGAGAGCATCAGTGGCAGACTTTCTTCTCAGTTCCCTCTCCCTTTCCCTCTCCTTAATACGATGTGCTCGTTCCCTTTTCTGGGGCGTACTTAGCTGTGGTTATTTTGCTGGTCTTGTAATTATCTAGAGGTGTTGAATATACAAAACCTTGTTTCATGGTAGCTTCTTGGGAGAGAGCTGCTGTGTGTTAGAGATGAACAAAGCGCCTATTTGGGTGTCCATAAGGAATGGCAAACACAGGAAGGACTTGGGATGGCTCAGCAGGCTAGCCAGCTTCCAGAGAACTTTCAAGCCAACATTTGTTAGCAGCCTGATACAGCATCTTCTCTGATCCCTGGCTCTCTTAGCCAAGAGGAACACAGCAACTTGCCTGACCTCCACTTAGCCAGTGTGCATACACTGCCGGGAATTATCCCAGAGGTATTGGACTGACACTGCAAAGCACATGTTCAACTAGATCAGGAGTCTCAAACTCAAATGACCTCGAGGGCCACATGAGGACTAGTACATTGGGCCGAGGGCCGCATTTACTGACA